>ML661344.1:16962734-17197604 GCA_007570785.1 Antilocapra americana | reverse complement strand
CTTTTGCTGTCTCGCATGCAGGGTTCTCGCTGCCATCTTTCTAGATTTCATATACATGCGTTAGTATACTGTATTGTTGTTTTTCCTTCTGGCTTACTTCACTCTGTATAATAGGTTCCAGTTTCGTCCACCTCAGTAGAACTGATTCAAATGTATTCTTTTTTTATGGCTGAGTAGTATTCCATTGTGTATATGTACCACAGCTTTCTTATCCATTCGTCTGTTGATGGACATCTAGGTTGCTTCCATGTCCTGGCTATTATAAACAGTGTGGTGATGAACACTGGGGTACACGTGTCTCTTTATTTAAAAAAACTAAGGCAATACACAAAAGATAGAAAGGTTATTACAGGCAGAAGTGTGCCATTGCCCTTTGAATACATTGGCCCTGGACTTTCCCTGGTAGAAATGAGTGAAAGCGTCCTTCCATGTTTTGTTGCATGTAGCTCTCTGGTAAGCATGTTTGTAGAGTTGGTATCTTACAGGAGATCTGGCCCAGGCAAATTCCTAACCATGGCTTATATTCAAACTTTTCCAGCTTCATAGATGCATAGTTAGAATATTTTGTCTGCTTAAAATATTAGAAAAATTCAGAAGAATAATCATTAATATATTTTTATTTTAATTATATTTAGTATTTCTGGGTTATGGCATAGATCCACTTTATGTATTTTTCCAGTTGCTATATTCAAACTTATGCAAAATATTGTCAATAAGAGTAATAGGCTTTGTATTCTGTTGTTGTTGTTGTTACTTGAGTACACAGAATTTTAAAGAGCAGCATTTCATACTATTTCTCTATTGTGTTTGTAGGATATCAAAATTCAATCTAGAGCACATATAATGAACTGTCATTTCCTAGTAATTCATACGTATGAATTACCAAGTGTTATCGACTAGATGTTTGTATCCACACAAATTCATATATTGAAGTCCCACCCACCCCTCATATGATGATATTTAGAGATGGGGCCTTTGTGAGGTAATTAGTCTTAGATGAGGTCATGGGGGTGTGTTCCTCCAAATTAGATCAGTGTACTTTTAATCCGGTCCCATCACTTCATGGAAAATAGATGGGAAAAAGTGGAAATAGTGACAGATTTTATTTTCTTGGGCTCCAGAATCACTGCATATGGTGACTGCAGCCATGAAAATAAAAGACACTTGTTCCTTGGAAAGAACACTATGACACAGCATATTGAAAAGCAAAGACATCACTTTGCTGACAAAGGTCTGGATAGTTAAAAGTATGGTTTTTCCAGTATTCATGTACAGATGTGAGAGAAGGCCATAAATCAGGCGAATGCCAAAGAAATGATACTTTTGAACTATGGTGTTGGAGAAGACTCTTGAGAGTCCCTTGGACTGCAAGGAGATCAAACCAGTTAATCTTAAAGGAAATCAACTCTGAATATTCACTGGAAGGATTACTGTTGAAGCTGAAGCTCCAATACTTTGGCCACATGATGCAAAGAGGCAATTCATTGGAAAAGACCCTGATGTTGGGAAAGATTGCGGGCAGGAGGAGAAGTGGTGATGGTGACAAAGACTGAGATCATTGGGTGGCATCATCAACTCAATAAACATGAGTCTGAGCAAACTCCAGGAGATGGAGAAAGACAAGGAAGCCTGACATGCTGCAGTCCATGGAGTCACAAATAGTTGGACAGGACTTATCTATTGAACAACAACAAAAGGGAGACTGCTGCTTCTATCATGTGAGGCTACTACAAGAAGGGAACCACCATCTGCAACACAGGAAAAGAGCTATCACCAGGAACAAAGTCAATCAATCAACATCTTGATCTTGGATGTTCCAGCCTCCAGAACTGTAAGAAATAAATATCTATTGTTTAAGCCACCCAGTTCATGGTGTTTTGTTACAACAGCCTGGGCAGACTGAGACACCAGTTCATTTGTGTATTTCTGCATACTCAAAACTTATTTTTAGATACACTAGTAAATATTAAAATGCTCAGTGTACCTTGAACTTAGGTAAGTTTTCTATATATTTGCTATAAGTTTTCTACCAGTCACTACTCTTTTTAACTCTCACTTCAGAACTTTATACCCAGTGGCTTTTCTTTTCAGTTTGAGCTTCACTTTTAGTTTTTCAGAAGTGTCAGGAAATCTTATTTGAGTAAATAAAATAAAATTTTAATGAAGTTGCATATTGGCCATGGGTTGTTTTTTTTTTAACTTTTTCCATTTTTATGCAGATAATAAGGGCATTTCCATCTTCGAACTCTGTCTTTGGTTGGCTCAGGGTGACAACTGCTTAGCAATATCTGTCAGGATTGTATTTCAGTGATATTCTGGCTATGAACCTGAGAATACTATGCTGGGATAAGTAAGGTCCCAAGGACACATGCCATAAATATTTGTGCTAAAGGCACATATGTTGCTTGTTTGCACATCTTGCCATGATGTCATGATCAAATCATTTTTTCTTCTCCAGCTTTTCTATTTATAATTCACTGTTTCTAATCATATGGCTAAAAATAGATCTATAATGATGGAGCCTTAATATATAGAAATGCTGATCCAAGGTTTCCTACCAGTGGATTGTTTTCCTCCTTTTAACAAAATCAGTACTTCAACTGAACTTACAGACCTTTATCTCCCCGAAAGGTATGTCCAGAATAGCAATCTTTAGGCATTCTGTATATAAGAGAATGTTCTATAGTCTGGTATTACTGCTTTTCTTTTTTTTTTGACTATGCCCTAAGATTCAGCCACATACTTGGAGACAACACGATATGGTGAAGAGGAAGCTGAGCTCTTCTCTTTTTCTTGACCTCCAGCTTCTCTACAGAATGCTCCTGAATTGGTAATAATCAATGTAACTACAGAGCTATGAAACTAATACATAAATTTACTTTAAGAATTACCTTACCTTAAGAAGACAGCACTCATTTGCTTTTCCCTCCAGTGTATTAGATACTTCTATGGCTTTATTCTTATACCATAACCCTTTAAAATAGACCTTGCATATTGCTCTTATATTTGTGGATAGATCTATGCTAATTCAAGGTTAGCTCCTTGCCCATGTTCTTACTATGGAAAAACCAGGATTCCAACATTAGATATTTTCTTAAAAAAAAAAATCTCTCTCAATTAGGCAATCATATAAATAGATCACTACAATAATAAACTAGACAATGATTCTATGTTAAAAATCAATGAAGAAATTGTGTGGTGAAGATTGTCAGAAGAAATGTAAAAGCCTATGTGAAGAAAAAGTTTGAGACTGCTTATTTAAGGATTTTTTTTCTACTAAATATTAATATATTTTTCTGATGCCATAATTCTTAGAAGAGCAAGACAGTTATTTCAATTTACCTGAAGTCTAATGAGTACCCATGACATGCTTCTAAGATTGTGATAGACAGTAACACCCATTACTAGATGGAAGTGGAACTATGGTAGCTACTGAAAACTTCCTTCAAGACCCAAGACCCTGGGAAGAGGCAATAGAACATCAGGTGTGTAAGGCTGATGTAAACTGGTACCACTGAATACTATAAATAAGGATTCTGAAACTGTTACTTTTCTGAGCCATTTTTAAAACAACTTCAGATCAACCTCTGCATCTGTGACTACAACAAGGACTACCCAAATAAGGATTCTAGCCACCAAAATTTCTTATGTTTCAGTGCTATTTGGGCTTCCCAGAGGGCGCTAGTGATAAGGAATCTGCCTGCCGGTGCAGCAGACATAGGAGACGCAGACTTGATCCCTGGGTTCGGAAGAACCTCTGAAGAGGAAATTGCAGCCCACTTCAGTACTCCTGCTTGCAAAATCCCATAAACCTGAGGAGCCCGATGGGATACAGTCCATGGGGTTGCACAGAGTTGGACATGACTGAGCAGGCACTCAGAAACTAGGTGCTATTTGCTGAAGGGATGAGTGCACAAGACCATATAATTTTATTAATAAATTAGGATTGCCAGTAATTTTCCTAATGCTTTCTTCTTGACAAAAACATAAATTGTTTGATGTGACAGTCCCCTCCGTGCTATGTAGTCTGCATGTCATAGTCTCTAAACCATTACTTTTGTCACCCAACCTAGTATATATGTTCACTCACTCATTCCCTAACAAATGAGAGTTGAACGAGTACATTCTATACCTCAGAATCATCATTCATTCCTTTGCTTCACAACTGACACCCAAATGATCAGAAATTCTTTTGATGCTGCTTTAAAAATCTATACAGAAACTAATTACTACTTCTAACAATCCTCCTTGGCAAGTCATGGACTCTTGACTGGAAATTTTCCAATAACTTTCTGGGCAACATCCATGCTTTTATCTCCATCTACTTTATAGTTTATTCTAATAAATAGGTTGCTAGCAATCCTCAGATCACTTCTAGTCTACCTTCATTGATTTCTTGCTTCACCAAAAGTCAAATCCAAATATTTTCCTGTGGCCTACAAGCCCTGTATTATCCAGCCATTTTATCCTGTTTTTTTTTCTGACTCTATTTCTCATCACTTTTTCCCTCTATGATTTCATTCTAGCCACACTACCATTCTAATTCTTTCTCAGACACAACAAACATATTCCTATCTCAATATCTTTGACTTGCTTTTCCCTCTATTGGAATACCTTCCTCTCAAGTATTCAAACAGCCCATTCCATCAATTTATGTATATGTTTTCACACATCAGTTATTTTTTCTGACTGAGAGCCTTCCTTGACAGTTCTTTACAAAATGCTACTTCTTATTCTTTCTTTAATTCCTTGATACTACATTTTTTTCTTCATAGCATTTAACTATTCTGAAATACTAAATAATAATTATTTATTTATTATTTACTTTTCCCAAATAGAATAGAAGCTTATTGAAGACAGAGATATCTTTCTTTTTTCTCTTTATTTTTTAACTTTTGAAATATTTTTAGCATCAATAGCAAATAGAATTGTGTGTGGTATATATTTAATGCCATATTTAGTACTTAATGGTGGTCAAGACAGATACTTTGCAGTGTTCACAATATGAATAGTAACACAGTTTAAATAAAGGCATTTATCTAAACATGCTATACCTTTCCTTATAAAATACAGTTTCCAAATTTAAGTCCAAAATTTGATGCAAAAATTATGTTTCAAACTTAGAGGGTTCTAGTATATGTGTTCTTGAAAGTGAGTCACTCAGTAATGTCTGATTCTTTGAGACCTCATGGAAAATAGAGTCCATGGAATTCTCTAGGCCAGAATAATGGAATGGGTAGTTTTTCCCTTCTCCAGGGGATCTTCCCAACCAAAGGACTGAACCCAGTCCTCCCATATTGCAGGCAGATTCTTTACTAACAGAGCCACCAGGGAAGCTCTTCTTATTCACACCTACACTGCTTCTCAAACTACTTAGGAAGTGGACTCTTTATTTGTTAACATAGGGTTTGTGCATTGAAAAGTATTCAGAATTATAAGTGTGATTAATACAAATACTAGGTTTTTTAAGATAATTACCTAACTAAATTTTCTTGCAGAAATAGCTTATTAGCAACTTTTAAAGAAAGACATTGTTTGTGTGTGCTCTGGTTAGCTCTCTGTGTAGCTCTTCTTGTAGATGTTTACTTGACCACTTCACAAGGGTAACTACTAACACATTAAGTAAAAGGACCTTCTACTGTCAATGAGTCACTATGTCCAGGTTGTTATCCTCTCAATTCAGTGTTGATGAAATCCAAATTTAGTTTCATTTTTGTTTTAGAAACTCTCTAGATGTTTAGAAATAAGTAGAATGTAGCTCTCTCTCAAGTTTTCCAAATATTAATGAAAACATCCTGTTACTCATAAAACTATAGGTGTATCTTGAACCGATTTTATATCAATCTTTTATTTTGAATGTTCATAGTTTTGACTTTGGCACAGACTACAAGAAATACACTTTATAAGTCTCTTGCTCCCAAGTCTCTAAATTGCACACTCTTAAAAACTGGCTATTTCCGCGCAGAACATAGAGATTGAATGCAAGGCTATAATTCACTTTCAGGTTTTCTGCTGATGACATAAACCACCAGAGCTTGTTGGTTTATGAACAGCAACAGGACACAGAGATTGAATTATGGCATGTGTCAGTGATGAGAGATAAAGAATTGGCACCCACAACCCAAAGATAATAGTTTCATTCCATTTAAATTTGACACATGAAAGAAAAAAGATTTTTATACATTTAAGAAAGAGTTCATCTCTGTAAAAGTTCATATTTTATAAAAGATAACTAGCAAGAACCATTTAAGAAAATATCAAATCTATGCTCAAGAGAACGTAAAGTATAGAGATGATGTGAAAAAGTCCATAGGCAGATATGGCATTTTACATAACTGAGATGTTTCTGAATCTGCTGAGAAAATTGCCATTTCTGCTTTCTGGAAGAAGCACCTTACAAAGCATTACATTAGCTCATTCATGGCCCTGACTTCTGAAAGTGCTTTACTTCTTAACAGTCTAAGAAGGTATTTCTTTTTATTTCCTGATGTCTTTGAGAGGAAGAGGAGATGAGAAGCACAGGCAGAATAAGTTATTTTATAAGGTTAACCATTAAAGTAAATTCTGATACCATTCTTTATTTTTCAAGATCCTGCAGAGGTTCAGGTGCCAAGTTTTTAACAGTAAGCTCTGCTACTAAGCTTACAAAAGCTGTCATAGGTAAAGAGAGTGTCTTAATTTGGTTTTCCTAGAGTCAATGACTGAGGTAAGGGTTCTAAGGCAAGTATTTTATTTGGGAAAAACAGGGAATGTGGACAGGAGACAAAAAACAATGTTATAGGAAAGAGAAAGCAGCTACTAAAGGAATGAAGTATTAAACCATTTACTTCAGAGGCTACTGGAGCTTAGTCTCACAGGGAAATTCTCTGCAACACTGCAAGGCAGGGCCTCTACTTTACCCTACAGGGTGAGGTGGATGAGACAGTCATACGCCCAGGGCAGAGGTAGGCTGCATCAGTGCCCCTCAAAATATCAGTCTTAGAAGAACATATACTGGCAATTAGAAGTCAAGGTCAGAGGGCTACTGATAGGCACTACTCTTGTCTGTTGTGGAGGGAGTAGTTGGGGACATTGCCATCAAATTGGGGAGAGGGGGACAAAGTAGCTTGATTTCCATTCTTAGTTTTTTCACTCATCAGAAATGCAATTGTGAGCAAGTCCCAGTTTCCCTTTATTTCAGCTAAGAAAATGGTTGAAGCAGATAAATTTTAAGGACTGTCCCCTTGCAGTATTTTGCAGACTTGGAATTTCCCATGATATTAGGTGATTAAATACTTTAGAACCTAGACTATACCTTGAGGCTCCAAAGCCTGGCTTAGCATCAGGCAGTTTCACCATATGACATTGTCTCCATATCCCACATTGCCCTTCTCATATCTGCCTCCTCATATGACTAATGGCAGAAGCATCCACCCATGTTTAAAATGATTTTTGTCTATGAATATATCATTGTAATACCCTAATGAACTTTCACAATTCCCGTTTTACAGATGAAACAACTGAGGTGATGAGAAAGTTAGGTGCTTTGTCAAAGAGTGAACAACAAATAAGCAGCAGATTTAACACAGTAAACTCTAGATGGTATATGGAAATGACAAGCTATACTCCAAATTATAGAAATATGAAACTGAATTTTCATGGAAACAATAGTTAATAAATCAATGAAAATTCACAGAAAGTTAACTTGATGGAAAAGCTAAATTGATGCTTTCCAATTTAATCCTGTTTTTAAATAAAATCAATAGCTCCAGAGGTGGTTAAATGCATTTATGACCTTAAAAAAAGTTTATTTTTTATCCAAAGGGATGTTGGTTAATAACATAAGCACAGAAAAGAAGTTAAGAAGAGGCAAACAAATATTAGCAGGGATTTTTCAAGTATCCAATATTTAAGAAGGAATTTTAATTCAGAACCAAGAATATTAGTCTTATCAAGCAAATATCTTTTAAGAGAGCTTCACATTTCCAATTTTAGCAAAACGAGATTATCCAGCTCCTGGCACTCTGATTCTGTGTTCACCAATCAATCTTCTAAATTATTGCTCTTGTTTCCTGTCATCAATTTTAACATGCCTTGCAGGGCTAAGTCACTTCAGTCATGTCTGACTCTTTGTGACACTATGAACTGTAGCCTGCCGGGTTCCTCTGTCCATGGGGTTCTCCAGGCAAGAATACTGGCAACATGGGGTTGCCTTGCTCTCCTCCACCAGATCTTCAAAGCCCAGAGATTGAACCTGCATCTCTGATGTCTCCTGCGTTGACTGTCCAGTTCTTTACCACTAACACCACCTGGGAAGCCCCTTAATATTAATATAGACATCAATAATCTCATCAATGCATTATTTTATGTCCTTTTAGCACCCCATGAGGTTGATACTTGGGTCCTCCCAAGTGGCACTAATGGTAAAGAATCCCCCTGCCAATGCAAGAGAGACAGAGATTTGAGTTCTATCCCTGAGTCTGGAAGATCCCCTGGAGGAAGGCATGGCAACCCACTCCAGTAATCTTGCCTGGAGAATCGGAGGGACTAAGGAGTCTGGCACGCTACGGTCCATAGCATCACCAAGAGCTCGATATTACTGCAGCAACTGAACACAGACACACACACACACACACATATACACTCACACACAGATAGCATTACATGACAAAATACAGGACATTCAATTAAATTGTAATTTCAGATAAATAGTGGAGATCTTTGTAGCACAAGTATATCCCAAATGTTGCACAAAATCACCCTATGAGTGGCCGCTATTACCGTGTATAAGGGACATAGTTATATTTTAAAAAGATTCATTGTTTATTTGCTAATAAAGCTTAACTTTAAATCTGGAATGGAGAATAGGTTAAAGTCACATTTGTACAAAAATGTAGGTAAACATTTCAGTTGATGGATATGAAATTATATTTCTGATGGAAATTAGAGGATTATTATAATTTAATTATTATAAATGAGGCTGTGTAAAGGCAATACTATATAGTGTAGTATATCTGAGCATCTTCAGGCTTTTAGGCAACCCTAGATTTGAGTCTTAGCTCATCCAACACAATCTTACTTGTGCAACCTTGGGCAAGTTACCTACCTTTTTGAGTTTCAATTTCTTTATAGTGAAAATTAGAGATGATAATCTGTTGATATTTCATGAGAATTAAAAGGAATAATGCATGCAAAATAAATTTTAAAATATCATTGGGTAAAACATCTGTAGGAATCTTCTTTGTACTGTTACTAATGGGCTAATTGGGTACTTTGTTTGTTTGTTTGTTTGTTTTTAGCTCATCTAAAAATAAATAAGTTAAAACATGACAATAAATCACACTGTTAAAACCTGCGGGTAGAAAACACACTCAACATCGAACCCCTGATACAGGTAAAAAAGAAACTGAGAGCCTGAGAATTGGAAGGTGGAGACTTTAATCTGTAATTTTATACAGACATGGACAATCCGTGGAGTCACAAAGAGTCAGACATGACTGAGCAACTTTCACTTTCACTTGTATATTTTAATACAGTAGGCAATTTCATTTTTATCTTTTAATCTGTACATTTATTCTTTTATTGAAAATATTGAACAAAAGTGCATTTAGCTGTTTCTGTTGAACCTCAATGGCAAGCTTCCTCATAATCAGTAGGGAAGAAATTACTTTTATTTTAGAGAAATTCTAGTGGCAGAACGGAACACAGGAGAGATTCAGGGGCAAGCATAGATTACAGCTTCTCAGACACTTAAGTTCCTGAAATAGAAACAATGAAACTAGAATAGCTATAAGTTGTGCTGTCTGCCCCATTACTGTATTTTCCACAAAGAAGTCCACTCTGATGACTGCCTTCCTAAGAGTACTATCCT
Organism: Antilocapra americana; assembly: GCA_007570785.1. Lineage (NCBI taxonomy): Eukaryota > Metazoa > Chordata > Mammalia > Artiodactyla > Antilocapridae > Antilocapra > Antilocapra americana. The sequence continues at coordinate 17,187,754 of ML661344.1, read as the reverse complement.
TCCCTCAGTAGCATATTGGCTCCCTGGAGTTTGATCAGCAGTGAAATAACCAGAGTTCCTTAAATAACTCTCATTCCAAAAGAATGATCATTCTATGTTATGGACAACATCAGCAGGTCAATTAAGAATTCTGCCAATGATGATATACAAGAAATCTGACATATCACCCACTTGCTCGTGGCGGATGCAAGCGTCTGGAGTGCATCTCTCCCGGGAGTTTCCTTTAGGTATGTAATCTGTGGGTTTTATTTATTTTTCCTCCCGGTTATGTTGCCCTCTGAGATTCGAAAACTTCCCCTAGACCTGCTGGTGAGAGGGTTTTCTGGTGTTTGGAAACTTCTCCTCTATTAAGACTCCCTTCCTGGGATGCATCTCTGTCCCTAACACTTTTGGCTCTCTTTTTATCTTTTATATTTTCTCCTACCTCCTTTCAAAGACAATGGACTGCTTTTCTGGGTGCCTGATGTCCTCAGCCAGCATTCAGAAGTTGTTTTGTGGTGTTTGGTCAGCATTCAAATGTTCTTTCAATGAATTTGTGGGGAAGAAAGTGGTCTCCCCATCCTATCCCTCCAAATCTTAGGACTGCCTTCGATTCTTTTTATTTAGAGTAGATATTAAAGAGTAGAGTAGATATTAGCCCATGATGTATCTTGAGTATTAATGAAGTGCACACAACTCAGGGCCTGCTCCCTGCAGAGCAACCTGAAGCCTGAGCAGGGTAGACTGGGAAAGCACACATTCCCTGAGTGGAGGCAAACCCAGTATAGCTGGACACTGCGAGTATTCCCCCCACACACCAGTGATATTTGTTTGAAGTGTTCCTCCCTCCCCACACCATGACTTGAACAAGTGGACCTAAACAAAAGACCACCTCCACCCCATTGGTCCAGGGTGGAAATTAGACACTGAAGAGACCTGCACAATGGAATATTACTCAGCCATTAAAAAGAATACATTTGAATCAGTTCTAATGAGGTGGATGAAACTGGAGCCCATTATACAGAGTGAGTAAGCCAGAAAGAAAAATACTAATCCATATATATGGAATTTAGAAAGATGGTAATGATAACCCTGTATGCGAGACAGAAAAAGAGACACAGATCTATAGAACAGTCTTTTGGACTCTGTAGGAGAAGGCGAGGGTGGGATGATCTGAGAGAATAGCATTGAAACATGTATATTATCATATGTGAAACAGATCGCCAGTCTAGCTTTGATGCACGAGACAAGTGCCCAGGGCTGGTGCAGTGTGATGATCCTGAGGGAGGGATGGGGGTGGGGAGGGTGGTGGGAGAAGGGTTCAAGATGGGAAACACATGTAAACCCATGGCTGATTCATATCAATGTATGGCAAAAACCACTACAATATTGTAAAGCAGTTACCCTCCAACTAAAATAAATAAATTAAAAATATAAATAAAAATAAGAAATAAATAGTCTATTATTGGAAATAATACATTTTCTAGACCACTGTTTAAAAAAATTACAAGCTAGTCAGTGAATATTACATTGAATCATGAAGGATACCACTTTCATTTGACTGTAGTTTAAAGAAACAATGAGAAATATAAAATACAGACAACACACAGTAGTGAAAGACACATATTGAAGTGTTGGAGACTCAGCTTCAAGTCCAGATTCTACCACTGATAACCTGATAATATGAAAATATCTGGCTCTTGGGTTTAGGGGGATCTGGGTAATCTGGGAAATTTTTTCAGTGTCTTAGTTGTCCAAAGTTTTGAAGTTAGAATTTATTTTAATTCTTGGCTATGCAAATTACATGTTATATGAATGGAGTCTTATTTTTAGCTTTTGAAAAATGTGGATCATAAAAGTACCTACATGATTCAATAGGTTGTTCTGAGAACAATAGGAATAGCACTGATCATAGTGGATAGCACACAGCAAGATCTTGAGAAGAAAGTTTTCAATTCTTTTTCTTTTCCTTATCATTCCTTCTCTCTCACAATGTCTTCAACCAAAGTCTGTAATTTTGCATTCATGTATAGGGTTATTACTTTCTTTTGGATTTAACAATATAGAGGTATTCATATACTTCCATATCTCTATCCAACTTATTATTTATTATAAAATACCCATGAAGGGCTTATAAGGAAAACGAAATGTTTATTATAAGGAAGAATAGTTATATTCAATAAGATAACGAATCATATAGATTAGAAAACTTAAGAGTGATTTACTCAGATTGTAATGGAAGAGTTTGAAATAATTACTTGCCCATTTACAAGAGTTATGTGAAAAGAGAGCTGTTTCTGTCTGAACAGTTTAAAGTTGTCATCTTGATGTCGGCATGTGAAATTTGGAAGGTGTAGATTATATAGATGGTAGAAAAGTCATTGTACACAGAGACAGAGACACTGAGTTTGGAAATAGCTAGAAATGCACAGGAATATGCAAATAGTTCTGGATGCAGTATAAGAGTACAAGAAAGAGAAGAAAGGGAGGCAAGCCTGGAAATACAGTTTGGCAAGAACTGTTGGAGTGCTTTCAGTGGATTAAAGGAAAAGGGAATGTTTTCAATTAACGTTGGGAAACAATCAAAAGCTTTTCATCTGGGGATGGGAAAGTACATGATCAGAATTTCACTTAAGAATTTTTTTGTCTGGCAGTATCAAGTTATATGAAATTAAAAGATGCTTGTTCCTTGGAAAAAAACTATGACAAACTTAGACAGCATATAGAGACATTACTTTGCCAACCAAGATCCATCTAGTCAAAGCTGTGGTTTTTCTAGTAGTCTTGTATGGATGTGAGAGTTGGACCATAAAGAAGGCTGAGAGACAAACAACTGATGCTTTAGAACTGTGTTGCTGAAGAAGACTCTTGAGAGTCCCTTGGATAGCAAGGAGATTAAACCAGTCAGTCCTAAAGGGAATCAATCCTGAATATTCATTAGAAAGACTGATGATGAAGCTGAAGCTCCCATACTTTGGCCAACTGACGCGAAGAGCCTGGGAAAGATTGACAGCAGGAAGAGAAGGGGATGACAGAGGATGAGATGGTTGGATGCATCACCAACTCAATGAACTTGAGTTTGAGCAAGCTCCCAGAGGTGATGAAGGACAGGGAAGCCTGGCATGCTGCACTCCATGGGGTCACAAAGAGTTGGACATGACTGAGCAACTGAACAATAACAAGTCAAGTTATATAGATTAGAACAGAAAGAGACTAGATGCTGGGAAAGATTTTAAGGAGGCATTTGGCAGGTAAGATAATAATAAATTAATATACTTGAGCACTGGAATTAACATGGAAAGGTGGTTCCAAGAAATTGAACCAGATATTTATTACAATCTCTAAGCACTCTAAGTGCCTGAATTATCCGCCCCCCCCCATAACATTTGTTCTTTCACATTTTCACACTTTATTTTCCATTTTCTCTTCCTAGATTGTCTTTTTCCACTTCCTTTTCTGGTGAAATCCTATTCATTCTCTTAGAAATAATCCTGATATTTCTCCTTTTTGGAAGCTTTATTTAGCTCTGTATATTCAACTTAAAAAATTATTCAATATCTATTTTACACCAGGTACTATTGTAAATTAACAAATGCCTAGTTTAATTGTTAAGTCATGTTTGATTCTTTGCAACCCCATGGACTGTAGCCCACCAGGGTCCTCTGCCTATGGGATTTCCCAAGCAAGAATACTGAAGTGGATAACTATTCCTTTCTTCAAAGAATCTTTCCGACCCAGGGATAGAACCTGCATCTCTTGCAGTGCAAATGGATTTTTACTGACTGACCCACCAAGGAAGCTAGAGATATAAATTTGATAGATATCAGTTTATAAATGCATTCATAACCAGGGGACTTGATAATATTTACAAAGTCAGTAATATAAATAGAGAGAAGTTGCTCTGTGACCAAAACCTTGCATGCAACCAAATATTTAGAAGTTTAGTTAGAAGAGGTTGAGAAAAGTCTGAGATAGAGTTGAAGGATAAGAAATATTAAATATGGCAATATAGAGGTTATCAATTGACCTTGACAACAATTGCTTCACTGGAGTTGTGGGAAGAGAAGACTGTTTAGTCTGAGTTGAATATTTGAACTTGATGTCAGGGAAGGTATGATAGAGGAGCAAAAAATATTATATATTACAATGTTCTTCTTATGTAACCCAATCATATTTCTTCTTGTGGCATTGGACTCTGTGGTGATGAAATTAATTCTGATAGAAAAATCAAGAGTATAGGAAGCGAGAAAAAGAGATAGTAAATGAATATTAACTAGTTTTTAAGAGAAATCTTATGATGAAAGGGGAAGGGATATTTTAGCTTAAGAGGCTAGTGGAGTAAAGGAAAGGTACTAATAAGATTGTGAAAAATTCAGCAGGCTTGTCTGTAAAGTTACAGGAACTCTGAAAGCCCCATTTTCAGATACCATCATTTCTTGACTGAACATCTATAAAAACTTCTTTACTGATCTTTCTGCATCTATCCTTGCTACTTACCAATCAATTCTCTAATATGTAGCAAGTAATTATCTTCAAATCTTATAATATCATTCATCTTATCATCTTTGCATAAGCATTAAGTCCAAAGATATTAACATAGCTGATGGGACCTTGCTAATCTATTAGATTCTTTAGATCTTAGTATCTCTATCATCTCCCTGATAGTAATTTCCTGATTCATCAACTAAGCTGAATGAATGAATAAATCCCACATACAAAGGTGGACTTATGGTGTAAGGAGGAGCATAAAAGTCTAGGCAGAGTCGGGATGGTGTAAGATCAGGTCTAAGGGAGTAAAGAGGGCAAAGGTGAATGAATAATTATGAGGTACAGAACACTGAAATATAACTCTCTTACCTAGAGGCTAATTGCCCTCTATTCCAATCATATGGAAAACTCCTATTTACCCTTTTAAACCTAAAATGAGAAGCTTCTCACAATTCCACAGTCTTTATCCTCACTCAGATATAAGTATCAATCACTTTATATGTAGTTTTAAAATTATATTGATGAACTTATTGTATTGTTACAATTTATCAATAAATTTCACCTCATGGCAAAGACCATAACTTATTCACCTCTGTATGTCCAATACCTCACACAGACCAAGCTGTAGTGAGAATTCTATCGATTGAATACAGGACAATTCTTATTAAAAAAGAAAAAAATTGATTATATGTTGAATATGGGAAGGCAGGGCAAAGGTGGAGTGTTCAAAAACAGAAAAAGCAATGGGAAGACCTAGAGTGTATTACAGTAAATGAAATAATTCAGACTGAGAAAAACAAATATCATTAGATTTTATTTTTATGTGGAAATTAAAAGATAAAACAAATGAATAAATCTAATAATCAGAAATAATTAATAAATAAATAATAATTTATTGATTAATGAGTTATAAATAAAATGTATTATAAAATTAATAAATAATAAATAAATCAGAGTAATAGATACAGAGAAAAATTGGTGGTTTCCAGAGAGGAGAAATAGGTGTGGGAGATTAACAGGTACAGACTCTAAGTTATAAAATAAATGAGTCACAGGTATGAAATGTACAGTGTGAGGAATATAGTCAATAACGATGTAATAGCTTTGTATGGTGACAGATGGTAACTAGATTTATTATGGTGATGATTTTGAAATGAATAAAGACATAGATTCACTATGTTGTGAACACAATGTGGCTGTAGGTCAAATATACTTCAAAAACAAACAAACTCATAGGAAAAAATCAGATTTGTGGTTACCAGAGGATGGAGATGGTGAGAGGTGGAATTGAGGTCAAAATGTACAATCACTTATAAAATAAATAAATTCTAGGGATATACTATGGAGAAGGCAATGGCAACCCACTCCAGTACTCTTGCCTGGAAAATCCTATGGATGGAGGAGCCTGGTAGGCTGCAGTCCATGGGGTCTCAAAAAGTAGGACACGATTGAGTGACTTCACTTTCACTTTTCACTTTCATGCACTGGAGAAGGAAATGGCAACCCACTCCAGTGTTCTCGCTTGGAGAATCCCAGGAATGGAGGAGCCTGGTGGGCTGCCGTCCATGGTGTCCCACAGAGTCGGACATGACTGAAGCGACTTAGCAGCAGCAGAAGCAGGGATATAACATACAACATGATAAATAAAATTAACACTGAAGTGAAGTGAAATGAAGGTCACTCCATTGTGTCCGACTCTTTGTGACCCCTTGGACTATACAGTGCATGGAATTCTCCAGGCAAATGCTGGAGTGGATAGCCTTTCCCTTCTCCAGGAGATCTTCTCAACCCAGGGATTCAACACAGGTCTCTCACATTGCAGGTGGATTCTTTACTAGCTGAGCCACAAGGGAAGCCCAAGAATACTGGAGTGGGTAGCCTATCCCTTCACCAGCTGATCTTCCTGATCCAGGAATTGAACCGGGGTCTCCTGCATTGCAGCCAGATTCTTTACCAACTGAGCTATGAGGGAAGCCCAAAACTAACAATAGTGTATATTATATATGGAAGTTATAAAAGTAAATCCTAACAGCTGTTATCACAAGGGAAAACTTTTTCTCTTTTATTCTGTATCTGTCTCTATGAAATGATGGATGCTCACTAAACTAATTGTAGTGATCATTTTATGATGCATTTAAGTCAAATCATTATTCTGCACACCTTAAACACACAGTGTTTTATGTCAGTTATATCTCAATAAAACTGAAGATAAAAAACCAGAATAGAAGTAGTCACTAACTATTGTTTTTTAAAGTATGCTAAGTAATAGACTAAAGATTAATAAAAGAATTGAGCAATAGCAAATGAAGTTTGGGTTGGATATTATGATGGTGCAATAGAATAGAATGCTCTGATTTTATTCTCTAATACTTTATTGAACACATACAATTCATGACATTAACTTAGGTACCAAAGATGAATAAGGAATAATATGGACTCTGTTTAGACACTCACAAGCAGTTTCATGACACCCACCCACAAACACAGCAGGTATAGGAGAAACATAAGTAGAGTTTCATAGATACATGTCTTATTAAGGTTAATAAGGGTTGCTTAGAATTTGGGACTCTCTGCTGCTAGGAAAACTATGATTGGTAAGACTGGCCTTAGCATCTGGGCTTGAAGAGGAGCTATGGGAGGTGAGATAGAAAAGTGTATGCTATACAAGGCTTCCCTGGTGGCTCAGAAGGTAAAAAATCTGCCTGCAATGCCAGAGATCCTGATTCTATCCTTGGGTCAGGAAGATCCCCTGGAGAAGGAAGTGGCAACCACCTCAGTAGTCTTGTCTGGAAAATTCCATGGACAGAGGAGCCTGGAGAGCTACAGTCCACGGGGTCATAAAGGGTTGGACATGACTGAGCAACTAACATTTGCCCTTTCAATAGGAGTAGAGAAGGACAAAGAGGAGAAGGCAAGCAGTGTCAACAGAAGTAGGAAAATAGCATAGACAAAATGACTCAAGAGGGAATTTTTAAAGAGATTTTTAAAATTCTTATCCTTCATATTTAAATCTGGCTATAAAAAAAAAGAAGTTTTTATAAACACTGCAGGGTCTCCAATATGTTACCTTATTGAGAAAACCAGGGATGGTAAAAAAAAAAATGTTTTTGGGGAAAGCTTTTGGACAATAAGTGTATGTGACAATAATGGAAACAAAACAGAATATATTCACAAATTTCTGCTTTGATGTGAAATGACAAGTGCAGATGGACACAAAAATAGTTGCTTTGCAGCTTTGACTCTAAATTTACCATTCAATTGTTTTCAAAATTTCAGAACAAGTATACCATTTTCAAAAATCTACAGAGCAGTGGCAGGGATATATTATATAGCCAGAAAATGGTTTCAGAAACAATCAAGATATTATTACTAGAGTCTTTTGGAGACTTTTTTCTGGAAAAGTGTAAGCTTTCATTATATTCCCATCTGAAATATATATACAATTGCTATTAAATGGATGAAGAAAGTATATGAGCTATCCATGGTATTAAATTTTCACTGGAGGTAAGTTAAAGAAATAGGTAAGTATTCAGCGTGTGGACATACATAGGATTTGCCTGCTAAATATCTAATTATGGAATGTTAACATAAAAATTAATGTTTCAGAAGGTCACATTGACTTCTCAGCTCTTCTGTACTTTGTTTTTCTCTTTAGCTTTCGGTACAGTCAGTGTGATAGGATTGAAAGCATTCTGACATGAATGCAATGCTGTAAACAGTGGTTTAGTGGTCACTTGGAGTTTCAAAAAATTTTTTCTGCTGAAAAAAATAAACAAGGTAAGGATTCAGTTGTGTTTGGCAGACTAAGGATAACTCCACACATAAATTATACTGAGTGTTCTGAACAAAGAGGTGGGAAGGTGGGGTGTGGTTTTGGCCAGGAGCTCAAATCTCCATTTTCAATAGGGCATAGAAAAGTGTAATCCAACCCTGATATTGAAAAAGGATAATTTTAGGGGACTGGCATGCAGGCTGGGGATGATTATAAATCTATTAGATTTTAGCTCAGATAGGCTTCTGTGCTAAGACACTTTAGTTGTTTCCTACTCTTTGCGACCTCATGGACTGTAACCCACCAGGCTCCTCTATCCCTGGGATTCTCTAATTAGAATACTGAAGTGGGTTGCCACGCCCTCCTCCAGGGGATCTTCCTGGGATTGAAGCCACAGGTTTTTTTTTTTTTTTTTCTTTACATTATCGTGTTGGTTTTGCCATACATTGACATGAATCCGCCATGGGTATACATGTGTTCCCCTTCCAGAATCCCCTCCCACCTCCCTCCCAATTCCATCTCTCTGGGTCATCCCGGTGCACCAGCCCTGAGCACCCTGTATCAAGCATCAAACCTGGGCTGGTGATTCATTTCACATATGATAATTTACATGTTTCAATGCCGTTCTCCCATATCTTCCCACCCTTGCCCTCTCTCATAGAGTCCAAAAGACTGTTCTGTACATCTGTGTCTCTTTTGCTGTTTCGCATACAGGGTTATCGTTACCATCTTTCTAAATTCCATATACATGCTTTAGTATACTGTATTATTTTTTCCTTCTGGCTTACTTCACTCGTATAACTGTGGTACATATACACAATGGAATATTACTCAGCCATTAAAAAGAATACATTTGAGTCAGTTCTACTGAGGTGGACGAAACTGGAACCTATTATACAGAGTGAAGTAAGCTAGAAGCCACAGCTTTTATGTCTCCTGCATTTGCAGGCGGGTTCTTTACCACTAGCGCCACCTGGGAAGATAGACTTCTATAGAATAACAAAGAGTCTGTGCTCAACAATAATGATTAACAATTTAATTACTAAGGCAGAGCTTCTTGGTTGCTAAACACTCTGATTTCCTGGAAAGGTAATACCTAGAGAGGGTATAACCTCTGTCCCTTTCTCCATACCATGTCCTACGAATTTCTTTCATTTGGCCCTTCTGAGTTGTATCATTTTATAATAAACCAGTAATCTAGCAAGTTAAAAGTTTTTCTGAGTTTAGTGCATCATTCCATCAAATCAAATAATCCAACCAAAGGAAGGGGTCATGGGAACTCCTGATTTATAGCCAATTGGTCAGAAACACATGAGGTAACCTGGAACTTGCAATTGGTTTCTGAACTGTTGGGGGTCAGTGTTGTGGGACTGAACCCTTACCTTGTGGAGTCTGTACTAACTCTAGGTATTTAATGGCAGTTGGAATTGCTGGGTGTTAGTGGTTTTTGTGAGTAGAGGAGACACAGGGATGTGTTTTCCTTTAGCAGACACAAAGGCTTTTCCAGAATTGAAACTTAATGAGCCATTATGGTGACATAGCAAAAAGACAAAGTATAAGAAGACTGGAGAATTTGGAATTTATGTGGTTGCTGTTAGGACTTCCCAGGTGGCACTAGTGGTAAAGAATCCATCTGCCAATGCAAGAGACATAAGAGATGTGGCTTCAATCCCGGGTTGGGAATATCCTCTGAAGAAGGGCTTGACAGTTCACTCAAGTATTCTTGCCTGGAGACCCCATGGACAGAGACACCTGGCAAGCTACAGTCCATAGTGTCATAAAGACTCGGACAGGAATGGAGCGACTTAGTACTGAGTGTACTCACATAGAACTGTTAAGAAGACTCCAGAAAAGGTGTGATATAATAAAGGTCTCAATAAAATTGAAGAGAAGGCATGATAACCCTCATTAGAATGTGGACTAGTGGAAGTTCAGGGAACTGAGAAAATGGAACGTTTTAGTGCAAAATAATTCAGCTTAAGTAATGACAAACCTGGAAATGGTGCTGAAATGGGATTTCAAAAGGAAGTAGAATCTACACTCTAAAAAAAGTTTGTATTAAGATGTTAAATGGGAGAAACAACTCAAAAGTTAAATTTCAGAGAAATCTCAAAGACCTATAGGCCTCTGAACTACTGTTGAGAGACCATGCCACATCTTTCACAACCTAGCCACATTCTTTTGGGTTATGTGTGTGGTGTTGTCCATTTTTCTGTGAGGGAGGATGCAAGGGTGTTGGAAGAAGATAAGAGGTGGAAACGAGAGATAAATGGTTACTAGATTCATTACATATTTTAATTTCATTCTTTTATTTGCTTAACCATATTTTATTTTTACAAAGTGAAAAAACTTACTTTTTACTCTAGTGGTAGTGTTTCATATGTATACCATGTGCAGGTTAAAACATTAGTGCTCTAAGTTCAGCACAAAGCAAATTTATTAAGCACCCACTGTTCCTAAGTATCAACCTCTATAAAAATATATTTACAAAACACCAGTTCAGAGGACAAGCTCGTTTCCATAAAACTCATTACTGCAACACTTACTAATCACTAATTTGCATGAAAAAAATATCTTGTAGTCAGTTCTTGAACTCAGAGTAGAAATTAAATAAATAATTGCAATTATTTCAACATTTTCAATGTGTTAGTTAGTGCTTTGTACTTTGATGAGAATTGCATTCTTAATTCTCAAATTTTGGAGTCAAACAGACCTAAGTTCAAATCTCAGCTCAGTCATTTATTATGTTACAGTTAAGCTTTCTTTCTTTGTTCATTTATATCTAAACATTCTGAATAAAGGTATTTTTTTTTCAATTTGCACTCTTAAATGTAGCATTTATTAGAAATTTAACTTTACCTGGCTTAAAAATAAGGGGATATATTGGTTTATGGAAAAGGAGTCTTCAGAAATATGGTCAGCTTTAGAGCTTGGCTGATCCAGTGATCTGATAATGTTATAAAGGACTGGTTTAATTATGTTTCTAGATCCTCTCTTTCATGTATCAAAAAATGATCATCAACAGTTGTCAGACTGACCACATGAGTCCTAATCCAGATTAAGAGAGAGAAGTAAGAGTAAGAAGACACACCTTTTCATTAACTAGTGATCAAAAATCTCAAGCATTATTGGACCAAGGACAGGGACAGTCTAACATAAATTTAAAGCTACTATATAATGCTGGAGGTAATGTTCCCCAAAGAAAAATCTATATATTGCTAAGAATAGGAAAAAAGCAAGAAATGCTAAATATTAATACAATGACATTGGTAAATTTTCACTCCCCCTAACTACCTCAAAAAAGTTTTTCCAAAGACTATTGCTGTCTCATTCAACTTTATAATGCAATACAGAGATTGACACATAATATATGCTCAGTAAAAACTGAATGAATGAAAAGCTATTTTGTTAGAATTAAATGAATTAAAGCACCCAATATATAGATCATAAACTGTATATATTTGTTTCTTTTGAGTTTACATTCAAAGACATTAAATTTCAGAAATATTAAGCAGTTTTCCCAATATAACACATTTAAGTAGCAATGCTGAGATGAAAATCTAAGTTTATACATTGAAAGATGTTTATCCCCAATTTTTAGACTATGAGAAACACTTTTCATTGTAAATAATATACATAAATTATACTATTCATATGTTGAGATGTAGTTTTGACATGTTTAAGAATATATAAAACAAAAAGTAACTTTTTATTAGCACTTTTTGAGTGAATATGTTCATCTAATAATCATAGCAGAATGTATAAGTTGTTGTTAATCATTCTATGTACATACATACATAGATGTAGAATATAAAAACTATGTCCTTTAGTATTACACAAGTTTATGACCTCTGATTTATAAATTTGAACTGTGTGTGTGAAAGAAATATTAAAATTAATGATTGGAAAGGATGAGTTCTCAGATCTTCACAATGTAATATAATATGTGAGGTTTGTAATCAAAATATTAGAAATCACTCTCCAAAACCATTATTATTTTAGCTACTTGTACCTGTGCCTATGACATAATATCCATGTAAAAACGAATGAATAACAAAATTTCTAGTTTATAAATGTACCTACAAGTACACTATCAAGTATTTACATGAAAAGTCAAAAAATTTTACTCTTTTGACTGAACTATATCAAAGATTGGAGTACACTGAAATGTTAACTTGTCTCAAAAAGAGAACTAGAACTATCCACTTTTCACTTGGATATTTACTATAATTTAGACAGTCTTAAATAACCCTTGTATATTTCTGTACATCTTTCTGAGTAACATCTGCCCTATAACCATGGCCCATACAATGTTCAATGTACCAATTATTGATATTTGAGACATATTTAATCATCGTAAATCTAGTGAATGGTTTGTTACAGAGGTTCTCAACCTCCAGTTGAGATATATTTGGGTCTATCTGGATGCATATTTAGTTGTCACAATTGGGGTATATTACTGTAATCTAGAAGGCAGAGGCCATAGAAGCTGCCAAATACCCTATAATGTACAGGACAGGCCCTTAGAAGAAAGTGTTATCTAGTTCAAAACATCAATATTGCTGAGGTTAAGAAACCATAATTTATTCCATTATTCTACTTTAAAACATGGAAATGAATATTCAATCTTTCTCTGAAAATAAGAGTAAAAGTAACTAACATCAGCCTTACACTGATTTGTAATTCTTTAAGAAGAAAAAGTGGCAGCACAGTCAGAGAAGAAAAAAAATGAAAATTGTGCATCTATTTTTCTATCTATACGTATACATGTCAGCATAGTTTGAAAAAGGAACACATTTATTTGCAGAGCATATACTTTTTGTTAAACTTATTCAAGAGTGATTATGTTTAGTTAAGAAATATTAATTTGTAGGGCAGAATCAAAAATTATGAAATGTATATTGGAAGTTAGAATTTTGCAAATTTTGTAGAATTTGGTCTCAGTGAACTACTGCAGAAAGGCATTTTTGTTAAGATGCAGTTGTCTTTTAAATTGCTAAAAATCATTGAAGAGATAACTACAAATCTGCTCTTCCATCAAGTGCCAGTTGCAAGAATCTTTCTTTTAGACATAAACATGGATAACATAAAGAATAATAATATATCTCAAGGGATATTATAAGTCTATAATTCCTTCAAGGGTGCATGTAATGTCATAAATTGTAGGAGCAAACTCAAACGGTTTAGTCATAGGAACCCTGAGATGAAATTACAGCTTTTATAATCCCCTGAGAGGATATTCTTTTGGTATAATGGAAATTGTAGTCGTTTAGAAATACTCTGCTCCCTTGGCCCCAGAAAACTACAATGGTCTTTCAAAGATTGAAAAACACTAAGCAGGTGTCTGAAAAGTGAGTTGAACTGATCATAAGAATAATAGAAAAATTATATTGAAGTCACTATGGTATCTACTAAGTACAGTATGGCACTCTTTCTAAAATGAGTTACAAAAGACACCTACATAATTGCAGCTATAAGAAGAGATTTCACAGGTGTAAACATAAAGACACTAAAACACATATTGCTAAAGCTTAGACAGCTCTGCATTAAATATATAAAAAACTTTATAGCTACAGGAGAAGACATTCTTTATATTAAGTGTCGGTAGCTAAGTAAGCAAATGTACCAGATTAAAAATAATAAAATTAAATATCATGGGGTGTTAAAATAGCATGAAGTTCACAAAATATTATAATCATTCATATACTTAAATTTTGAGTTACCAGACCCCAAGGCATAGTATTCAAATTCAAAACTTGCGTTTGACGTGAATTATATAATATACATATATAATTCAATGAGAGGAAATGACAACCCACTCCAGTATTCTTGCCTTGGAAACCCTATGGACAGAGGAGTCTGGTGGCTATAGTCCATGAAGTTTCAGAGAGTTGGACATGACTTTGCAGCTAAAAAACAACAAATACTGTGAGATATTAAAATAGCATAAGTTCACAAAATATTATAATCATGCATAAACAAATTTTGAGTTATAAGAACCCCAAGGTATAGTGTTCAGTTTCAAAACTTGTCTTTGGAATGTATTTTATAATGTACATGCTTAATTCAGTGAGGGTAATGCAATAAGAAGTTAAGTTTGGTAAACACTTCAAGTGTATAATGAATGAACATAAACAGATAAATAAATGAATGAATTTTAAGCACAGAAGTATAATCTGCTATGTTTAATATCATCATAATTGTCAGTTAAAGTAGTTACAATCCTAAAGATAAGAAAAAGTTTGATTATGTGTTACACAATTAAGTTGATGCTTACAGAACAAATTGAGATTTTCATAAACTGAAATAAAGGGGAAAATGTTTTGCTATTAGAAGATCCTATATGAAAGAGGTCATATCACAAGGGTTTTTAATTCATTTTTGTTTCCTCATTCTTCATAGGAAGAAATCTAAACACAAATTTCGTAAAATGATACATTATCTAAATAGATCAATACACAGGCTTGTTAATATCATACTGTTTCAAATCTGCAATTATGAGTGTTTCTCTGGAAACCAAAACCGTGTAAGAAATGAATTTTAAGCAATTTGGCCATGAAAATTACTTTTTAAAGTCACAGTTATATACTTTATTCTATCAGTAAGTAAAATGAATACATATAAAAATCCTTAATGGACACTGGTCAGAGAAAACAAGTTCTGGAAGATTAGAGTCAGGAGCAGGGAATAAAACTCATTACTCTTTGATTTAAATCTTGTCGGGGCTTAAATTTTCACATAGGCAGCTATGTTGGTTCCAAAAACAAATAAATTGCTGCGTCTAATGACATTTGAAAGATTTTATTGCCTCATAATAAATATCTAAGATCACCTTTCTTTTATTTACTGTTAAATTCTCAATTGCCACTACCTGTAAGCCATTGAATTACAACTCATGGTATAACTTTTAAACATAGTCATTATCATCTATATAAATAATAATAAAAATCCAGGAATTGAAACTTACTTTGAAATAAAATGTTTTATTTTACCTGTGTTATTGAGATCACATTAATAACAAAGATATGCAAAAATGTATAAGCATAAAGCCATAGTTTCAAATGACTTCAACTTTTATCCTTAGAATCTCAATTAATTCAGTTGCACATTCCATGTTTCTCTTTATTTGCTGAGGTTGACAAATGGAAAATAACCCAAATTAGTTGTTGCCAGAATTTAAAAATATGAATGTGCAGAATCTCAGGTTTGACTACATTTTATTTTTCAATAATGCATGCAGAAAGCTAATGCCTAGACTGAAAAATAATTTCATAAATGAAAAAGATATTTTAACATTTGAATGGTAGAAAGAATAAAGAAGATACAATCCCTGATGGCTTAAAAGTAAAAAATACACCAGCAATGCAGTAGTCACAGGAGACATGGATTTGATCCCTGGGTCAGAAATATTACACATAAGAGGAAATGGAAACCCGTCCCAATATTTCTTGCTTGGAAAATCCTATGGACAGATGAGCCTAGCAGGCTATAGTCCATAGTGTCACAAAGAATTGGACACGACTGAATTGACTTAGCACTCATGCACGGAATTCATAACAGCTACTGAGCGTTTGAATTAAATACATAGAATATTAGAAGAAACTCAGCCTGTTGAATGAAATAATATTAGATTCAAGCACCACACACTCTGATATACACAAACACAAAGTAATTGTTTAACATGTAGGGGGTGCATTTTTGTTGTGTGTAAAAAAAGTCTGGCAGTATGCCACACTTGGTGTGGAGAGCCCATATTCATCACTTAGCCAGGTTTCTTTCATGCTGCTGCTGTCTCATTAGAGTATTACCTAAGACTGCAAAAATGATTATTTGTGCCAAACAACACATACATTTGCATTTCACACTACAGAAATACTAGAAGTGTACCCCCTCTCTTCCTTAAAGGAGACTTCACAGAAGTTTCAAGTAATACTTCCACTCCGAAGAATTGATGCTTTTGAACTGTGGTGTTGGAGAAGATTCTTGAGAGTCCCTTGGACTGCAAGGAGATCAAACCAGTCAATTCCAAAGGAAATGAATCCTGAGTATTCATTGGAATGACTGATGCTGAAACTGAAACTCCAATATTTTGGCCACTTGATGTGAAGAACTGACTCATTGGAAAGCACCCTGATGCTGGGAAAGATCGAAGGCAAGAAGGAGAAGTGGACGACAGAGGATGAGATGGTTGGATGGCATTACTAACTCTACAGACATGAGTTTGAGCAAGCTCCAGGAGTTGGTGATGGACAGGAAAGCCTGGTGTGCTGCGGTACATGGGGTTGAAAAGAGATGGACACGATTCAGTGACTGAACTGAGCTGATCACATCATTGGTTAGAATCTAGCCACATAGCCACATGCAATTGTAAAAGAAACTAAAAAAATCAGTCTTCCTGAAAGGTGGAACAGTGCCCCAATAAAAGCTGAAGTCAATTGCTAAAGAATTAAAGAGAAATTGATGTTAAGAGATGTGCTTTTATTTTTCCTTTTCCATTAGGAGCTGATACAAACATATCATTCCATAATTCTGGATCCAGGTTTGGAAACTCTAACCTAATGGTTATCCAGTGAGTATAATCTAATCTCAAGAAGAATTTCATAGTGGGAAGAAAGCTGGAGTGGAAGTAAGGAGACCCAAGGAAATTTGAACATTTTACATACAGTTTTTACAGATCTCAATTCTTGCCCTGTAATATGAAATCAATATTTCATTTAACAAACTGTTCATCCAAACAATACATATCAATTGCTTAATTATCTACTACCTAATAACAATATTTGCAAGCATCCCTATTTGTATCCCCAAAGCAGATGCTAAATACTGTAGAAAAGAGAATCAGTAGGTCAGGAATTATTTCTTCATTAGCCAAAAATGAAGCAAAGCATTCAGTTTAATGTAGCTCCAAGAAAGTGGTGTTAGAACTCATCATGAGCCCTTACACTCTTAAATGGAGACCATGAGACCTCTATTAAAAAGACACATTTCCTCCCAATTAACTCCAAGTATAGGAGGAACTCAAAGCTGCTTTGCCAAATTTAAGTCCGAGTTGTGCTCATTTTGAGAAGCGACTTGGATTCACTCTATTTTTTATTTTAATTCTAACTGTTCCTAATGTGAGTGTCATCATCTCTGTTGTTTTTCTATGTTGGATTGCCAGCACAGGCTGTACAAATTTGCCCTAAGGAGTATTACTTTTTAAAAAGGAAGCTGGAAACTTTCTGGCTGAAGAATACAAATTGAAGAAGAAAATATGAAGCATAGTATTACTATAAACCCTTAGATCATTAGAGACATCGATCATTTGGAATAAAATAATCAATAGAGCAGAACATTTCACAATATTCTTTTCCTCTGACTATAATGATATTGTTTTAAATACTGTCATTTTGTAAAGCAACATTATAGTGCTTTCAGAGTTTAATTTCACTTATGTACTTAACAATCATCCAGCATAATATGCTGAATTACTGTTAATTTTCTGATTATTAATATTAGTTGAAGTTGTTCCATATTTAGGGAAGCAATGAGATAATTACTTTGTTCTGTGCTGGATGGCACTTTAGCTTTTAAAAGAAGGCATAACACTATGAGTTTTTAATACTTATTTAATATTTTTTACCCAGATTCTTAAACATGCAAAATGAGTCAAAGCATTAACTGTTTGAGACACTTTACAGTGTATTGAATACATTCCTACTTCATGATATTGCAAGTAATTTCACAATTGTATATTGTATTTCTATACCAATATATAAACTAGAAGGGGAATTATTCTATACATTCATTTTATTTTATATTATATTGCTTCATAAGCATCATAGAGGTGTTTGAAAATAACAAGAATTAAAAGACTTTAATCTTTGGATGTGCATCTAAGTTTTTACTCCAAGTACATGTGAGATATAGTCTTATGAAGGACATAGTACAATTTTAATAATTTTTCTAAAGTAAATGAGGTTTTGTTTCTGTTTTTGTTTGCTTGCTCTTTTTTTAATCCCACCAATGACAGTGCTGTAGCTAGAAGCTTAAGATTCAGTCCTGAATAAGGTTCTTACTAGGAGAGTTTGAATCATCAGTATCACCTCTGTATCCCCAAATGTTCAGCGATGAATGAATGAGGAGTCACTGAGATCAAGGTATAATAACATATAGGATTTCCCATAGTGTATTCGCTTCTTAGGACTGCTGTGTCAAAGCACTACAGACTTGAAACAGCAGAAATTTATTTTCTCACAATCCTGGAAGTCAGAGGTCCAAAACCAAACTTTGAGTAGGGCCATGCTGTCTCCAAAGCTATAGAACGGTCTTGCCTCTTCCAGTTTCTAGCAGGCCTAGGCATTCTGTGGCTGTGATGGCATAGCTCCCATTCCTGCTTCCGTTTTTATAAGGTCATCTTCTCTCTAGGTGTGTATCTTCACAGGGTGTTCTCTTCTCTTTTTGTCCAAAATTTCCTCTTTTATAAGGACTCCAGTCAAATTTGATTAGGAAGCACCCGAATGACCTCCTCTTAACTTGATTACACCTGCAAACTCTATTTCAAGTCACATTCACTGAGAATTAAGACTTTAATACATCTGTTGGAGGAACACAACTCAACCTATAACACATTTTAACCATACAATATTATTTTTTTCAAAAACAATATTGATACTTATATTCCACAAATTATATTTAGGAAGAAAGTGCTGGACTAGCTTAATCAGTGCTTCTCAAAGTATGGTTCACAGATAGGTGTCTGTTTTGAAATATTTTAACAATCCACATTGAGATAAATTTAAAAATTGAGAGTTCATATTTTACAAAAATATTTTTAAATTTTTTTAAATATTTTATAAAAATCTGTCTAAGTAATTTAACTCTCCTCAATGGTACATAATTACCCAAGGCAGTCTGGCTGAGCTAGGTTAAGAAAAGGGGATATTCCTCTCGTTATAAAGTGACTCTCTAGAAGCTTATTGAAAAAAGTGTTGGTCAAATTCACAGGAGTAAAACATAAGGTACACAAAAGAACTTTGATTGGGATATTTGCATATTGATAAAGACTGTTTTGTGGGAATCATTTCCAGGTCCCTTACCCTACTAGAAAGAGAAATTATGAGCTCTCAACTCCTGTCTGCATAATAAGAGAAAGGATCCGGGGAGCTGGACTTGTTATGATCTAGCCCCAGATTAGTCTTTAAAAATCTTGGTTCTCTGGGTCATCCCGGTGCACCAGAGAATCAGATGGAATCGGGAAGGAGGTGGGAGGGGAGTTCTGGAAGGGGAACGCGTGTATACCCATGGTGGATTCATGTCAATGTATGGCTAAACCAACACAATAATGTAAAGAAAATAAATACAAAAAAAAGAACTTTCTGATAAAAAAATAAAAATAAAAATCTTGATTCTTAATAACACTAAACACAAGGTACAATAGTAGGAAAAGTAATTAGTAGTGATGATAATGATAATGATATTATTATTGAAGTGAAGTGAAGTGAAGTGAAGTGAAGTGAAGTGAAGTCACTCAGTTTTGTCTGACTCTTTGTGACCCCATGGACTGTAGCCTGCCAGGCTCCTCCATCCGTGGGATTTTCCAGGTGAGAATACTGGGATGGGTTGCTATTTCCTTATCCAGGTAATCTTCCCAACCCAGAGATTGAACCCAGGTCTCCCACATTGCAGGCATCAGATAATGATTATCAGTGGGTGATAGAGTAACATGGAATCCTGAGAGTTGTGAGACAGTCATAACCTGATATCTGCATGGAGCAGATTTCATATAAAGATAGCCTACAGGGAGTGACAAAAATGAAGACTGCTTGACAGAGAGACAAACAGATGGAAACTTCTATGATAACTCTATATTTTTGTGGTTTCAGTTTTTTCTTAAGGCTTGTCTGAACTCCTGCCCTTGAAGTCCATGAGATAGTCCTCTATTCTAGTAATGAAACCATCTCTATTGCTCAGGATGGTTTTGTTACAGGTGCTCAAGCCACTTTAGCTAAAATGATGCTTTCCGTATGTCACATTGTTCTTAAAACCTCCCATAAGTGACCATGGCTCTCAGTGGAGTTTCTCAGCCTCAGCACTCATGACCCTTGGGGCTTGATCTTTGCTGTGGGAGCTGTTCTGTGTAGTGTAGGATATCTAGCAGCACTCTTGGACTCTTTCCTCCATGTGCCACAAGCACTCCAGATGTTATAAGACACCCCTACCCCCTGGAAGGGGGCAAAAAATGCCCCTGGTTGAGCACCATTGGCCGATAGGGTAAACTTAATGCCAACTAACAGTAGCCATAGGAGATGAGACTGGGATCACCTCCTGGCATTTTTTGCTTCAACTTATGCCACAAAATTAAAAGTCCCTTCCTAGGCTAACTCAAAGCCACAAAATCATTAACATGGCAGTCACAGGCCATATGTCAACCTGGTCATGCTGTCTGTCTTCTCTCTGGACAACTTTCTAGGCCTTTCAAAACGACAAGTTCCAAGACCCTCCCTTGAAACTTCTTGTACTTTGATTCCCTACTTTTCTCCTCAATTTTATATGCTCCTCTGCTTCAAATGCTCCACAGTGTTCAAAATTAGGCTGGGAAAAATCCCATTTAATCAACACTTCCATAGAGTCTACAAGCACATAGATAAGCAGCTGATGTATACAATACACTGAATCTGGGTTCCATACCCTCTAAGGCTGTTAAAAATGGCTCAAGGTCTCTGACAGGTACCGTTGTATAATTTTGTGAAGGAACTTTTGCATATTGCCCTAATCAAACTATTGTATTTATCTTCAGCTCAGTCAAAATGGCTAGAGATCTTAGATAAATTTCTTTGGGTGAAATACTTCCTTGAATTCCCTGGCTGAGGTGATAGAACATATATACTAGAAACTAAGGTTTATAAATTGTAAAAGTAAAGGCATTCTGGAGGTATAATCATTCTTCCTCTGCTCAGCAGATTCCACTCTGAAAAGATATCAGGACTACCTGGGTAATGCCTCTGGGCTATCCATTAAGTTATTTATCTAACAAATATTTATTGATTATTTGCTTTACTATTGGGTATACAGCATTCTCAGTTCAGTTCAGTTCAGTCACTCAGTTGTGTCTGACTCTTTGTAACCCTAAGGATTGCAGCACACCAGGCTTCTCTATCCATCACCATCTCCCAGAACCTGCTCAAACTCATGTCTATCAAGTCAGTGATGCCATTCAACCATTTCATCTTCTGTCGTCCCCTTCTCCTCCTGCCTTCAATCTTTCACAGCATCAGGATCTTTTCCAATGAGTTGGTTCTTCACATCAGGTTATAACCTTTGAAGAGAACCATATACAAATCTTGTAGTCAAGCAAGTAAGATAAGTCCACAAAAATCCACCAGTGGAGTTTGGAAGGCAAGATGGATATTTTATATAGCATGACTTCAGGGAGCTTTTTAGAAAAGG
This sequence comes from Antilocapra americana, assembly GCA_007570785.1. Lineage (NCBI taxonomy): Eukaryota > Metazoa > Chordata > Mammalia > Artiodactyla > Antilocapridae > Antilocapra > Antilocapra americana. Next base: position 17,166,087 of record ML661344.1, on the reverse strand, counting down.
AGACAAGTGAATTGAAACTTAGTGGTAAGAGCAGGGTAATCACATTAAGGTATGCTGAAAGACCATTTTGATGAAGACAGAGCCACAACAGCAAAGTCCCTGATTACTCTCAGTGTGGCTGAAGATCAATAAAAAAAGACAAAATGTTAAGAAGTGAGCTTGAAGAGGAAATAAGGGAAAAGAACATCCGAGGAATTGGGGATTTATTCTAACTACAGTAAGTCTTTGGTTGATTTAAACATGTGGTTAATAGGACCAGAACCATGATTCAAAATCATTAATTTGGTTATGACTGATGACCCAGAAGTAAAAATGACACAGAGTAAGGTTGCATTTCTGTGTGTGTGTGTGTGTGTGTGTGTGTGTGTGTGTGTGTGTGTGTGTGTTTTCTGGCACAGTGGTTCCCACTGAAATATTTGAGAAGTTATTGTCATCCAGAAATCTGTTTTCACTGTTAGGTTCCCCAACCAGTTTTTCCTAATTTCTTGACTGCAGAATCAGTATGCCATATTTACTTTGGCTTTTATAGATAAAACACTAGTAAAGCTATATTTGAAATCTCATATGTATCTGAATGTGTAGGAGTAATGTGGGCGACTGATTGCCTTTTGTCTCATAAAATTAAGGAAAAACAGATAAGAACAGCAAATAAGGACTCTTCAGTTGGCAAGGTTTTACAGCCTAAGAGTAGCAATTTTGCCTTTTCTTCCTTCAGTAAAATAGCCAGTATTAACACCTTGTCAGTGCAAATTAGCCTTTCATTCTATAGCCCTGTATTTTTATAGGTAAAGGAATGGGAATAGATACAAATTCTTTATGTCTAGTTTTGAACATTTATAATATACAGAAAACTGTCCAACACTTCAATTCTGGTGAGTATTGTCAGGCTAGATATTCAAAAAACTCTCATAGTACAAAATAAATACAAATACTGGACAGAATACAATGTCTTTTTAATATTCAGCTTAATGCATGTAAAAATAAAGGGTTGGAGAAAAAGGGAGTTCAAAATCAACTGATGTCATCACTGATGCCACAGTTGGTATTTAGCATGAGGAAAAGAGATGAGTTTGGGGCTCCTTCAATTTGTTGAGTTGGAACAGACACAGCATGAATTTCATTAGCTCTAAGGACTCTACCATCAGTGAAAAATTTTTTTTTCAGAAAAATTAAACATCCCATCAAAAGGACTTGACAGGGAAACTCTTCTGCTTTGGCCTTTGCTCTGAGTAGAAAATAAATGTTTCCTTTTTAAAGCTCTAATATTAATTCTGCCCACATATGTGTTTGCAATCTGAATTTTCCAGAAAACACATATAAAAAATATACACAGTACATACTAAGAAATAACCATAAAGCAGTAGGCAGCTCCCAGAAGCTTATGGTAGAAACAAAGCATCTCTATTCTCAGGCCTCACCAGATGCCCACAGAGAAAATCTGCTGAACATGGATTCACAACCCAATTCATGTCTACTGTATCTCGTTGATTTTCCAGAAAGCAAGATGGTAAGAATAGCTACAATGAAAAAGAGGGATATTATGGAAAAGAAAGAAAGGAAGGAAGGAAGTAAAGAAAGAACTTACATCTAGATATCTCATAGTAATGTTGATAAAGACAATAAGAAAACATTCAAGTAGACTTTTAAAGAAAAATTTGATAGCTTTTATCAAGATTTAAATTGCATTTGCCCTTTAATGTAACCACTTCATCTAAAAGTAGCTTACCACTCAATTGTCCCTCTTCCTGACTGCACTTTCTTTTCTCTTTGTAGCGCCTCTCATGGAGAAGGCAATGGCAACCCACTCCAATACTCTTGCCTGGAAAATCCCATGGACAGAGGAGCCTGGTAGGCTGCAGTCCATGGAGTCAGGAAGAGTCGGACACAACTTAGCAACTTCACTTTCACTTTTCACTTTCATGCATTGGAGAAGGAAATGGCAACCCATTCCAGTGTTCTTGCCTAGAGAATCCCAGGGACATAGAAGCCTGTTGGGCTGATGGGGTCTCACAGAGTCGGACACAACTGATGCGACTTATCAGCAGCAGCACTTCTTATCATCTAGGTATATAATTTAAATATCAATTTGTTTATTACCTTTTGAAACCACTAAAAGTTTAGCTACGTGTGTGTCAATTTATCACTTCACTTCTGTTTCCAAAGCATATAATATGCTCTCCATAAAAATCTATTGGAGATAAATTTGGAGATGTCCGACTCTTGTGGCTGCATGGACTATAGCCTGCCAGGCTCCTCTGTCCATGGGATTCTCCAGGCAAGAACACTGGAGTGGGTTGCCATTTCTTTCTCCAATATATAAAATAGGTAATTAATAAGAACCTACTATATAGCACAGAGAACAACGCTCAATATTCTGTAGTGACCTGTATGGGAAAAGAATCTAAGATAGTATGGATACAAATAAATATATACATACAAATATATCTGTATACATATGTGTACACATAACACAGAAACACAAAAATATACTCATAAATATAATTTATATACTGATACCTAATGTAATATTTATAATATATACAGCATATTTTGTATACCATAAGTAATATTGTAAATACTTTTTAACCTAGAATTTTATGCTATAGTAAAATTTAGAAATAAACTACTTGTCCACTAGTAGGAATTAAAGCATTATGCTCATGCTATTTTGCATCTATATTTATCTATATAGCAAGATCAACCAATCAATCCCGAATACACATTGGAAGGACTGATGATGAAGCTGAAACTCCAATACCTTGGCCACTTGACATGAAGAGTGGACTTATTGCAAAAGACCCTAATTCTTGGAAAGATTGAGGGCAGGAAGAGAAGGATATGAGAGAGGATGAGTTGGCCAGATGGCATCATCAATTCAGTAGACATGAACTTGTGGCAAAATCCAGGAGATTGAAAGGGACAGGGTAGCCTGGCATGCTGCAGTCCATGGCGTCTCAAAGAGTCAGACACAACTTGATGACTGAACAACAACAAATGCATCTATAGACACTGATGTGTAGAGATGTAGAGGATACATTAAATGAAGACAAGAAGTAAGACAAAAATATAAATGTGGAAGGTGTTGTTATTTATATATTATTCCATTCACATAATTTTTTTTAGGAAAACATAAAATTACAAATTTGAAAATGTAGAAGAGATGCTCTCAAAAGGCTCACACACACTAGGGTAATAACTTTTGGGAAAAAAAGATCATAGCATCCAGTCCCATTACTTCATGGCAAATAAAAGGTGAAAAGATGGAAGTAGTGACAGATTTCCTCTTTGGGGCTCTAAAATCACTGCAGATGGTGACTGCAGCCATGAAATCAGAAGATGATTGCTTCTTGACAGGAAAACTATGACAAACCTAGACAGTGTGTTGAAAAGCAGAGACATTACTCTGCCGACAAAGGTCCCTATAGTCAAGGTTATGGTCTTCCCAGAAGATGGTTGTGAGAGCAGGACCATAAAGAAGGCAGAACACCAAAGAACTGATGCCTTGGATAATGGGTGCTGGGAAAGACCCCTGAAAGTCCCTTGGATAGCAAGGAGATCAAATCAGTCGATCTTAAGGGAAATCAACCCTGAATACTTGTTGGAAGGACTGATGCTGAAGCTGAAGCTCCAGTATTTTGGTTATCTAATGTAGCCGACTCACTGGAAAAGACCCTGATGCTGGGAAAGATTGAGGGCAAATGAAAAGGGAGTCTCAGAGGATGAGATGGCTGAATGACATCACTGATGCAATGGGCATGAACTTGGGCAAACTTCAGGAGATGGTGAGAGACAGGGAGGCCTGGAGTGCTGCATTCCATGGGGTCGCAAAGAATTGGGCAACAGAACAGCAACAAAACTTCTGGAAAAGCCAATAAGATTGCGGTGAGGAAGGTATGATGGCGAGATTCTCACATTCTATATTCTTCTGAATTCTTTGACATTAAAGATACAGAAACTAGGACTATAGAAAATACTATTTCTAAAATGATTAAAGTGTTTTTTTTTAAACTCATTTTAAGACTTCCGTAGCCCGTATACAGCGAAACACTTTGGAGTATTTAATTCCAATTCAAGTTAACTACTACCTAATTACATAGCTAAGAAACCAACTTTCTCCAAAAGCAGCTAGGCCACATGTAATTTTGCTTCTGTCAAAGCAAAATATGCTATTATAAACTCATTATTATCTATCTATCATCTATCCCTATCTATCTTTCTATCCATATTGATAGAACTAGAATCTATCAATCAAAATTTCTAACTAATTCTATTTGTTAGCAGTGTTTTTCAGATCATGGAAGTATCTGCTTTTAATTGTTTAGGGTTCTCTTAAAAATTGATTCAGTGGCTATGACACAAAACACAAGCAATATTTTAAAAAAATAAGTGAGATAACAACCAACGAAAATCTTCTTCATAACAACAGAAACATTCAAGAAAATGAAAAGACAATGTATGGTGTGGAAAAAAAATTGCAAGCCATATATCTGACAAGGGGTTAATATACAAAATTTATAGAACACTTATATAGTTCAGTTCAGTTTAGTCGTTCAGTCATGTTTGTCTCTTTGCAACGCTATGAACTGCAGCACCCCAGGCCTCCCTGTCCATCACCAACTCCAGTCGTTTACTTAAACTCAGGTTCACTGAGTCAGTGCTGCCATCCAACCATCCCGTCCTTTGTCAACCCCTTCTCCGCCGGCCTTAAATCTTTCCCAGGATCAGGGTATTTTCCAATGAGTCAGTTTCTCACATCAGCTGGCCAAACTATTGGAGTTTCAGCTTCAATATCAGCCCTTCTAATGAATATTCAGGACTGATTTCCTTTGGATGGACTGGTTGAATCTCCTTGCAGTGCAAGGGACTCACAAAAGCCTTCTCCAATGCCACAGTTCAAAAGCATCAATTCTTCGGCACTCAGCTTTCTTTATAGTCCAAATCTCTCATCCATATATGACTACTGGAAAAACCATAGCCTTGACTATATGGACCTTTGTGGGCAAAGTAATGTCTCTGCTTTTTAATATGGTATCTAGGTTGGTCATAGCTTTCCCTCTGAGGAGTAAGTGTCTTTTAATTTCATGGTTGCAGTCACCATCTGCAGCGATTGCAAATAAAATAAAACCAAAAAAATAAAGCCAGCCACTGTTTCCACTGTTTCCCCATCTATTTGACATGAAGTGATGGGACTGGATGCCATGTTCTTAGGTTTCTGAATGTTGGGCTCTAAGCCAACTTTTTCACTCTCCTCTTTCACTTTCATTAAGAGGCTCTTTAATTCTACCTTGTTTTCTGCCATAGGGGTGGTGTCATCTGCATATTTGAGGTTATTGATATTTCTCCTGGTAATCTTGATTTAAGTTTGTGCTTCCTCCAGCCAAGCGTTTCTCGTGATGTACTCTGCATATAAGTTAAATAAGCAGAGTGACAATATACACCCTTGACGTACTCCTTTTCCTATTTGGAACCAGTCTGTTGTTCCATGTCCATTTCTAACTGTTGCTTCCTAAGCGTCATACAGGTTTCTCAAGAGCAAGTCAGATGGTCTGGTATTCCCATCTCTTTCAGAATTTTCCACAGTTTATTGTGATCCACACAGGCAAAGGCTTTGGTATAGTCAATAAAGCAGAAATAGATGTTTTTCTGGAACTCTCTTGTTTTTTTGATAATCCAGCAGATGTTGGCAATTTGATCTCTGGTTCCTCTGCCTTTTCTAAACCAGCCTGAACATCTGGAAGTTCAATGTTCATGTACTGCTGAAGCCTAGCTTGGAGAATTTTGAGCATTACTTTACTAGTATGTGAGATGAGTGCAATTGTGCGGTAGTTTGAGCATTCTTTGGCATTGCCTTTCTTTGAGATTGGGATGAAAACTGACCTTCTCCAGTCCTGTGACCATGGCTGAGTTTTTCAAATTTTCTGACATATTGAGTGCAGCACTTTCATAGTATCATCTTTGAGGATTTGAAATAGTTCAACTGGAATTCCATCACCCTCACTAGCTTTGTTTGGAGTGATGTTTTCTAAGACCCACTTGATTTCACACTCCAGAATGTCTGGCTCTAAGTGAGTGATCACACCATCATGATTATCTGGGTCATGAATATATTTTTTGTACAGTTCTTCTGTGTATTCTTGCCACTTCTTCTTAATATCTTCTTCCTTCTGTTAGGTCCATACCATTTCTGACCTTTATTGAACCCATCTTTGCATGAAACGTCCCCTTGTTATCTCTAGCTTTCTTGAAGAGATCTCTAGTCTTTCCCATTCCATTGTTTTCCTCCATTTCTTTTCATTGATTGCTAAGGAAGCCTTTCTTATTTCTCCTTGCTATTCTTTGGAACTCTGCATTCAAATGGGAATATCTTTCCTTTTCTCCTTTGCTTTTCACTTCTCTTCTTTTCACAGCTATTTGAAAGGCCTCCTTAGACAGCCATTTTGCTTTTTTGCATTTCTTTCCCATGGGGATGGTCTTGATCCCTCTCTCCTGTACAATGTCACAAACATCCATCCATAGTTCATCAGGCAGTTTCTCTATCAGATCTAGTCCATTAAATCTATTTCTCACTTCCACTGTATAATCATTAAGGATTTGATTAGGTCATACCTGAATGGTCTAGTGGTTTTCCCTACTCCCCCGTCCGAGGTCAGGTGCAGTGGCTGAGAGGAGCTACCCCACATCTAAGGTAAGAGAAACCCAAGTAAGATGGTAGGTGTTGGGAGACAGCATCGGAGGGCAGACACACTGAAACCATAAGCACAGAAAACTAGCCAATCTGATAACATGGACCACAGCCTTGTCTAACTCAGTGAAACTAAGCTATGCCATGTGGGGGCCACCCAAGATGGACGGGTCATGGTGGAGAGGCCTGACAGAATGTGGTCCACAGGAGGAGAGAATGGCAAACCACTTCAGTATTCTTGCCTTGAGAACCCCATGAACAGTATGAAGAGACAAAATGATAGGATACTGAAAGAGGAACTCCTCAGATCGGTAGGTGCCCAATATGCTACTGGAGATCAGTGGAGAAATAATTCCAGAAGAAATGAAGGGAGGGTGCCAAAGCAAAAACAAAACCCAGTTGTGGATATAACTGGTGATAGAAGCAAGGTCAAATGCAGAAGCAAGGTCCAATGCTGCAAAGAGCAATATTGCATAGGAACCTGGAATGTTAGGTCCATGAATCACAGCAAATTGTAAGTGGTCAAACAGGAGATGGCAAGAGTGAACATTGACATTCTAGGAATCAGCGAACTAAAATGGATTGAAATGGATGAATTTAACTCAGACGACCATTATATCTACCTTTGTGGGCAGGAATCCCTTAGAAGAAATGGAGTAGCCATCATAGTCAACAAAAGAGTCCAAAATGCAGTACTTGGATGCAGTCTCAAAAATGACAGAATGATCTCTGTTCATTTCCAAGACAAACCCGAGCCTATGCCCCAACCAGTAATGCTGAAGAAGCTGAAGTTGAATGGTTCTGTGAAGATCTACAAGACCTTTTAGAATTAACACCCCCAAAAGATGTCCTTTTCATCATTGGGGATCGATTGCAAAAGGAGGAAGTCAAGAAATACCTGGAGTAACAGGCAAATTTTGCCTTGGAGTACAGAATGAAGTAGGGCAAAGGCTAATAGAGTTTTGCCAAGAGAACACACTGGTCATAGCAAATACCCTCTTCCAACAACACAAGAGAAGACTCTACATATGGACACCACCAGATGGTCAACAACAAAATCAGATTGATTATATTCTTTGCAGTCAAAGATGGAGAAGCTCTATACAGTCAGCAGAACAAGACCAGGAGCTGACTGTGGCTCAGATCATGAACTCTTTATTGCTCATCCCCATAGCCTGTCTTTATTAACAAATTAAATAACCAAGTATGTACTGAATGTCTATAACATGCTTACCCTATGTGCTGAGGATATGGCAGTGAATAAAACTGACCACAGCTTCACCATCGAGGAGCTAACATTCTTGGGAAAGAAAAATGAATCAGGGACTCTGAATATTTTCTCCCTCTCAATCTCACCATAAGGCAGTTTTCAGGAATGAACCTTTCTACCTCTTAGGATTCCTGTGTTAGTTTCACTCTCTGAATTTTTTTTAAAAGGATATATATTTAACAGTATGGTCTTCTGTTAAAAACGGGCATTCTCTTTCTCTTATACATCTCTTTTTTCTTTCTAATTGAGGTAAAATACACAGAACATAAAATCTGCCATCTTAATGATTTTTAAGTGTACTGTTCAACAGTGTTAAGTACATTCACATTTTTATGTAATCACAAATCTTTTCACCTGGAAAAATTATATCCATGTTTAATGGATATAGATTTTTACCTCATCATTTTTACCTCAACACAGCTTTTGGTAACTACTTTCTCTATCCATAAATTTGACTACTCTAGGAGCTCATATCCATGGACTCAATATCTATTTTGTGATACTGAGTCACAAAATAGACTTATTTCACTTGGCATAATATTCTTAAGGTTCATTCATGCTATAGTATGAATCAAAATCTTATTCTTTCTTAATGCTGAATAACATTAAATGTATTTAACACATTTTGTTTAGCTGGACATCCATATGTGAATACTTGGGTGGTTTCTATCTCTTGGTTGTTACAAATAATGATGCTATTAACATGGATGTTCAAATATCTTCTTGAGATCCTTCTTTTAGTTGGTTATAGACCCCAAAGTGGATTTTCTAGATCATAGGGAAATACACTTATCCTTTATTTTCATATAAGCTCAACTTCTATAACCTTTGCAAGACTTTATCTTTTTGCCATTTCTATCAAAGTTTAAATGCAATACTTTCCTGAGAAAGACTTTCTGCCCATCTAGCTATGGAACAGTTACTTATTCACTCTCTTTAACAGTATCTTATTTTATTGACTATGCCAAAGCCTTTGATTGTGTGAATCACAACAAACTGGAAAAATTCTTAAAGAGATGGAATACCAGATTGCCTGACCTGCCTCCTGAGAAATCTGTAGGCAGGTCAAGAAGCAACAGTTAGAACTGGATATAGAACAACAGACTGGTTCCAAATCAGGAAAGGAGTACATCAAGGCTGTATATTGCCACTCCACTTATTTAACATATATGCAGAGTACATCATGTGAAATGCAAGGCTGGATGAAGCACAAGCTGGAATCAAGATTGCCTGGAGAAATACCAATAGTCTCAAATATGCAGATGACACCCTTATGTTAGAAAGTGAAAAAGACCTAAAGAGCTTCTTAATGAAAATGAAAGAGGAGAGTGAAAAAATAGGCTTAAAACTCAGCATTCAGAAAACTGAGAACATGGCATCTCATCCCTTCACTTCATGGCAAATAGACGGGGAAACAGTGGAAACAGTGACAGACTTTATTTTCTTGGGCTCCAAATTCACTGCAGATGGTGATTGCAGCCATGAAATTAAAAGATTCTTGTTTTTGGAAGATAAGTTATGACCAATCTAGATAGCATTTTAAAAAGCAGCGACATTACTTTACCAACAAAGGTCCATCTAATCAAGGCTATGGTTTTACCAGTAGTCATGTATGGATGTGAGAGTTGGACTATGAAGAAAGCTGAGCACTGAAGAATTGATGTTTTTGAACTGCGGTGTTGGAGAAGACTCTTGAGAGTCCCTTGGACTGCAAGGAGATCCCACCAGTCCATCCTAAAGGAGATCAGTCCTGGGTGTTCATTGGAAGGACTGATGTTGAAGCTGAAACGACAATACTTTGCCCACCTGATGAGAAGAACTGACTAATTGGAAAAGACCCTGATGCTTGGAAAGATTGAAGAGGATGACAGAGGATGAGATGGTTGGATGGCATCACCAACTCTATGGACATGAATTTGAGCAAGGCTCGGCAGTTGGTGATGAACAGGGAAGAATAGTGTACTGCAGTCCATGGGGTCACAAATGGTCAGACATGACTGAATGACTGAACTGATATGTGTTCAGTCACTGAGTCACTGATATCTGCAATCCCATGGACTATAGCCCTCCAGGCTCCCATGTCCATGGAGTTTTCCAGGCCAGAATACTGGAGCAGCTTGTCATTTCTTCCTCCAGGGCATCTTTCCAACCCAGGGACTGAACCTATGCCTCCTGCATTAGCAGGCAGATTCTTTACCACTGGGGCAACTTGGGAAGTCCCAATTATCTACATAGCACTGACCATTATCAGAATTTTATTTTTGTGAGCATTTTCACATGTAAAAATTTCATTTAAAATTTACTGTTAAATTTATATTTAAATTTGAATTTAAATTCTCAATTACAATTTAAGGGCCATTAGGATGATGTCTTTTTTGTTTCAATGCTATCTCCCAGCACCAGAGCTTTCAAAAAGTATTTATTGAATTTGATAAGTTATAAAGTAAGATGGAGTAAATAAAGGGGTAAAAAAAATCTGGACAATCCTATCAACTCTTCAATTTGTTTGTACAGAAATAGTATTTGGTATTTCTTTGGTATTTCTGGTTTTAAGTGTAAAGGTGTGATAATTATTTTACAATTCCCACAAAATGAAACTGAAGATGTAGAAAAATAAAGGTAATAACAGTCAAAGTAATGGGTCATGTCCATTTATAAAAGAAATTATTGAATGTGCCCACTCAGTGATTTTTTTAATCCCTTTTTATAGTTAGAAAATACATACAATATTACAATGGAGTAGAAAATGGTTTAAACTGTTGAGTTAAAACGTTGGTTTTTGACTCTGTGATTCCTCATTTTATCAAAATGACACAATATAAAGTTTAGAGCATATAATGGCATGAGAGGAAGAAAATCTTCCAAATAACCTGGCAGGCATATCTTTCGATTTAATTCACCTGTCAGCCCAGGCAATGGTGACTGAACCTATTACTGGCAGTCCTGTCCCACAGTTACTTTCAGACTCCTACTCCCTTCCTGTCTACATAGAACAAGTCACCAAATCACTCTACATTCTGTCTCTGTGACACTCTTTTTGAGATTCAGAGTAAAACTCTTGATCAGAACAAAGTGGTATGTCACATTTCTTCCCTTGTGATAAGGAGAGGTATTTAATCTTTATAGCATTGAAAAATAATCTTTTTAGTTCCAATAGTTTATCAATTTTATTATAAATGAGAGGCAATCTACCTATGCCTGTATCATTCATCATAATGAAATAATCATCTCATTTATTTTACTACACAGGGGAGAAAGAAATAAAGCAGAGAAGAAAGAATAAAGAGGATGAGAAGATTATAAAGAAAACGGATGGTATTTCTGAACCAGGCAATCTCTCTTCTCCTGGTCAGGGGCTGGATTTACTGTTTCTCATTGTCTGCCATAGCACTTGCCATGGTGCTCCATGTAGAAGCTCTCCTCATTAAATATGTGGGTGAGGAACACATCCAAGGATAGATGAGAGAAAAATGTACTTGGATGTTGAAAGATAATTTTCAAAAAAAAGATAGAGTCACAACTTTCATGCAGATATAAAAATGATCACATATTAAAGATTTTATGTAGCTCATTAATGAGGAAACCAGTGAGGTGTTACAACCAATTCAAAGGGGAATCCAAGGACAGACACCTTTATAGATAGGAATGTGTGAAAATGAGTATACGAATGAAGGCAAAACTGTCATCTCCTGGGGTGAAAGAGTTCTTCCTCTATCTGCTGGGATTAATTTGCCCGTTACGGACAAGAATTTTTTTTTGCATTGCTATCAGGTGTCTATGAATTTAGAGCTATAAGACAGCTGACAAACAATAAATCTCAAAAATATACAAGCAGCTCCTGCAGCTCAATTCCAGAAAAATAAATGACCCAATCAAAAAATGGGCCAAAGAACTAAACAGACATTTCTCCAAAGAAGACATACAGATGGCTAACAAACACATGAAAAGATGCTCAACATCACTCATCATCAGAGAATTGTGAATCAAAACCACAATGAGGTACCATTCCACGCCAGTCAGAATGGCTGCTATCCAAAAGTCTACAAGCAATAAATGCTGGAGAGGATGTGGAGAAAAGGGAACCCTCTTACACTGTTGGTGGGAATGCAAACTAGTACAGCCACTATGGATAACAGTGTGGAGATTCCTTTAAAAACTGGAAATAGAACTGCTATATGACCCAGCAATCCCACTGCTGGGCATACACACGGAGGAAAACAAAATTGAAAGAGACACATGTACCCCAATGTTCATCACAGCACTGTTTACAATAGCCAGGACATGGAAGCAACCTAGATGTCCATCAATAGACGAATGGATAAGGAAGCTGTGGTACATATACACAATGGAATATTACTCAGCTATTAGAAAGAATGCATTTTAATCAGTTCCAATGAGGTTGATGAATCTGTAGCCTATTATACAAAGTGAAGTAAGTCAGAAAGAAAAACACCAATACAATATATTAATACATATATATGGAATTTAGAAAGATGGTAACAGTGACCCTATATATGAGATAGCAAAAGAGACACAGATTTAAAGAACAGACTTTTGGACTTTGTGGGAGCAGGTGAGGGTGGTATGATTTGAGAGAATAGTATTGAAACATGTATATTTTCATATGTGAAATAGATCACCAGTCCACCACAGGGTGCTCAGGGCTGGTGCACTGGGATGATGCTGAGGAATGGGATGGGGAGGGAGGTGGGAGGGAGGTTCAGGGTGGGGAGCACATGTACACCCATGGCTGATTCATGTCAATGTATGGCAAAAACCACTACAATATTGTAAAATAATTAGCCTCCAATTAAAGTAAATAAATTAAAAAAATAAAAAATAAAGAAAGGTAAAAAAAAAAGACAACTACTATATAATTAAAATTAAATAATCTAGAAGTCATAATGTAGACATGCACAAAATTTTTCCCTACATAGATACATGTTTATATGCATTCTCTACATTTGGAACTACTTGCCTCTTACTTGGTTCTTCCACCTGGAAACTCTGTGCCCATGGACAATTATCAGCTAAGATCTCATGATTATCTGAGACAAAACTACCAGAGAAATATGCATTTTAATAAAATTTTTGAAAGAGAAAATAGAAGCAAAAATCATACATTTTATGGCCTAATTTTAGATAATAGAAAAGATGTTTTATACAGATGGCCCTAACCTGCATTCTCAATTCCTAACACATTAAATGTTAATTGTATAAGATTTACAGAGTATGTTCTTTTATAGGTGAGGAAACAGAAGCTTGGAAAGGTTAAGAAAGAGGCCTAAGTCACACATTATTTGGTGGTAAAATCAGTTTTCTTGACTGCAAAAATTATTTTTACATCTCTCGGACTGAGAGACATGTGTGAGCACTGTTTGAAGTTCCACTCTCGAGTTTAGCCACGGCAGTTGTCACTGTGTATGTGATCCAGGAATAGACAGATATTCATTTTGCCCCTCACTTTGACTGGAAGGTTTCTTCAAGGAGAATGAGGTCAAGCATATACCAAGAGAAATGATGACTTCAGGCTTTATGAAATGCTGAGACAGGACTCTTGCCAGTATTACTAAAAATAACTCATACAAAGTGCTTAGTACAGTGCTTGGCACATAGTGAAAACTCAATGCTAGTTAACAGAGTGAAAATTGTAAGTTTTACTACTATTAAAAATATATAACAAGAAATATCTTTATGCCAAAAATGTTTTTACAAGCTTTCCAATATTTATGACTCCTGTATGCCACTTTCAGGATGTGAGGAAGGCGGTGGGCTATACTACATCTTAGTTTTGTCCTAATTTAGCAATGCCCATAGCTTATACTCTGTGGCTTCCTTGCATATTTCTTACAGATGGAAATTTATAGGTGGTTGACTGGTTGCTTGCAAAGGAGGTGTGCGGATGTCCCTGGAAACAAGTCAGTATTCCACAGAGAGGATATGAAAGTCAGCCAGAAGTCGAATGTTCTTAATGACATCCTTCTCTCCCAAGGAGTAAATAAGGTCTTCTTTAAATCACCTTATCAGAACATGGACCAAGAGCAATAATTGGGACACATATAACCATGGCCCTTGTGTAACTGAAGTATACATTCAGATCAACCATTCTGCCAAAGAATTTCTGTTCTGATTGCTATAAATGATACTGAACTTCATTTTCTTAAAAGAGAACTATGAGCTGCCAGAGGAACAATCCATCTGTAGTATCCAGCAAAAAAAAAGAGAAATATATGTGTGTGTGTATATGTATATATATACACACACACATATATATACACTTAACTTCATATAATTAGTACCCCAATGACCAGAGCTATTGAAATCAGTTGGTCGAGATTTTCTGCCCAGTCAACAAAATGGGCTTTTATCCAACAAGGAGATTTTTATATTACAAGGAAAATAAAGGGGAAGAAAAAAGTAACCTTTCAAATGTAGTTTTTGTGTGTGCATATAGTTAAAATATAAAGGAACAAAGGGAACTGTTATACTGTTAGGTTTTTCTCCTCTTTTTTTTTTTTTTTTGTATTTTTAATAAAATGGTATTCAGACTTTGAAGTCATGCTGAAATCAGGTCCACTAAGGGATGAAATTCATTGCTTCTTTTGCTTCAGTTCTGCAGTAAGTAGCCAATAATTTTGTTAGTTTTTTAGTAATTGACACAGTCAAGAACAAAACGACTATTTATCCACTTTACAAAATTCCTAGTTTTGTTATGGTGGAAGTACAATCTCGCTATCCTTGGGTCATCCTATTTCAAATTTTGCTAGATTTATCCATGATTTTGCTTCCTGTTTTGAAAGTCATTTTTATGATACTCTGAGAATATCATTTTTCCAGACTCTATTATCTCCATAAATTGAAATTCATTTCATTTTAGATAGAGTGATTGTTCTCTTATTGAGAAAATCCCCAATATCCATTTTTCTTAATCCCATTAATATTTATTGCACAATTACAATGAATTAGATACAATAAAATATGCAGAGTATATTCTCACTAATCCTAAGAGACTTGCATCTTAAAAGTAAAAAGACAAATAGTTCTCTTCTTATTTGATGTATTTTCCAAGGCATTAAAAAAATATTTTTGCAGAGCAAGCTATATTTAGAAAAAAATAGAAATGATTTAAAAGGCGAAAGAAGGAAAAAAAAAGCAAAAAAAAATGCCCAGGACAGATAAGGCCTTTCTCAACATAAAACATGATCTCATTCATTTAAGGACAGATTAGCTGCAATAGATAAGATTAAGGAAATGGTTTTCAAAATACAAGCAAAGGACACAGGGCATCTTATCATGCAGTGGATCTAGAAAGATCAAGCAGTGTTTTTCCAATACCACACATATCACCCATGTGGGATTGGTGGGTGATGAGAGGAGAGAGATGAGGATAAAAGGAAGAAAACGTTGTGCAACTAACAAAAAGTTAAGAATCAAAAACAAAAGCAGGCTACTAGAGTAGCAAATAATTCTTAAAAAAGAGAAATGATTTTGCATGAAAAAAATCATCAGGGTAATAAAGAGTCACTGGGCCAAGAACAATGAAGGCCCCCTACATCTTAATTTAAATATGCCTTATGCCAAGAACTCCACATAGAACATAATGCTTTATCTAATCAGCTTATTTGCTTCCACTATCTACTTAAAACAAATCAATTTTAGTTTTTCCTGGAGGTGGGAGTTGGCATGGAGATGAAGAAAAGATAAGTATAACTTTTTATCATTATGATAAACTTAGTAATTAAACTTAATTAACGCTCATTAGCCACCAAACAAGAATAAGAAATATATCTCCAAAAACATAAAATTTCTTTTAGACACATCTTAGAACCAAAGGACATATTTTCACTACAAGCTAATCCGCTTCATCAAGTTAACAGAAGTCCTCTTATGTTGCATTGGTTGTGAAAATGCCACAAGATATTAAACAAATGTAGCCCTCATTTCCAATCACCCAAACATAACAATTATTAAAGACACAAAATAAAAAGTGATTTATTCTGTATTCTTAAAACAAATATTTTTTCTTGCTGATTTCCTTGATATATAATAAAATAATAAGATATTAAGCAATTTATTTTTCACTTAATCAAAGTATTAATTGATTTAAATAATTGATAAGTTGTACAAATATATCTGCTATATAAACATTGTCCCAATAAATATACACTGGGAGGATTTCTGCCCTCTCACAAAGTCCTCTTATACATTTTCAATCAAAATAACTCCCACTTTCCTCTCCAAGCAATCATTAATCTGACTTTCATTGCTATAAACCAATTTTGTTTGTTTTGTAATTCATATAATGGAATTTGAGCCTTCCCTGGTGATTCGGATGGTAAAGAATCTGCCTGCAATGCTGGAGGCCTGGGTTCAATCCCTGGGTTGGGAAGATCCCCTGGAGAAGGGAATGGCTACCTACACCAGTGTTCTTGCCTGCAGAATCCCATGGATAGGGAGGAGCCTGGCAGGTTACAGTCCATAGGATTGTAAAGAATCAGACATGCCTGAATCGACTTAGCACACATGCCAACACACATAATGGAATTTACAGTAGGTAATCTATTATATCTGGCTACTTTCACTAAGAATGACTTTGTGTTTTTCCGTATTTTTTGTCTATATTAGTATTGTCTTTTCCCAGCTAAGTAATGCTACACTACATGAGTATACAATAGTTTACTTATCTATTCACTTGTTGATTGAAGTATTTTGGTTTTCTTAATGCCTATGAACATTTGTATACAAGTTATTTTGTTGGTATATATTTCTGTTCTCTTTGGTAAATAGTAGTAAATAAGTAAGTAGAAGTGTAATTTCCTTTTCATATAATAGTTCAGTTCAAGTCAATCAGTCGTGTCAGACACTTTGCGACCCTATGAATTGCAACATACCAGGCCTCCCACTCCATTACCAACTCCCAGAGTCCACCCAAACCCATGTCCATTGAGTCAGTGATGCCATCCAACCATCTCATCCTCTGTCGTCCCCTTCTCCTCCTGCTCTAAATCTTTCCGAAGCATCAGGGTCTTGTCCAATGAGTCAGCTCTTCACATCAGATAGCCAAAGTATTGGAGTTTCAGCTTCAACATCAGTTGTTCCAATGAACACCCAGGATTGATCTCCTTTAGGGTGGACTGGTTGGATCTTCTTGCAGTCCCAGGGACTTTCAAGAGTTTTCTCTAACACCACAGTTCAAAAGGATCAATTCTTTGGCACGCAGTTTTCTTTATAGTCCAACTCTCAACTATAAGCTTAATTTTTAGGCCACTGTCAAACTTGCCAAAGTATTTGAACAATTCTTTTTTTATTTTATTGTTTTTGCCATACATTGTCATGATATCACCATGGGTTTACATATGCTTCCCCTCCGGAACCCCCCTCCCTCCTACCTCCCCCCAGGGAAATCTCGCTGCACCAGTCCCGAGCATCAATCCTGGGCTGGCGATTGATTAGACACATGACAATTAACATGCTTCAATGCCCTTCTCCCATATCATCCCACCCTTACCCTCATCCACAAAGTCCACGAGTCTATACTATACATCTGCGTTCCTTTTGTTGTCTCCCATGTTGGGTTCTTGTTACTGTCTTTCTAAATTCCATATATATGCGTTAATATACTGTATTGTTGTTTTTGCTTCTGCCTTACTTCACTCTGGATAAAGGGCTCCAGTTTCATCCATCTGAGTAGAATTGCTTCAAATGAATTTTTTTTTAATGCTGAGTAATATTCCATTGTGTATATGTACCACAGCTTTCTTATCCATTCATCAGTTGATGGGCATCTAGGTTGTTTCCATGTCTTAGCTATTGTAAACAATGCAGCGATGAACATTGGGGTACACGTGGCTCTTTCAATTCTGGTTTCCTCGGTGTGGACAGCCACTTGTAAAAGAATGAAACTAGATCACTTTCTAACACCATACACAAAGATAAATTCAAAATGGATCAAAGATCTAAGCATAAGACCAGAAACTATAAAACTCCTAGAGGATAACATAGGCAAAACACTCTCTGCTATTTGAACAATTCTACACTCTCTCCAGCAGTGTATAAGTTCTGGTAACTTCTCATCCATGCCAACACTTGACACTGTCTACATTTTTAATTGTAGCCATTCTGATGAGCATGTAGGAAGTATCTCATTGTGGTTTTAATTTACTAAATATATTGAGAATAATGCATGTGCTTATTTATCATTCATATGTTTTCTTTTTTGAAATACTTTATAGTCTCAAATTATTTGTGGTATAATTTGTCTTATTTTTGAAACTTCAAAGTACTTTCCATATCTGGAAACAAAGCTACAGATAAACGTATTGAAAAAAGAAAAATCTCTCTAGTAAAGCAGTTTCCTATGAGTTTCATAAGGATTTTTGTTTAAGAACTAAAATGTTTAGTTTTGATGGACTTTATTCATATTTTTTGTTTGTGTTGTATTTTCTCTTTTGTTTAGCTTTCTATCCTTTTCATTGATTTCTAATCTTTATGGATCTGCTCTTTTTACTTACCTTGATTCACTTTTTTACCCTGGCTTTCTATATTGGAAACAGAGATCACTGACTCACATATCTTTATTTTAGTATTAATATAAGCATTGAAGGTGCAAGTTTTCCTCTAACCTCTGCTTATCTTCATCACACAAATTCTGATAATATGTTTTCATTTTCATTCAAATGAAAATGCTTTCTAATTTCACATATAATTATTTAAATATATATATATATGTTGCTTCATCTCTAATTATTTAGGCATTTTCCACATATTTCTTTTGGTGATTGATCACGAACTCCTTATTGCCAAACTCACACTTAAATTGAAGAAAGTACAGAAAACCACTAGACCACTCAGGTATGACCTAAATCAAATCCCTTATTAAAAAGTGGAAGCAACAAATAGATTCAAGGGATTAGATCTGATAGACAGAATGCCTGAAGAACTATGGAAGGAGGTTCATAACATTGACAGGAGGCAGTGACCAAAATCATCCTCAATAAAAAGAAATGCAAAAAGGGAAATGGTTATCTGAGGAGGCCTTACAAATAGCTGAAAAAGAAAAGTGAAAGACAAGAGAAAAGGAAAGATATACCCATCTGAATGCAGAGTTCCAAAGAATAGCAAAGAGAGATAAGAAAGCCTTCCTCAGTGATCAGTGCAAAGAAATAGAGGAAAACAACAGAATGGGAAAGACTAGAGATCTCTTCAAGAAAATTAGAGATACCAAGGGAATATTTCATGCAAAGATGGGCTCGATAAAGGACAGAAATGGTACGGACCTAACAGAAGCAGACAATATTAAGAAAAGATGGCAAGAATACACAGAAGAACTATGCCAAAAAGATATTCTTGACCCAGATAACCACAATGGTGTGGTCACTCACCTAGAGTCAGACATCTTAGAGTGAAAAGTCAAGTGTGGCTTGAGGATCATCACTACAGACAAAGCTAGTGAAGGTGATAGAATTGCAGCTGAGCTATTTCAAATCCTAAAAGATGATGCTGCTAAAGTGCTGCACTCAATATGACAGAAAATTTGGGAACTCAGCAGTGGCCAAAAGACTGGAAAATGCCAGTTTTCAGTCCAATCTCAAAGAAAGGAATTGCCAAAAAGTATTCAAACTACCACACAATTGCACTCATTTCACATGCTACCAAATTAACGTCCAAAATTATACAAGCTAGGCTTCAACAGTATGTGAGCTGAGAACTTCCTATGTTCAAGCTGGATTTTTTTTTTTTTTCAAATTGACAACATCCGTTGTATCATAGAAAAAGCAAGAGAAATCCAGAAATACATCTATTTCTACTTCATAGCCTACACAGAAGCCTTTGTGTGGAAAATAAACTGTAGACAACAAACTGTGGAAAATTCTTAAAGAGATGGGGATGCCAGACCACCTTACCTGCCTCCTGCAAAACCTCTATGCAGGTCAAGAAACAACAGTTAGAACCAGACATGGAACAACAGACTGGTTCCAAATAGGAAAAGGAGTATGTCTAGGCTGTATGTTGTCATCCTGTTTATTTAACTTCTATGCAGAGTACATCATGCAAAATACCAGGCTGGGTAAAGCACAAGCTGGAATCAAGATTGCTAGAAGGAATATCAATAACCTCAGATATGCAGATGGCAACACCCTTAAGGCAGAAAGCAAAAAGGAACTGAAGAGCCTCTTGATGAAAGTGAAAGAGGAGAGTGAAAAAGTTGGCTTAATGCTCAACATTCAGAAAACTAAGATCATGGTATCTGGTCCCATCACTTCATGGCAAATACATGGGGAAACGATGGAAACAGTGACAGACTTTATGTTCTTGGGCTCCAAAATCACCTCAGTTGGAAACTGCAGCCATGAAATAAAAGACGCTTGCTCCTTGGAAGAAAGGGTATGACTGACCTAGACAGCATATCAAAAAGCAGAGACATTACTTTGCCGACAAAGGTCTGCATAGTCAAAGCTGTGGTTTTTCAGTAGTAATGTATGGATGTGAGAATGGACTGTTAAGAAGGCTGAACGCCAAAGAATTGATACTTTTGAACTGCTGAGTTGGTACACTCTTGAAAGTCCCTTGGACTGCAAGGAGATCAAACCAGTCAATCCTAAAGGAAATCAACCCTGAATATTCATTGGAAGGACTGATGCTGAAGCTGGCATGTTGCAGTCCATGGGGTCACAAAGAGTCAGACATGACTGAATGACTGAACAACAACAACAAATTGATTTAAACTTTAATACCTTTGTAGTTAGAGAATATGTCCTGTATGATTTTAATATATATTTAAATGAATTAAAGTCTGCCAGAATTCAGTGCAAATGTGTTTTAAGGGGCTTCATCAAAATAAAAAATAATCACTAATTTTGGTCTTTTCTGTGAGTTTTCTTTTCACCTTATTTCTGTAACTGTTACTTATTCTCTAATAGTACAACTCTTTATAAAGAATTTTCAAATGCTGTTTTCTCTCTCAGTATTGGGTTTTTGGAGATGGGATATATTTCCTCTTTCTCTACATTGCTGCTTCTAAACCATTTTCCCTCACTTAAAACAGTTTCTCTGCTTTCCATCTCATTCCAGATCAAAACACCCATTGCCCTCCAGGTTGTAGCTATCTGCCAATCCTCCAAGTATTAATAGCATTCACTCCATAAATATGTTAGCACCTGGCTTATTAATAACTCTGTAATTGGTGGCAATTATGTAGCTCGACTGGTAGAGAATCCACCTGCAATGCAGACCCTGTTTCAATTCCTGGGTCCAGAGGATCCACTGGAGAAGGAATGTGTGTGTGTATTAGTTGCTTAGTTGTATCCGAGTCTTTGCAATCCCATAGATTGTAGCCCACTACGCCCCTCTGTCCATGGGATTCTCCAGGCAAGAACACTGGAGTGGGTTGCCATTTCCTTCTCCAAAAGGAACTATAGAAATAAAGAAGGTGAAGTCACTCAGTCATGTCCAACTCCCAGCAATCCCATGGACTACAGCCTACAGGCTCCTATATCCATGGAATTTTCCAGGCAAGAGTACTGGAGTGGGTTCCCATTTCCTTCTCCAAGAGAAAGGATAAGCTACCCAATCCAGTATTCTTGGGCTTCCCAGGTGGCTCATCTGGTAAAAAAAAGAGTCTGACACAATTTTCACTTTTATTGATCACAATATTCACACAGATGATATTTTCAACATCCTAGCCTCTTTAGTCCTCAAACTTTCTTCCTCCAATGAATTTAGTCTCTACCCAATTTCAGCTTCACATTGAAGCTTGACTTCAGCTTCCACAGTCCTGCTTTCACCCTTATTACTGTCAATATATGTAACCTATCCACAATTTCAAACATCCCACCTCATGTCACCTCTTGAATATTTCTTGTCCATCCCCTCTATTATCTTATCTCCAAATATCTCTCACTTCCATTTGCACCTTGAATCCATTGTCATATCTGTTTCTTCACCGTTCATCCTCTTCATGTCCTCTTTTCTTTTTTAATCAGTTAAATGCCATAATGCCTCATCATTTTTGAATCATGCATTTACTCTCAGCTCCCTTGTCTTTCTCCATTGTTTTAATATACTCCCTTGGCAAAATAACAATCTTTGTTAGGTCTGCCTCTACTGTTTTTTGCCTGTATATGTATATCTAGCTGAAATTGAGAGGAGAAAGCGGACAACCTTGTAGATAATATTTAAATGTACTTCATTCTTTCAGTTCAAGATGTCAGCAGTCTAAAATCAATGTGTTGGCAAGGCTGTGTTCCTTTGCCTTCTTGGAACAAGCTATTTCCTTATGTTTTCCAGCTTCTAGAAGTTTCTGCATTTTGGCTGTTACTCTCCTTCTTTACATTACCCTACTTCAATATCTTGAGTCCTATGACTTACCCTAATCCTCATGATTTCCTCTTAAAAGGACCTTGTGATTAGATTGGTCCTATCTGAATAATCCAGAATAAACCTCTCCATCTCAAAATCCTTAATTACATCTGTGAAGTTGCTAGTGCTACATATGGCAAAATATTCACAGGTTCTAGGAATTGAGGCATTGACATCTTGATAGGAAGGCATAATTATTGGCCACCTAATGTGAAGAGCCAGCTCATTGGAAAAGACCTTGATGCTGGGAAAGATTGAGGGCATGAGCAGAAGGGGACAAAAGAGGATGAGATAGTTGAATGGTATCATTGACTCAATATACATGAGTCTGAGCAAACTCTAGGAGATAGTGAAACAGGGAAACCTGGGGTGCTCCAGTCCATGGGACCACGAATAGTCAGACATAATTGAGCAACTGAGCAATAACAAATCTAAGAAACAGAAAGATCTAGCCATGCAATATATTTATGGGAAAATTTTTCTAGGAAAGATACAGAATAAACCTGAAGCTACTGAATAGAAATGTTCCTTCTATATTCAAGGAACAGGAAGAGAGCCATGGAAGAATTGTAAGCACAGAGAGATGAAAATGTTGTAAGGAGGGGCAGAGAACACCTAGGATGTGGTTGTAAATCATATAGTAAGGACTTTGCATTTCATGTGAAGGATACATGAACACATTTTTGAAGAAAGAATGACATTATCTGTATTATGTTTAACAGATAACATAATAACCTCTGAATGATAGGTTGAGAAAAGTCTGAAAATTTTCAACATCAAAAGTGTGAGACTTGGCAGAAGAGTATTGCAATAATCCAGGTAAGACATTATGGTGCTCCAGACAGAAATGATTGTAGGACATATAAAGAAAAGCGGTCATATTCTGGATGGATTTTGAAAGTAGGACTAACATAATTGGCTGAGAAGTTAGAGCATAAGAAATATCAAGAATGACACCACAGTTTGGGGCCTGAACAACTGAAAGAAAGTGAAAGTGTTAGTCACTCAGTTGTGTCTGATTCTTTGTGACCCCATTTACTGCAGACTGCCAGGCTCCTTCATCCATGGGATTTTCCAGGCAAGAATACTGGAGTGGGTTGCCATTTCCTTCTCCAGGGGATCTTCCTGACCCAGGGATCAAACCCGGGTCTCCCGCATTGCAGGCAGATTCTTTAAGAGCAACTGAAGAAATAGAGATATCATTAAGTGAATTGGAGAAAGCTGTGGTTAGAGACAGTTTTGAAAGAAAGATTAGGAAGTTACTCTGAGGCATCTTGAGTTTGAAGTTCTTATTGGTAATGAAAGTGGTAATACAGTTTGGAGGTATGGTATGGAGATAAAACTCAGAAATCATCAACATATAATGATATTAAACCCAAGAAATAGGGTTAGATCACCTAGGAAATAGATGCAAAGTAAAAAGATAGAATGTTCCAAAAGATAGAATTTCAGAAACTTAAGGACACTCTAACATCAGAGATTGAAGAAGGACCGGCCTTGTGGACTTGATGTCTGTGAAGTTGCACAAGGCCCCAAGGGATCCACAAACACTCCAAGCTTGTTGTAGGGTTCTGTTCTTACCTTGTAATTCTTGAAACTTTTTGACCAACCAGCCTCACATTTTCATTTGGTGTCATAACTATAGTAACTGGAACATGCCAGACACATATTAGATGTTCAATAAATATTTGCTAAAGATAATGAATTAAAAATTGGTTTAGAGTTTTTATTTCCCTCTAATCAGTGATTCTGACTCTTCCATGCTGGTATCCATGAATCTTCTGGCCCAATACAATGCACTCTAGCAGTGTGTGTCTGTATGTGTGTGCCTGCTTGCATTCACACCACAGTGGCGTATTTCAATATCACTGATAACAGTATCATAGATAGTTAGGACTATATGGTAATTTCAATATAAAACCAGAAGGATTTACATAACTAAACCAAACATTTCACATTTCATATATGCTTATTTCTACCATGGAAATGATAAATGAAATTATCTGTGATAAATGAAATATCTGTGAAATTATCTGTAATCAAAACAATAGAACCAATAGAAAATACAAAATGACAACAATTAGGGACAGATGGCATTGTTCTCATTTTACCTCGACTTGTCACATATTAGATATGGTGGACAATATCTAATAAGTGCCTCAGTCATTTTCCACGTGTATTCCCTACTCTTAGCACATAACAATAGCTCTTCCCTATTGGTAGTATACCCACAAATATGTGATAGCTTTTACAAAAGAATTCATTACTTCCTAAGCATGGTAGTTAGAAGATCAGTGTCTTAGATGGCAACCTTAAGAAAAACATAAAGCTACATGCTCTATTTTCATTTACTTTCATAGAACATCAGGTTAGGGGAACAAAATAGTCTTTGAAATAAAGCAGACACTATATATAAAAGCTGGCTGAACTCTACATTTCATCTTTCACAAAGAAAATAAGAGTAATTTGTATAAATATGCATTGTTTTCATGAAAGCTACTTAAAATATCCCCTGCTTCCATATTTAATAAGCCTGAACTCCTAATCAGCATGTTGGTAGTTCAGTGTCTGTGGCATATCCAGGCTCATTACACCATGCCACAGAGAGTATGAGGAAGATGTTTTCCCTGGTGATATTTTTATTTTCTGACTGTAATATAGGAATTGATGGGGGAAATGTTCCTTTTTACTACAGATTTGGAAACTATAACAATTATTTTCCATTTCTGCCTTTAGAGTTAACTTGGCACTGTAAATTTATATTTAAAGTATATTGATAATTTTCAGAAGATGGGGGTTAATCCTACTAATTGGGATCTTCAAATGGACTCAAGAAGGTTAAAACTAAAGCTTACTGTCCATCCGTTTTTATTTTTTCTTGTATCACTAACTATTTTCCTGTAAGCAAACAAAAGGTAAACACTACTCTCATGTCACTGTAGTTTTACTGGGCAAGTGTGGCAGTGGGGAACACAGTGGGTAAAGCAGGACATTCATAATTCAGTGTTAAGGTGTTTAGAACACATCAGTGTCCAAATAAAGAAATAGTGGCCTATTTCTTTGCTGATAGGAAATTAGTGTCACTGACAGAGCCATGTTCAAGGGGTAAAAAAAGAAGAAGAATATGCATTTCTCAAGCACTTCTTGAGAAAAGTACACACATTCTTTGAAAGAGGCTTATGTGTGTGTCCCACAGGACATGTGGAAACATACATCTCTGCATATTCCCTTACCAGAAGCTATTTTTTCTGCAAAACTGCACCACTTGAAAAATACAAAGTGATCTCACAACCAGCATATACAAAAATGCTTTTTAAGTGTTACTAACAAGATCACACATAGAAATAGGTGTCAGCTTTGAACAAGTAACTCAAATCATGTTACAGTGTTTTCCTCTCTAAGTAACTAGCTTTACTATAGGCATAAGGAAACTGAGGAATAAAGTCAATTCCATAGGTCAGGAGCAGAGTCAAAACTCGACCCTTCTCTCTAGAACAGATCCACTCCCTCACTTGAAGTTGGCATATTACACTGAAGGTAACATCATACAAGTATCTCATAAAGACTTTAAGCTATTATACTAGAGAGGCTTCAGACAAAATTCGAATTGATTGAAACTTTCCTCTGAAACTTGAATCAAAGCAAGCCCCATTTTTTCCCTGTACTTCTTCTCTTGTAGTGAGGGATCCAAAGATAGCACACAAATGGATGTTTCTCTGATACCTGTGGCTTATCAGTAAGAATAGAAGTAATGGAAATCTCATGAGAGAGCCTGCTCTTAAAAGATTTCCAATCCAATTTTTGAACTCAAAAGGCTTGAATTAGTTTCAGATTAACATCCAAGTCTTTCAAAGTACATCTTCCAGGATTCAGTTATCAAGAGAACATCAGATGCTGAAATTTAGGTTCAATTTTTGTGGCAAGAGGTGAGACACAGGCAAATATTCAGGTTTCCCTTTTCTTTTCCAGCAGGGTAAGCCCCATTTTCTACTTGTTTTCCCCCACCTATGATTTGTTTTTCCCAATTATACCTTCATTACCTTCTCATAAAATAATTACACATGAGCATGCATGTGTAGTATATATATGTTTTGCTGAAGCAGTGGTAACTCAGCAACTAGTCTTACTTCCATTGTATGTGATATTCCATAGATGCCAACACTAGGAGAATTAAGTCTAAAAATATTTAGTTTCGATGTCCTCAAAATGTACTTCAGTGAAGGAACTATCATCCCAGTTCCCTTGATACAGTGTGGCTGCATTCTTTTCCTGTGTCTGATCCTCAGCTGCTCCTCAGCACAGATATGACTGGGCTGGTTGCCAACTTTCTTCTCAAGTTTTGTCTCCCAACTGTAGGTCAGCTACCATCGGCGCAAACATCTATAAGACAAGCAAGTGGCAAGGGTATTACACAGATGAGCCTACCTCAGTCTGCCCTGGAGAATTTGAAGCAAGAAGAAATATGGTTTATAATTCAGAGTAGAGGTTTTGGGGGATTCATGCATCATTTGTTGTTGTTGTTCAGTCACTAAGTTGTGTCCAACTCTTTATGACCCTAGGGACTGCAGCACACCAGGTTCTCCTGTCTTTCAATATCTACCAGAGTTTGCTCAGATTCACGTCCATCAAGTCAGTGATGCTATCCAACCAACCATCTCATCCTCTGCCACCCCCAGCCCTCAATCTTTCCCCACATCAGGGGCTTTTCCAATCAGTCAGCTCTTTGCATCAGGTGTCCAAAGTATTGGTGCTTCACTTTCAGCATCAGTCTTTCTAATGAGTAATCAGGGTTGATTTCCTTTAGGACTGACTGATTTGATCTCCTTGCTGTTCAAAGGACTCTCAAGAGTCTTGTCCAGCTCCACAACTTGAAAGCATCAGTTCTTCAGTACTCAGCCTGTTTTATGGTTCACCTGTCACATTGGTACATGACTACTGGAAAAACCATAGCTTTGACTATATGGATTGTACATAATAGATACAACCAAACATAGTGTATATTAGTTAGAGAAACAGAATCTTTTTTAAGAGGTCACAGAAATATTCCAACAAGAAGAATTTCATCCCAACCTAGTTTCAGCAAACCTATTCATCTGTGTCTTTTCCAAATCTTCCTTTTGAGGATAGTTCTCCTGCTGAGGACTAGTGTCTATAGAGAGTTAGCACTCCCTTGAAGTTTCACACTGTAGCCCTGGGTGCTTTGTCAAATTCAAAAGAAGAAAGTGTTTCATATCTCATTGTACAAATTGAGGCAACTGTTAACATGATATATGCGCACATGTTTATTTTTATGAAGCTAATATATAATCTGTTTCCATTAAAGTCTACCAATGTATTATTTGCCTGCAGACTGCACAGATTTGAAAGCTGATGGCCATTATATGGGGGGAAAAAAGCACTTGAAAACATGTGAGTTTAGTGCTGAGACAAGAGAAATATAAACTGAAGGTGATTTCTGTTGGGAACTTGAAAACTCTTCTGCTGTGGATAAGGCTGCTAATGTCAATGAGAAAGGAAAGAAAAGGGCAAAGAGCAAAGATATGTGTTTCTTTAGCTATTTTTCCCCCCAGGGAATTTTAATTCAGCATGCCTCTAAAAACTGATGCAGATTCCAAATTTCTTTGTAATATAACGCCTCTCCACAGAAATGATCATTTTCTCTGAAACTCTCCCAACTGTTTCAATTGAGGAATGCCATTCAGCCGAGGGTCTTCCCATGCAGCTCAGTGGTAAAGAATCTGCCTGCCAAGCAGAAGACCTGGGTTTGATGCCTAGGTCGGGAATATCCCCTGGAGAAAAAAATGGCAATCCACTCCAATATTCTTGCCTGGAGAATCTCATGGACAGAGGAGCCTGGTGGGCTGCAGTCCATGGGGTCACAAAGTCAGACATGATGCAGCAACTAAGCAAGCATGCACACAGCATTAAGCTGTCTTTGTCCGAAACATTTGATTGAGTTATTGCTTCTATATATAAAACTACCTGGTATTTACTTGCTACTATGAAATGCAAGAATTGAAAACTTCAAACATTGTTATGAAAACATAGCTACATTTTCCTTAACTCAAGTATTAATAATAAATAGGGCTAAAACATTTCAAAGGATGGTTTTTGCTACATTTCATCATTTATCTCTGATTGTCCTGCTGTAAAGGAGGATGGTAACTCCAAAATTAACTAAACTCTTAGAGTTGGGTAAGGATTCTTATTTTTAAACTCCTCATATAATTCTGATTGATAATCAGCAAATTTGGAAAACTTTTGTTTCAGTTCAAGGACACTCCATGAAAAGCAAACCTCTGACTTATAAATACATATTCCAAGACAGAGGAAGAGCCGACTAGACACACATGGACATTAACAGCCATCCCCAAAGTGCTACACATCCTTTAAAACCTCATTTTGCTTTCTCTGAAAGCAACCCGTGTTCTTACTCAATTGTAAGCTACAGGGAAGAGTCTACTTCATTCTTCTCTCATAGCCCACTTTTTTCCAGAGCACTTTCCTTGTTTTACTTTTTCTCTTGGTAGTTTTTCTTCCTATACTTAGCTTATTACTCCACCACACAGTATTATCTTTTGAATTTTTATCCTTATATACAAAGGATTCCTATTTGAACTCTCATAGTGAGTAGGACAGTAGCTCTTCTAAAATGTATGTCTATTTCCCAACCCCAAGAAAATGTCAATGTCACCTAAAATGGCAAAAGGGTGTTTGTAGAGACACTGACGTTGAGGAAATTGAGATAAAGTACTCCTGGATTATATGGATTGACCTAAATCCAAAGAAAGGAAATTATGAGAAACAGAAGAGAAGATACAGAGATAGATAGAAGGTCAAGCAAAGACAAAGATGCAGATTGGAGTAGTGTAGTCACCTGCCACAGGGCTTCCCTGGTGGCGCAGATGGTAAAGAATCCACTTGCAATGTGGGAGACCTGGGTGCAATCCCTGAGTCGGGAAGATCGCTGAAAGAGGACAGGCAACCCACTCCAGTATTCTTGCCTAGGGAATCCCATGGACAGAGGAGCCTGGTGGGCTACAGTCCATGGGGTTGCAAAGAGTTGGACAAGACCGAGCAAGTAAGCACACACAGTCGCATGCCAAGGAACACTGGGAAACACACAAAGCTGGAAGAGGCTGAGAAATAAAGGATTTCCTTCTGTATCAGTAAACAAGGATGTCACAATTACCAGTGATTGCACCCACCGTTAATGGTGAGCTGGCAAGCCCTGAGGGAACTTGGGGAGGAAAGAATACTTGTGTTCTAACAGCCGTTAGACTGCAGTCATTCCCTATGGTGAGCCCTGAGCAAAGAAATCTCAGGATGTGAAACTAGGATAGTGGCCCCAGAGAGCGGAGGTGCATGTCAAAGGAATGATTTCAGTGAGTCCAGACTCTTGTATATTCCCATACATAGAAAAGTGCTGAATTCCTTAATTTAGGTTATATAGTCTTTTTGTCTTTATTTTTGTGGTTGGGATTTTTTTTTTTTTCAATTTTTACAATGCTCTGTTGGTTTCTGCCATACAACAACGTGAACCAGCCACAATTACACATACATCTCCTTCCTCTATAGCCTCCTTCCTCTCCCTGCATCCCAACCCTCCAGATCATCACAGAGCATCAGACTGGGCTCCCTGTGTTACACAGCAACTTCCCACCAGCCGTCGATTTTTCTTCTGATGGTGTATATATGTTGATGCTACTTTCTCCATTTGTACCATTCTCTCCCTCCCACAAGTCAGTTCTCTATATCTGTGTCTCCATTCTTTCTCTGAACATAGATTCATCAATAACATTTTTTCTGGATTCCGTATATATGTGTTATATACTATATTTGATTTTCTCTTTCTGACTTACTTCGCTCTGTATAACAGGCTCTAGGTTCATCTACCTCACTAGAACTGTCTCAGACTCATTCTTTTTATGACTGAGTAATAGTCAATTAATATTCCATTGTATGTATGTGCCACATCTTCAATATTTCATTGTGTATATTAACTATTCCTCTGTTGATGGACATGTAGGTTGCTTCCATGACCTGACTACTTAATGTAAACTGTGCTGCTGTGAACATTGGAATGCAAGTGTCTTTTTCAGTTATGGTCTTCTCAAGGAAAATGCCCAGTAATTGGGCTGCTGGATCATGTGGTGCTTTTATTTAATTAACAATTGTCTTTTGATGTTCAGACTACCTGCCCTTAGTTGCAAAACTTCTATATAACCTGGCTTCTCCACTCACCTCCTCAGAGCAACTCTCTCAAGTCACTTGAGATACTGTCTCCTGGGCTTGAAGTCCTAAAAATTCCTACTGAATAAAACATAACTCACAGCTTTTAGATTGTGAATATTTTTTTAAGTCAAAAAAGTAATGAAAGAATCTTGACTAGATCTTTTCAGGAGAGTATGGCCCAAACATGTGGCCTCCTACAGAACTGTGAGAAAATACATTTCGATTGCTTTAAGCCACCATGAAGTTTGTGGCCATTTGTTACAACAGCCCTGGGAAACTGATAGGATCTCTTTTCTTCTTTTCCTGTTCTAGCCCAACTCTCACCTATTTAAAAAGCAAGAGAACTTTATCAAACTCTCCAGTCTTTTTACTTTGTCCTCTCTGCATACAGTTACACACCATGAAACAACTTGACCCACAGCCAAGGAGGAGAATTCATAACACATCTTTATGGAGAAAACAGAGTTATCCCTAGATTGGGGCTATTTAAGGGCAGGGATTGAGTCTTCTCATTTGGAGATTGCTCACTTTTGGCATAAATACAGTTGGATGGTTGTTTTTAAATAAATATTTTTCATAATAATTTTTAAAGTTAGACAAAATTAAATTTCAAGGCTTCCAACTTGGAATTCCATAAAACTGCTTCAAACTCAAACTCCATTTAGATTTTCCAAAATGTTTTCATCCACTTACTCACCCTCTTCAAATTGAACCTTATGTCCTCAAACACCAGTGATCCAGATGAATCAATGACAATAATAATAAAATAATGATAACTCAGAGTTTAATAGTTTCATGACAAAACTAATATCTCACTTGCATTTTAGGACAATGATATGCTGGTAATTTCATATATGAACCTGACTACCATTTAGTATAGTGTTTTCATTAAAAACTATTTTTCATTCCAAGAAATGTTTTACAAAGTAATTTCTGAAACATAATAGAAGTATGAATATGAGGCTGATCTCTTCTGTTCTTGGTAACCCCAACCCTATGTTTGCATGCTGGATATACTAATTGCTTGCTATTTCTAAGTAATAAAGTGATGTGATAAGGGATTTGATTCAAGGGAGACTATTACAATAGATATATAGGAGCGCTACTATGTTAGGAAAGATTTTGTAGTAGGGAAGAGAGATTCAACTCAACTCTGAATACAAGGAAAATTGATTTTATAACCAAGGAACTAGGTGGGGATGAAAGAATGGAAAATTATCAATAGAACACACCTAGGATAAGGGGGGACTGTGGTTAAACCAGCTTAGCAAGATTCCTGCTAAAATTAGACAATGTAGAGGTGAACATGGAAATACAAAAATCAAGGCCTAATTGAGAAGAAAATTCAAAAGAGTGTGAGTATAAAATCTAGTCAAGCAGAGAATCTATCAGAATTTACAACATTAAAAGAGAATCTTATAATAGTTTATCATTTCCAACAGCTTCTTGCTTCCCTTCTGGCTTCTCTTATCATTTGTGATTTTAGATGGAGAAAGCCTAATCCTCTATCTTTCTTCTAACCAGAGGCAGGCAGGTACTGCTTCCTTTTATGAAAATTGTCAACATTTATTCTTTCTTTCCCTTTCTCTAGTCTTTGCTGTATGATTACCTCCTACTCTCTCAGGACTCCTGTTTTCTGCCAAACCATAGTAGATACTTAAATCTCCTTGTGACTCTCCTTTCACATTCTTTGTTTTTTTTTTTTTTTTTTCTTTGCTATTTAGATTACACTTCTCTTCTCTGGCTTTTTTTTCTACCTTACTTTGGTCTCTAGACCACAGTATTTGTGTTTCCTCTTTAAAGCTCCCACTGTTTAACTTCCTCTTCCTGTTGTTTCCTTGGCCCACATTTTCCTTTACCAGAATTAAGTGCTGGCTCCCTGCTGCTCAGATTCCTTTAGTCTTAACATCTCAGGAGTGTTTTCTTTCTTGCATTTGCTAGGAAAGTTTCTTACTAGAGTCCTCCAGCCTGTGGCTTTTTGTACTCTGAATACTCAGTAAACTGCAAGCATTGAAACCTTATATGTTGATTTGTAAATAAGAGGAGAGAGCTGGGATGCTCAGAAAACCTGGATGACTGTTATGTCCAAGGTTTAAACAGCAACTGGCTTCTGAACTGATTCAGTAGACTCACTGGGTATGAATTTGAGCAAACTCTGGGATATAGTGGAGGACAAAGGAGCCTGGTACAGTCCATGAGATCTCAAAGAGTAGCAGGCAACTTAGCAACTGAACAACAACCTGGTCAATGTATTGGTCTGAAAATATTCAATATCTTGAGGGCTAATACCAAAGAGAATTTAGAGAAGAATTTAAATGATTAATGAAATTTAACCGAGTGTTACTGAAATTATTATTTGGCTTTTATGTACTTTTCATTGTGTGTATCCTTCTTCCTTGTGGCTGTCACACTGAGGTTCACTGCAGAGATGGACTTGGATATTTGGTCATTCCTCTGATTCTTATATGTTTGTTCAACAATACTTATTACTTTCCATGAGTTATGTTCATTCAGAAAATTAAGATCATGGCATCCAGTCCCATCATTTCATGACAAATAGACGGGAAAACAATAGAAACAGTGACAGACTTTATTTTGGGGGGCTCCAAAATCACTGCAAAAGGTGACTGCAGCCATGAAATTGAAAGATGCTTGCTCCTTGGAAGAAAAGCTTTGACCTACCTAGACAGCATATTTAAAAGTAGAGACATTACTTTGCCGACAAAGGTCCATCTAGTCAAAGCTATGTTTTTTTTCTAGTAGTCATGTATGTTATGTGAGAGTTGGGCTATTAAGAAAGCTGAGTGCTGAAGAATTGATGCTTTTGAACTGTGGTGTTGGAGTGTTGTGCCCAGATCCCAATCTCCACAAACCACCAGGAGGCCATTCACCGATGCAAGCGCAAGAGGGAGTTTATTACAGACCCGGGTCTGGACCGCACATACACACACCCGACGCAGCGGAGTGAGGGCGGCGGCCCCGAGCCGCATGGTACAAGATTTTTAAGG
The DNA here is from genome assembly GCA_007570785.1 of Antilocapra americana. Classification (NCBI taxonomy): domain Eukaryota; kingdom Metazoa; phylum Chordata; class Mammalia; order Artiodactyla; family Antilocapridae; genus Antilocapra; species Antilocapra americana. Next base: position 17,132,534 of record ML661344.1, on the reverse strand, counting down.
GAAAGAGACAAAGGGTAGGAGGGCTCGGATGGGGTAGGTGAGGGGATTTTCGCGCACTAACCCCTGATTGGCAGTACTAACCCCTGATTGGCAGTCGTGTCTAGGGTGGTGACCTGGGGGTGGGGGAACTTGAGTGATGTCTTCTATCACAAGATGGCAGCTCCTCTTTTTAAGAGGGAGTCACTTAGGCTCTACATTGCCCCCTTCTCTAGTCCCAGAGGAGGCCAAATCATGGGCCTTCAATGAACTCTATGTCATCGCTCAGCCAAGGTGGATGTTACCGACGTGCAGTGTCTCTTTTAAACTTTTTCCAAATTTTTCCGGTTGGTGGTGGCTCATCAGTTCTGTATTTCTTATCAGGATCTCCTGTCATAAAACAACTCATGCAAATGGTTACCATGATGCCTGTCCAGGGTGGGTGGTTTTAATCAGTGTTGTGTTGTTTTTTTTAACAATTTTCCCCTGCGAGACTTCATACTCAAGATATTTTTTGGGAATTGGGGCTGAGGTCTCTTTTTTTTTTTTTTTAAACTTTTTCCTGCAGTGCATGGACATAGGCTTGCCTAGCAGAGCAGAAGTCTCTCTTTTTTTGGTCTAAGTCAAGGTATATATACATTTTTTCCCCTGAAACCAGCATTTACCCTTTGAACTCAGGGAAGGTCACGGAGGCTGAATGAAGCCTATATCTTACAGATAAGAAATGGAGAATACTGAACAGATCTGTATTCCAGAGCCCCAAAATCCTGTTCAGTTTTAATTCAGGGAACAGAGCAACTATGACTGTGATAACTTCTTGTCAAACTGGGGCATAGGACTGCCTCAGCTTGGGGAACAGACACTGAATTGGAAGTATTTCAGAGCTCCAAGTCTTAGATCTGAGCCTTGTATGATTAAAATCTTGATTTCTTGGTCTGTCATTTTATTGTAACAGACCCACTTAGAAGTAACTGGAGGAGGAATATCTGGAATTTTAATAGACAAAATAAATCTCATTTTTTCTAGATGAATAGGCCTGAAACCCAGTCTAGACCTGGCAATTCGGGGAGACTTGTGGCCTGGTAGCCAGTTGCCTAGTTTTATAAAAAGTAAGGTCACTAGCTTCCAGCAGACATTGTTTTCAGAATGGTAGCATCTAAGCCTGACACAACTCAGAAAACTCAAGTGTTTAGCAATACAACGTCTAATCTGAAATTATACCTGTAGTATCACCTAGTTATTTCTCAGGATGTCTGAGCCATAGCTACTCTATTTTGACTTTTAATCATAAAATTTTTTAATAGTCAAAGCAGATGTCACCATTAATGATGTCAGTGTTTTTCTAGATATGAGAAGATGCAAGAATTGGAACTCGCAAAATCTTTTCCTGAAAAGATCTAACTATCTGAAGGCCTGTTCTGCCAGTTTTTCCCAGAGCACAGAGTGCCTCATTCCTGATTTTCACCCTGAACTCTTCTCAGGGGCATTGAAAGTCAGCAGGTACAGTGGCCATGATTTAATCGTTGTAGACGTAGATGACAAGTGTCAGTCTTTCGTTGGCAGAGCTCCTTTTTGCTCAAAAACTTCACTATGATTTTGAGGGGGGCATTTCATGACCATTTTATCTCATGGTGCTGAGAATGTCCATTCTCAGGTTTGGCAAAGATTCCGTTGACAGGCCACTCAATGTGCTGTCACTGGACTAGGCCATAAAACAATATCCAAAATTCTCTGGACCACCTGTCTTACTAGCCTCTTGGTCCAGGAAAATATTTCCTCTTGTTGCTTTTTCTCATATCTAGAGTTACACTGTTACCATCATTGATCTCATATGGGACTATGTATTACTTTATTAGAAGCTTCAGACACACTTGGCAGTGCAAGAAAGGGCAATCTTGCAAAACAGGTGAAATACAAACAGCATAGCCAGCAGTACCAGCAAAATCACAAGTAAGACTTAGGTCACGAGCTTCTGTTAAATGCAGCCCAGTATACATCAGATCATCTGACTTACTCTGTAGAATCTTTATCTTCCAGGGGAATTGTCTATAAGGCACTGTCTATAAGGCACATAGTCCAGTTTTTTAATATTACTAGACTGATTATCTCTAGTATGATTTAATTATTTTTTTAACACAGAGTAGACTTTAAACTTAAATTGCCATAACCTGGTGTTATCTATATAAATCCATCTCATAATTGTGGGAGATTTTTTTCCTTTGCTGAAACTTTTCTTGTTGTTCCGACCAAGCTTGAGCAATAGGAAAAAGCTCAAATTTATGGCCAGAGTCAGAGCAGGCATTATTAATTGGCCTGGAGAGGGGATCTCATATTCAGTGGCCTGAATATGACTATAATATTTTTTAAGTAAATTTTCTCGGGGCCAACCAGTCAGACTCTTGTAGCAGAGAAACTTACCAAGGTAACCCAGAACTAGACACAGGCAATTGGCCACAAACCCAACAATTGGATTGATTTCTAAAACTAGCCTAGAATCAGATCTATGACAGAAAAGCATTTGATTTATATGCAAAGGTCCAAGAAGCCAAGAAAACATTATAAATGATCAGACGAATCAGGTCCAGCATCCTAGGCAAGCTGTCCACCTCTGATGTCGTCTTCCCATCCTGGTATAGTGTAGTTTCTTCTGATAAAGTCTTTTTATCCAGGTTGGAGACAGACAGTCCCTTAAATTATGTCTTTTTCCAGTCCTGGTTGCAGATCATGAGGCATCTGATCTTCATCCAAAGATAGATTACTGAGATAAGCTTCAGAAACAAACTTAGGGTGTTCTTTAAGAATTCAATTAAAGTTTACATTAATATCACATAACAGCAAAGAACTATCTAAGAACTGAGTCTTACTACCTCCATTGGTAGACCTCCATTAACAAACTGGGATTTAACATTTATTGAAACATCATCATTTTTTTAATTACCCTCACTTTTATCAAATTTAACTAAATTAAGGCTAGTTTGTTTGCAAAACAGGTCTGTTTGCACTAATTTTGGTCTGATGATTTATATACCCATAATTGATCTTATACTTTTTTATTTTGTTGAAACATTTATAGAATCTCAGACTGAACTTTTAAATTCAAACAAGGCTGGGAAACTCACACCAAAGGCTTATCACAGATTTTGCCTAACAAATCTAGGTGAATTTTTCCCTTAAAGGTCTCAAAATTCCTTGGGATTTTTGTGCCTGTTAGTGAGATAACCTTCTTAGCTCATTTGATAAGCTTACTGGAAACCTAAGAATTTCAAATTTCTGAAGAAGTTAGATAGAAAATATTAATTGTATTGTTTATAATGTATAATTTTACCAAATTATTTTCATAATTAGTTTGAGGAAGGTTTTTCTTACTCCTGGAAAACACAAGATTTTAACCTGTAATTTTTCAGATAAAAACCATAAAAGTTATAAGCATATTTGCGGTTCATTCAGTCCTTTTGCGAATTTTTGTGAAGTCATCAGGCTTTCCATTAGAATACCAGGACATATCAGAATGTTAATAACTCCATATAATTTCTAGATTATCTGTATTAGTAATTTTATCATACATTATAACATGAGTGGATTTATTACTCATTTGATAATATTTTTTACGTAATTTAACCCACTAAATAAATGCAACTGGTTTAATATCTCTCTTTGGGATGTTTCAAGGGCCCTCTGAAGCACTCCAAAGTCAGTTAGAGGTCAGTGACTTAGAAAGTATTGTCAATAAATATGAAAAGGGTTTATAACAGTCAGATAAGATCATATAAGTCACTGTGAAACAACAATTACTCACTTAGCTGAAATTAACAAAAGATTTTAAAGGTAAACATAGAACAGATCACTTCAGAGATAAACTTAAAATCTACTATCAAAGGTAGTTTAACATCTCAAGAAAACTCTTATTTATGCACAAAACTCTTTTCTTGGGGTCCACTTTCTACAAAACATTCGTGTCACTTTCTGTACCCATTTATTTTCTCTCTCATCCTGAAACAGCCACCTAGAAATCAGACCTATTTTTTTCCCCTTTATAAAATGTAATTTCACTCTTTATACCTTCTTTACTGAAAACACACATCTTACTTTCTTTAAGCAACCAAGAACTGACCCTTATATTAGCATTCTATAGATTGGTGAACATAAATAGCAGTGATAATTTCTAAAACCCTTGTTTTCTTAGAACATTTTAGTATGGCACCAAACATTATTCACTTATCGTCTCAAATCTCTTTAGTCTCTCTGTAAAAGGAAATTAGTGTTTACTACTAAATGTTTCAAAATCTTATTTTATCTGGAAATGACCTAATTATTTAATAAACTTTTAACACTTAGCACACTTAGCACAACCCTTAAAAATTCAAGTTATGTCAATCTGGAGAGACTATTTTAGACGGATATTCTTAAAGAATAATCATATAAAAGCTCATATCTCATTTACATCTTTAGAAGTTTTTTTTCTCTATTTTTTTTTAACTCGAGGTAATTACAGATATAATATTTAACTTATATTAAACCTAGGTACAATGAAAATATTCTACTTGATGTTAATGATCAACAAACATTAATATCAGGTATTTAATACTGAATATTTCCCAGTTCACATGAACCTGAAATTTATCGTTTAATTTAGAATTATTTGATTTGTAAGCGCTTATCTTTTTTTAAGCCAATTACATAGAGCTCATTTACAAATTAGCCTCAAAAATTATTACACAGAGACAAAGACATACCAAAACATATTTAGACAGATGCAAAGCAGGATCTAGCTTCATTTTTTTAAGTTTAGAGGTCAATAAAGTCTCTTGTTTCTTACCGGTCGGGGCACTCTGGCCAGCTGTCTGCGTCAGGAGGAGACCAGGGACAAAAGGGTCCCAGTTGCGGCCGCTGGGTCCAGTCCATTGGCAGGCAAGCCAGCCCCAGAGTACCCCGAGTGGTCAAGACAGTCTCAGCGAAGAAGAGGGGGACACCTTCCAGGGCCCGAAGCTGGGTTCTTGTCTAACACTCGGAAATGGATTGTCCAAGGAGACACATATGCTGACAAAGCAAGAGACTCTATTGGGAGGGGCACCCAGGAGAACTGCTCAGCTGCGTGGCTCACAGTACAGCCACACGGACAGACAGAGAGACAGAGCAAACAGTCCTCCGGGAGTCCGGAGGCAAAAGTGAAAGTAGGACGACGGTGTAATCTGTGACCCGGTAGCGACCCGGGAACGTCTTTATAAACAAGGGGCACTCGCTCTTTTACATCTTTGAAATGTCCAGTTACCAGGTCTAGGGGAGTAGAGGTTGACTGTCCCATAACGTCAGTCAAAGTCAAATTGAGACACAGACACACAAACAAGGACAAACCAAGAGCACAGATCATCACCCTAGACGGGGTTTGTAGACAAGAGGTGAAAACAGAAACTGATGAGGAGCGGTATTCTGCAACCGCCTCCTCCAGAAGTAACCTGATGTGAGGGCTCTCGCCCTCACCCCGCGGGGCCCAGGACGTCTCCTGGTACCCGGTAGTCGTGACCGCTCAGCGCGTCCGCCTATAGTCACTTTTGACTACCACCAGAACGGAGCGGTGTCTTGGGACAAATCCCTCAACCGCCTCCTGCCGATTTAGGAGCCTCCTCCAGAAAGTAAAGAAATCAGAACCAGAGTAAACTAAGCAGCACAGTCAGACGAGCTGAACCACACAGGACAAACGCAGACACACACTCACCAATCGGCCGAAAGTTCCCTCCGGTTAAGGTGTCCTGGTGCCGCGGAAATCCCGGACGAGCCCCCAAAAATGTTGTGCCCAGATCCCAATCTCCACAAACCACCAGGAGGCCATTCACCGATGCAAGCGCAAGAGGGAGTTTATTACAGACCCGGGTCCGGACCGCACATACACACACCCGACGCAGCGGAGTGAGGGCGGTGGCCCCGAGCCGCATGGTACAAGATTTTTAAGGGAAAGAGACAAAGGGTAGGAGGGCTCGGATGGGGTAGGTGAGGGGATTTTCGCGCGCTAACCCCTGATTGGCAGTACTAACCCCTGATTGGCAGTCGTGTCTAGGGTGGTGACCTGGGGGTGGGGGAACTTGAGTGATGTCTTCTATCACAAGATGGCAGCTCCTCTTTTTAAGAGGGAGTCACTTAGGCTCTACAGGAGAAGACTCATAAGAGTTCCTTGGACTGCAAGGATATCCAATTGGTCCATCCTAAAGAAAATCAGTCTTGAATATTCATTGGAAGGACTGATGTTGAAGCTGAAACTCCAATATTTGGCCAGCTGATGTGAAGAACTGATACACTAGAAAAGGCTCTGATGCTGCAAAAGATTGAAGTTGGGAGAAGGAAATGACAGAGCATGAGATGGTTGGATGGCATCACTGACTCGATGGACATGAGTTTGAGTAAGCTCCATGGGTTTGTGATGGACAGGGAAGCCTGGAGTGCTGCAGTCCATTGGGTCGCAAAGAGTCAGACACACCTGAGCGACTGAACTGAACTGATGTGCTCTGTGCTCAAAATACTATGACGAGCAAAATACTAGTACAGTAAGTTCTTTACATGTGAACAGTTCCATTTTAAGAGTGTGTTCATAAGTTTAATTTGTAACTGACAAATTTAGCCTCGGTATCCAACTAACACAATCAGCTATATAATACTAGAATAGATTTATAATATTTTCAAACAAATAATACATAAGAAACAAACACCAAAAAATGAACATTTTAAACCTTACAGTACAGTACCTCAAAAAGTACAGTAGTACAATACAACAGCTGGCACACAGGGGCTGGCATCAAGTGAACAGGCAAGAAGAGTTGCTGACTGGAAGAGGGATAGAGGGTGGGAGATGAGAGAGCTGAAGGATTGTCAGCAATAGGACATGGAGGACAAGCTGCAATTTCACTCACATCTGACAATGATACTTTGAAGACCTTTTTTAAAGTTTGCAACTTGAAGGTTCATATGTAGGGGACTCACTGTATAGGCAAAAATAAATATTGGTTCTCTCCTCTAGAGCTTAGACTATGACATCAAATAACTACCAAAATAATATAATTTTTTACCTATAGTTGAAAATAAAGTGCTTCAAGTGTTGCAAATGAAATGTACATAGAGCTTTAATGACATGTAATGACTAGGGAGATTTGACATATTCAGGCAAATCAGAGAAGATTCAATTGAGATGACATGAAAGGCAGAGAAGTGCTACGAGATGAAGCTGGGATATAAGCAGATACTAGGACAATAGGAACCTTGTTAAGGAAAAGGGTTACATGACTGGCTTTGTGATACAAAAACATAAATCTGGCTGCAATATTGTGATGATTAATTTTGTATGTCAACTGAGCCAGAGTGTCTAGATATTTGATCAAAGATTATTCTGGAAGTCTCTGTGGGGATATTTTTGGATAAAATTAATATTTAAATCATGGACTTTGAGCATAGCAGATTGTCCTCCAAATGTGAGAGAGCCACAGCCAGTCAGGTGAAGGTCTGAATAAAATTAAAAGACTAACTTCCCCCAAACAGTAAGTAATTCTGCCAACCTGTGATCCTTCTGAATCAAACTTGAGCTTCAGTTCCTCTTTGGGTCTTCAGCCAACAAAGCAGATACTGGATTTACCAACCTCTGGAATCTCATGAAGCATTGCTTAAAATAAATATTTATTGATCTCTGGCTCTCTTTCTCATCTCTTTCTCTCTCTAAAAGAGATGCTGGCAATTCTAGTATTCTAGGTGTGAGTTCATAGTACTTTGGTGCTGGAAACTAAGAGAAGTAGATTGAAAATCCGAATATGAAGTAAAATATACAGAGAATGGTGATGTGTTGGATATTGCAGGCATGAAAAGGGACAAAACAAAGACTCTTAGATTTCTGATTTACACATCTAAATCTGTGGTGATGCTTTTCATTGAGGAGTGTCTACCAGAAGAGGACCAGTTTGGAAAGAAAGAGTATGATTGTAGCTTGGGAAATAGTAAGTGTAAGATGCTTTGATAAATCCAAAAGGGCTCCATTAGTGGTTGAATAAAGGCTGAGTAAAAGATACAGATTTATAAAGATAAACTTGAAGGTTATCTTTTTATAGGTGGTAATGGAAGAAGCGAGCATAAATGAAAATACATGACAATAGAAGAAAGCAAGATTAAGTCTTGAAAAAAGGAAATATTTAATGATAGGATATGAGACTAGAAGCATATCAAACATTTAAATAATCTTAGGGCTTTAATTTTTTAATACAATATATGGAAGTGATATGTATGGAGGTCTTTATGAAGTTCCATTTGCTACAGGAAAGGATTGACACATCTGCTTTGGATCTTCTTGCTTCATTCTTCAAAGAACAAGTTGGTTATTTGCCGGGGTCCAGCCCCAGCGGGGTCAGGGGGTCTTGAGAGATGAGTGGCGTCGGTGGAAGAACTGAGCTGAGTCGATGTGTGGTGATGGAGCAGTCTCTCGTTTATTGTTGTTAGTTTTTTAGGGTGATGGAGAAGTCTCTAGTTTATTGTTGTTGGTTTACAGTTTTATAGCCAAAAGACATCCCCATTACATCATTACATCACCTATCATTCTATACAATTTTTTGTTTTCTACTTTCCATAGCAACCTTATCATTGAGATCATTCCCCAATCTATCATGAAACATTCCCCTTGCAGAAGTCAGATTTCTATGTAATTAGATTTAACAATAGTATGTTTACCATTTGAATGTCTTCAGTTTACTTCATTCAATCATGATAAGTACATCAACTTAAGTAGAAAGGTTACATTTCTCTTATCAGGTACAACTATGTAGAAGCTAGAGGGAAGGGCTAAAGCTTGAGACTGTTTATTCTAGTAACCTACTCCAGTTCTTAAGAGGAAAGAGGACAAAGAGACAGTTTAGAAAGAGGAAAGAGGACTAAGGCAGTTTAGGAAGAGGAAAGAGGACTAAGAGACAGTCTAGCAGCACTGCTTCAGCAATAAAACCCTATTAACCTTATAACTACTATTATAATGAATTCCTATGTCTACTCTACCCTAAAGCAATCGATGTCTCCAACAATGCTGGCCACAGTTATGAGCATTCCTAAGTCCCAATCCAGCCTGATTTCTTCAAGGAAGAGAGCCTCCTCCGTGGAGTGGTCAGGGGAGTGGGAGGTGGAAAGGTGACCCAAGTACGAGCCTTTCTGGTAGTGGCCTTGCCATGACCCCCAGAGAACTCTTGGTAAACTCCCCAGTAATTAGTAGGAGGAGTAGTAATCTATTTAAATGTCCCTTTCATTCCTCCTTAGCCCCCGGGGAAGGTGATCCACCTTCCCGGATCCTCTGGTCAGATAAGGTCTGGGGGGATTATCTCAGGACGAATTCTTTCCAACTGTGACCGACCTTCTGAGATGAGCCAGTGTTCCAAGTATGGACAGAACTCCCAAGAAAAATACCAAGGTGGGGCTTGCCCAGGATGCCCCGATAAAGAAAGTCAGCTTTGCGATTTCTTTCTTAGTCTCGTGACCTTGTCATCCAAGCAAGGGGGCATCCTGATGGCTCCCAGCATCACCGGGCGGGGTGGGGGGGGCGCTAGTCCAGGATGCCCCATAAAGAAAGTCAGCCTTGCAATTTCTTTCTTAGTCTCATGATCACTTGTCATCCGAGCAAGGGGGCATCCTGACGGTTCTCAGCATCTCCCCCTTTTTTGTTTTTTAAGATGGCGGCATGGAGTTCAAGGGAGACGTCCTTTATGCTCTTGCATAGGATTCTGACGATAACTGGAAGCAGAAGGAAAACTATTAGAACCACAGCAACAATTGTTCCTATATTCATCAAAATCGGGAGGAGGAGGCTCTTATGGGAAACGAAATCAGAGAGACTTTTAAAGAAAGAATCAGCTATGCCAGCGATGGAAAAGTCTAACACTGACTGGCCTATATCTTGGATTTCTTTATGCAACTTAGTTAGATCTAGACCAACATCTGACTGATTCCATATCCCAAGGACATGGTTTTGTATTTGATCCCAAGAATACACTGACTGATTGACTTTCAGAGGAGTAACACAAAGCCATTTGTATTCTACATGACACCCGAGAGACAATCTTACTTTTAAAGCTGTAAGCTCCTGACCTATATGTAGGACTGCTTCCTCTAAAGCATCTACCTTAGCCTCCAACTTTCTGTCTATTATCTCTTGGGTAGCCAAGGCTAGGGAGACATTCTTTGAGAGCTGATTGACGTGTTCAGCAGTATGTACTTGTTGAGAAAGAGAGACAGCAGCGACAGTAATAGAGGTGATTGCCGTAATGAGTGCAGAAATCCCTAAGATAAGCAGACCAATAAACCTTTTTCCACGAATTAATTGATTTTCTATTTGTTGCAAAGCCAAAAGACCATAATTATCATACCAAGATATGGTAAGATTAACTGGAACCATAAGATAGGGGGGCCTTTTAGGAATGACTATAACTTGAGCCTCTGACTGAGGGTTAAGACAACTAGACAGAGCACACTTGTCACAATAAGTAATAGTGGGTCCACCGGTGTGGTTAGGATAGATCTGTAAGTGATTAAAGTCCTTAGCAAACAAGAATACAAAAGGAGCAGGAAGACATACTTGTATATCATAAGTTACATTATTACGAGGCCTCGTGAGGGTTATGGGAGCGGTTCCTGCCACAGCCCTCCAGAGCTGTGGCTGCCAGGTAGTCACATTATTTATGTTTATTGAGAGCACTGGAGGAACAAAACCGTTTTTGTGCCTCCTGTTGGCAGATAAAGGCCAAGGGACAGTTTTATTATTCCAATTAAGAAATCTGCTAGTATAGTTTTTTACAGTTTTCGGGTCCCAGGATGGATCTGGACTGCTCCAGTCATGAGCCTTTAAAGGGCCCCCAGGAACCTTGAGGTCAATTTTGGAATTATAAGTACATTCTACCCATGGAGGGAAACCATGACTAGGGCTGACTCCAGACCATCTATCTTCTGTCTTATTCCAAAATTCAGACGGAGACCCTGTACACTTAGGGTATGGTCCAGGAGCTAAGGCAACAATCTTGTCATAAGGATCTAAGACTCCTGGTAATCTTAATAAAATGGACCAAGTATATCTTTTAGATGGGTTAGGCTTAGGGGTGTTTTCCAAGATTGGAGAATCAGTAATGATAACTTTCATAGAACCCCCTGTGCAACCATCCTTGGATAGGACTATCATTTCTCTTGCAACACTATTAGCAAAATTAAAACACACAGGTGCTCCATGAGAGAGTCCATAGAATGTAAAATTATTATTAATTGGTGCCCTCCCATATGGATATTGGCCATATCTTTCTCCTAGTAATCTCGGGTGGGTAGAAGTAACAGGGATTGGTGCCTCTCCCCAAGTAACGACCTGGAAAAGAGGAGGATCTGGGAAATAAGCCCAGTAAGTGTTCCCTGTAGTAGCATTCCAGGATATTACCTGACAGGAAAGCAAAGCAAGCATAGCAACAAAGATTGTCTCTGGTCTTTTTGGGCCCCCTTGTCCCTCGACGAGTTTCTCAGCCTCTAGTGAAAGTCTCTTGATTTGGTCCCACATTGGAAGGTCAGCAGAACGAGTAGATGCAGCAAGCGGTCTGGGTCTCGATCATCTGGGCCGAGGTTGGGTTTGTGGTGAATTTTGTTGGTCATATGGTGGTCTCTGCTGGCTTTGTTGCAACGTCATTTGTGCCATTTTCTCTGTTGGTGGATCGGTATCCTCAGGAGGCGGGGATGGTGGTTGATGTGGAGGAGAATTCCGACGTTTCAGGGGGTGAGGAAGGAGCAACAGTGGTCTTGGCCTCTTCCTCGGAAAGTTTCGTAATGCTGGGGGATATCTGTCCATGGTGACGAATCAGTCGGTTAGGAATCCAGAGTGGAGCATCTGCGTCCTGGGGGAAAACACAAGCAAATCCTCGACCACAGGTTAGTAAGATATCAGGTCCCTTCCATTGTCCTGAAGGGAGATCTTTCCACTTGACCAAAGGTTTTGGTTTATTGTGTTCTGGGTTCCAATGCCTGTACATAGCTGTATTCCCTTGATTATCCGTGTTAAGGTTGTTTATAACAAAGAGAGTACGTTGTAGTATGTGATGAGGGGAACTATATTTAAATTCTCCCTCTTGTAATTTTATTATCTGATTTTTAAGAGCTTGATGTGCCCTTTCCACTATAGCCTGCCCTTGAGGATTATAGGGTATCCCGGTGGAATGACAAATTCCAAATTTACTGCAGAATTCCTGAAATGGCCTAGAGGTATAAGCTGGAGCATTATCAGTTTTTAAAGCCTTTGGAATTCCAAGATAGAAAAAGCAAGCAAAGAGATGTTGCACAACATCTTTGAAGGCTTCTCCTGAGCGGGCAGTAGCTATAATTACATGAGAAAAGGTATCCACGGTTACATGTACAGAGGAAAGTTTCCCAAAGGAAGGTATATGGGTAACATCCATTTGCCACAGAACATTAGGCAGCAAACCTCGGGGATTTACTCCCATGGGCAGGGTTTGTATTTGAGTTGGGCATTGTGGACAGCTGCGGACAATTTCTCGAGCTGTCTCTCTGGGGATTTGGAATTGATATCTCAAAGTTGTGGCGTTTTGATGATATAAAGAGTGAGATTTTTTTGCTTCCTCTAAGACAGATCCCACTAGGGGTCGAGTTAACAGATCAACCTTTTCATTTGCCTCATGCAAGGGACCAGGTAGTCTAGAATGTGCTCGAATATGTCCGACATAAAATGGCAACTTTCTGCTCCAAATCTGTTTTTGCAGCTGATTTAAAAGGTCAAAAATAGTGGTCTTGCTTTCAGGGAGAGAGGCAGTTTCGATATGGGGAAACAGCCTGACCACATACTGTGAATCTGAGAGCAAATTAAAAACTTCCCCTTACATTATTTTCTTACTTTCTCATCAATCAGGATATTAGGACAGAATATTGTATAATTATTATAATAGTACCTGCATCAGAGTCTTTATTATTCATTAAAAATTGTCTTTGAGTAGCACTTCCTAGACATATTCATGAACAAGTTAAAGACTTCTTCAAGCTTATCAAGACGACAACTCTACGTTCATTTAAAAAAATGTTTTGGAAGCTACTTCTTTGATTTCTTTTATAATTTCTGCAGAAACAAAATCACAAATGTTCACCATCTACTTGGAAACATAATTTATAAAGTTTATAAAGTTCTCCAGATATATAAATTCTATGAGCATGTAGGTGTCTTGAATATTATTGGATTTATTGAATACTATTGGACTTCCTATTATTTTTGTGATGTTTAAACTTATACAATATCTGATCTGATAGCAATATTGATTTATTTACTTATATACAATGTGTTACAATCCATGATAGAGGTAGTTTATTAGGAGAACAAAGAGGAGGAGATAAAGAGCTCTACCTGAAATGGGATATAGGCAGGAATCAGGGAAGTTTCAAAAGACTAAAAGATATTTATTCCACTAAGAGGGAATGATGGGAAATGCATTCCAGGAAGAAAAACCAATATGACCAAAAGCACAAAGGCATGAAACATTTTGCTTTTTTAAAATCAATGTTGCAGATGCATATAACATAAAGGCAGAAAATGGCAAGACATATAGAGATATAGGTAGTAAAGTATACATTCTGGAGTGACATAGATAGCAGGCTACAGAATTTGAGATTATACTGGTGATTATCAAGAACTATATAATGGGTTTAAGTAGGAAAGTTATACTGACTAGATTTGCATAGTAAACAATATTGGAATTTGAATCAACACAACTAGTGGCATGCTGTATTCATAGTACCACTCTTTTCATAATGCTACTTTTTTCAAAATATACATGTTATTTTCAAATGGTTCAGGAAAAGCTGCATATATGTATATATATATTATTGTACAGGGAGAGAAAGCAAACATCACAGAGTTGAAATAGTTATTAAACCTAACTGAATTGTATATAAATGTTCGCTGCACTATTTTTTCAGGTTTTTTGTTTGTTTACAATTTTAAACATTGAAATAAATTTTAATGGGAAATAGAAAGCCCTTTTAAAAATATCAGTGATGAACTGAAGGGGTGGGATGGGGTAGGGTGGGAGGGAAGCTCAAGAGGAAGGGGACACACGTACACCTATAGCCGATTCACATCACTGTACAGCAGAAACCATCACAGCATCGGAAAGTAATTATGTTGCAATTTTTAAAAGTTATTTAATATAAAAAGTAAAACATAAAAAAAACTTCTTGAGTTACAATGAGCTCCTGAATCTCTAGCTGTTTCTCCTAGGCTCTGAACTGAGAAACTGCATGTGAATCTTGGGTGGAGGGGCCAAGCATACACGGAAGAGAAAGCTGTACTTCAGGGAGAGGCAGAAGAAGCAGATGTGCGGAAACATGCAGAGTAGAGAGAGCCTAAAATCCCTGGGAAATGGGAGCATGGGGTGCATTCCTGACTGCTTGACTCTGCCTCCAGAGGCCTGGTTTTGGTGCAAGGTCTACCTCTTCTTTCTGTCTCAGAGGTTCATGAAATACCCTGGTAGCCTTCCAATAAATTATTATTTATTCTTTATTTTTGCTTACGATATCTTGAGTGGTTCTGGCCCTTGTGAATGAATAGACTCCCATCAGCTCCTCGTGGATCTGCAATAATTGGTGCACAGAGACATGTATGAGTCTTCTCCTCTGAGCTGAGAAGACTGACTTCACTGGGGAATACACCTTGCAGACTTCTAGCTTCTGCGTTTCACTGGAGTTGACGTGGAATAAAAGTATTAACTGGAAGTATAATTTTCAATCATACTTTACAGTTTTTGAAAGGATAAATCACATGTATAATGGAAACATATCTTCAGGCCACCAGCTTAGGCGTGGGCCGGGGGGTAGGTGGAATAACATTTGCTCTTTAGCAATGCTGAATCGAAGTCCTATCTTCAGCTTTTCTTCTACCGTAGCAGATTCTGAGTTTGCTCCTTGAGTTCAGTGTTTTTCCTCTTTTCCCCTGGGGAAGCGTGATGGTGAGGGTGGGCTGTAACCCTGGGTCATCACCACTGATGCATGCCTGTCATCTTCAAAGATCTCCCTCACCTCTGGTCTTCCTGGCCCTCCTCCTCTCTTGGGTCTTGACCTGATGCCTCAGTTCACAAGGACTCCCTGAGGCAGCTTCTGGCCTCTTAGTGCATACCTTCTGGAGGGCCAGACCCTGCAACGGCCCCACTGCCTGCAGGGGTAGCGTCACAACACTCCACTCCCTGGGCTCCTATTTTCCCTACAGGTTCGGAACATTCTGTTCACCTTCCTCCCTGGCTTAACATGTGGAAGCACGAGGGCCTTTCTCTCCATATTGCTGGTTTTTTTATTCATGACTGTTAAGGAAACATGATACTCTATTTTACTGCTCACCAAATATTCTGTTCTGGTGTTCACATGTGACTTTCTTTGGAAAAAAAAAAAAAAGATGAGAAGAAATAACATTTCCTTCTGGACATGTGACATAGTTTTAAGAATTAGCATGTGGCATGTCATGTGGCTTACCATGTTTCGGACTCCTTTGCCAAGGTGTCAGTGTTACTGTGAGTCATTTAGACATATGGATTGTGTGTTACTACAGCTAATTCAGGAGAACTTGACTGACACAGAATGTATATAGCATAATGATGCTTATTCTCAGATTGGACAATTTTTAGTAGCCTCCTTAATCTTACTACTCAGATACCAATAGAGTCTACATAATTTGGCTTCTCCCAAATAAACTAAATGATACAGAGAGTAGTAATTAAAGACAGAAGAGATTTTAACTTTATTTGCATTGTTATTTATGATAATGAGAAATAGTAGCTTTATGTTCTAAATTTCTATAGAACATTTTAACACAGTGGAATGGATTTACTCATGTACAATAGAGACACATTACTTGTGGTGATTATGATCTCTATAGTATCACAAATACTGAAGTAGTGAATACTGAACTATGGCTCTAAGGAGCAATACTGGGTTAGGCATCTCCAAGCCTCTGGTCACATTTCATCAGCCTAAATACCATTTGGCTTATGGATCATTTACCAACATCTTTGTGAAAAAAGTCAGGCTCATCAACATAGAAAACCAACTCTTCCACATAACTTCTTTCCTATTTTACACTTAAAAGGTATATTCCAAATTGTTTCATAGCCTCCTGATCTTCAGAACCTGCTCCACCTGCAAGTTTTACATTTTTCATGCCATATCACCTTTAGAAACATGTGAACCAGCCAGCACAGAGTCGGAAGGGCTTACCACTCTCCTGAGCCCAGCTAACATCATCATACATTTCTTTGGCTTTCAGTCTTACAACATGGCTGTCCACTATGTTTTTTGTTATTGTTGTTGTTGCTGTTTGGGAATTTTTGCTTGTTTTATCTTGTTTTTAATCAGTCAAACCCACAAACTTAGCATTTTTCTATATTTTTTTTAGTTTCATCACATAACATAGATGTTACTTTAGCACTTTCTGGAGCAGTCTGATGCATAGATTAGTTAATTTTCTCTTCCTTTTTTTGGATGTACCATATTGTTGATTCATTAACATTGCAGCCAAAGGCACTATAACTCATGCCTGAAAGATGCTTATCCACTATGCATATTTTTCCCCATAAGGCACATCACAGCTTCTTGTATTTGGGAACTCTAGATAACACTTCAGTACAATACTTAAATGCATTTTACACAATGCAATCCTTTCCCCGCCTTAAAGAAAAGTACAAAAATGCATTAAAAGGTGGCACTAAATCAACCGCAAAATGAAAACCCATGTACAGTGTAAGACTTGACACAAAAATGCAGAGTCTCTCCTTGTTCAGTCTCAGCTGGACAACAGGTACAGTTAGATGACTCAAAATTTTGGCCACTCAGCATGTTTGCAAATGATCTGAAAAGGCTTCAAGTATTGATTTTGATGTTATGAATAAAATTTAGTAAGTCATCAAATTCACTAATATGGAATTTGTCAATCATGAGGCGTAACTATATTTGTTTCTTTACTAAATAAAATCACATGTGTTTCTGAACAAGACTAAACTGATACCATAGAATTGCTCTGGAAAGTGGACATAAAACCTGATGAAGTTCTGGCCATCTAGAGATCACACTTACTACAAGTGAAAATCATTAGGAAAATTTAGATTTATTCAATTTGGCTAATACTTATTAGCTACCAAGCAATTTAAAATAGCTAGATAATATTTTTGCTATGGCTAATAACATAAATGCATTGACTATGGTATATTTTTCTAGCAGAAGCATTGTTGCAAATTCATTAAATATAGGGAAAGCATCCAATCTGCTAACAGGGATTCACTGACATTTGACAACAACCAAATATATGTATAGGGTAAATTACTATAATAAACACATCCATGTGTAGTGTGAGAAACTGAATTTATGGCTATGCATCTGATCCCAGCATCTGACTAAGAAATGCAGGTTTACCAAAGAGATTTGTTTTTAAATGTTGCTTAAAAATGGATGGATGAAAAGTATTTCTGATCCAAAAGAGTATAAAATTAAAATACATGTATGGGACCGCAGCAGAATTAAGCTGAGTAGTTCAGACCAAACAGGTGTTTACTTCTTACTTGTCAATTACAGACATACAATAATGGACAATAAAATTATGGCTTTGAGTTGTGTAACTCTTCATATAAAATGTCATATTTCTTGAAGAACTAGGAGGAATTTAGTGTCACTCAATCTGAAAAAAAAGAACACCACTGATTTCCACAGTTTAGACACACAAATATAACTTACTTTAACACAATATAATATCCAACCTGTCATAGCATCTATCAGATGAATGAATTAATTTTACCTTCCAAAATACACAAAATTAAAAGTCAATTAAGTTTGTTTTCTGTGCAATTATAAGAAACAATAACATCGTTTAAGGTGACATTGATTGTGAAATGAAGAACTTTCCACTGGTAGCAGGATGGAAGTTGCATTTTTCAAGATAAACTCTTCAGCATCAGGAGCTTCGACAGCTCCGGAGGAAAAGAAAAAGGCATTTCTATTCTCAATAGAATGTATAACCACAGGTATTGATGCAGTTACAGCTTGAAAGCATATTCTTAAGCATTGAAAATGACTCAGTAGGGAAATGGAGTAGGTTTAAGTTTTGATAATGCCACAGTAAAGAACAGAACAAGAAACTTAAATTATATGCACTTCAGTAAAGTAACAATGTACATTTACTTTGCAGCTTTTGACAAAGCCATATATGACCCTCAGCTGACATACACAACTCCCACAGCACTGGTTAGATTATAATTTACCTGTTGGAAATTTGTATTTCTAGTCATGGTTAGCAACATTCAAGAACCATGTGAGAGGTTATATGACACAAAGATAAGACATCCTCCTCTCTTTAAGTCATTTCTTGAAAAATTATCACAACATTTTTATTCCCCTTGCCTATACAGTCTCCTTTGCTGTGAGCTCTATATTCAGCTCTTTGCCCTATGTGATTTTCACTCCACACTTGTCAAAGACAAAAATTTAAAGAAATAAGAAAACAACAAAAAGGAAGTAGCATCCTCCCACAAAGTTTTTACAGCTGGCAGAAAGAAGAGTATGAAGCTGCCTTTTCTTTTCTTTTCTTTTTCCAAGAGGCTCTGAAAAGGACTCTGGTCCTCTCTCACTAGATGCTAAATATGACAAATATGAACAAAAGATAAAGTGGTCACTACTGGTTGTTTACATGAAAATATCTGTGAATTGTTATGATTTAATGCAAGCCTGGTGGTCTCAGACAGTTTAAGCACCTGAAAATGTGAGTTGAGATGATGTGCAGACTTCTTTCCATCTCCCTTTTCAGAGTCACACAGCCATGGAGGGAAGTGAGTTAATAAGCTTTGAGAATACACCAGCAGCACAGCTTCTCCTAGGATCTAGAAGGCAGGTGAAGGACTTCATTCTTGTGTCAGGGAGTGTCAGCAAGGAGGAGCTAAAGAGAGGACTTGCCTTTTTCCAGGTCAAAATCAAACATGGGATTAGCAGATCTCTGGGCAAATCCAAACAGCAAAAACCAGTAAAATCCTTGAAGAGTGGGCTGCTTGTGATTCTGGGAAGACCAAACTTGACTGTAGAGATAATTTTCAAGTTTGACTACATTAATATCAATCTCAGCCCCACTGTTTGGGAAAGGGATGGAATTTCCACACAAAAAATCAGGAAACATCAGGTTTCTACCCCATTGGCAACCCACTCCAGTATTCTTGCCTGGAAAATCGCATGGACAGAGGAGCCTGGCAGTCTACAGTCCATTGGGTTGCAAAAAGTCAGACATGACTGAGCGAAGTCACTTTCTTTCACTTTCACCCCATTCCTCAGCAGAAATACCCTCCAGTTGGTACTCAGCTGAGCCATAAGGACAGAAATTTCTGTACTTTCCTTTCAAAATTTAGCTGCTACTTTGTAGATCCATATGAATGCTGATGGTACATATAAAAAGAGAGAAAAAAAAATGGATCACTTTAAATGACTGAAGGAAGATCAAATATTAATTTGGAATAGTTGGCAGCAACTGAAATAAAACTGATGGAAAGCCAGGAAAAAAGCCTGCAAAAATTGGAATACACAAGGACAGCCAAAGAATATTTTGGAACACGTATCATTTTTAAATACAAAATGTCAATAGAGGAACTGAAAATTGGAAATATCACTGCCAAGAACAGATCTATTGATCCTGAAGTTCAATAGAAAATGAAATATCATAACACAGAATAAGAAGGGATGAAAATCTTGAGGGAAAAACTGAAAGATAAGAGACAGATACTTAGAAATAAAATGTAGAAAATAGGAGTACCAGAAGGAGAACAAAGAACAAGTGTAAAACTAATAATTAGACATTAATAAAAGACAAATTTCCTGAATTAAAAGACTCTGACTCTACATATGGAAAAGATTCACAAACTTTCAGGCAGGATTAATACAAATTTCCAAAATACCACATTAAAAAGAGAAAATCAAACTAGGTTGAAAACAGGAGTAGGAGTTGGGGAGGGGATGGTATGCAATGTGGAAATCAGATTAGCACTAGACTTTTCATCTGAAACATTAGGGGCCCATGAAATAACAGCTAAAGACTATTGAGCAAAGTGCTGCAACTCATTTATAATCCTATCATAATCTAGTAGAATTAGTAAGATCATTTAGTAAAATAGCTAGAAATAAGGTTAGTATCAAATATTAATACTTTTTTTTAGAATAGCTCTAAATAGTTAAAATGGAAAATAACCCTATTACAATCATATAGAAGGTAAAAAATAATACTGGAGCAAACTGTTCAAGGAAGATGAAGGGCTCACTTACAAATAACTGTAGGAAAGTCCCTGGCAGTCCAGTGGTGAGGACTCTGTGCTTCCCCTGAAGGGACAAGGTTTCAGTCTCTGGTTGGGGAACTAAGATCCTTCATGCCTCATGGTGTGGACAATAACTAGATAAGTAATTATATAAAGGTCACACTTCAGATGATACAGACGAGTAAAATGACAAAACATGCTGTGTCTCTGCATGGCAACACTTAATCTCATAAAATGTCAATTCTTGTATGTGTTTTATTATTTCTTTTTTCAAGAAATATTAATTTGTATTTGTCTATATGTTGAGAATGATGTAATGATAGAGGCAGAATACAGACAATAAAATTAAACAAACAAAACATTATATGTTGAACAGTGGTGAAATGTTATGGAGAAAATTAAAGCATGGAAATCAAGTAAATAGAAACTTGTAGAGATAGCACTTTTGCATTGGGTGGTTGAAAAGGCTACAGTGAGAAGGTAACAATTGAATGTCAACTTTAAGGAGGTAAGAGAGCAAGCTCTGTGGCATCTAAAGAAACTTCCAGGCAGAGGGAAAGGACACAGGGTCTCTGGGTGGACAGTGTGTAAGAAAGCTAATAGAGCTGGAGTGGAGGGTAGAGGTAGATGTGTCTCGGGGGGAGACCAGGTCATGTTATTGGAAGTATTTTGCTTTTCACTCCAAATTGGTTGGGGAGTCATTGGAAAGTTTGAATCAGAGGAGTGACATGATCTGACTCTTTAAGAGGGATCCAAAGATAAACTGAGGCGTACTGAACATTTTAAGAGTTTAAGCAATATTCAATTTGAATCAGGCAGCATCTAGTCTAACAGACACAAAGAAATTACAAGGTGCTATGTAAAATGAAAGACAGAAGGCAATAAGAACAAGGAAGGAAAAACTTTTGTTAGTTATTGCAAGGGACAGCAGGGTTCTATCATGCAGATGACCTAACTATCAATCAGGAATCAAGTGATTCCTGATTGGCTGGTTTAAGGTTTCATTTTGAGACAGCCAAAATTATCATTAATTGGTGACTTGGGGTTTAGGATAAGTCCCCATTTAGGGCCTATTGTCTTATTTTTAACCCAGGATAACTTTCATCATTGTCCTCTTGAAGGTATGAAAGGTTCTAAGGGCAGGAACAGGAAGTGACGTTGTGGGGCTATTACAGCTGTTCAGGTGGGAAAGAAAGGTGGCAAATCGTAACCACAGAACTTCTGAGGAGTGATTATGTCCTGGACAGATTTGAAAACTAAAGCCCTGATACTGGATGTTTAGTGTGAAGGAAAGACTGAAGTTAAGGTTGATGTCAAGGTTTGTAGCTTGAACTTACATAAGATGTTCTCCTTCACTGGGGTGGAAAAGGCTGCAGCAGGAGCTTGATATTAGATGTTTAAGTGTGAGGTGCTTATTTTAAACTTCCAAATGGAAAGATAAGTGATTATAGGTGAGTCTGCTGTTTAGAGGGAAAAAGATCTAATCAAATTAAAATATTTTCCAAATATTACCCAAATGGAAGATATTTTGGAAACTTTATACATTAATTTTAATTTGAAAGAAAAATTCTGAGGAATATATAAGAATGCTAGAAGTAAGAAATAGATATATTTACCTTACCAAATATTAAAACTATAAACCAACCAATCAACACAAAAATGTCAAGCTCATTGACATTTCCTATCCCAAATTTGATGAAAATTGATTACTAACTAGTAACTAAGGTATAGAAAAATTAAGCAACTTGCCCAAGTTAACATAGCTACTAAGTGATGAAGTAGGATTTGAACTTCATCATATTCTAAAGCAAATTATTTTACTTCTATGATAAGTAGAAGTAAGATGTGTCTGGTTTTTCTTGTAAAAGCTATACATTTACAAAGGTACCATTTGATAATGTTGCAGAGTAAGGAAATGATTCAAAGCAGATAAATAAGCTACTTGCAACCAGGAAGACACAAGATGAGGCTTTACTCTTATTTTTGATCTCAGTCTTTGTATTAAAACCATGATGCCCACCCCCACCCCTGCCCCACCAATAGGCTGTGATCATGTTCTATGAGCTTTAGTAGACTTTTATAGGAAGCTCTTTGGGGCACAAATGAAGGGATGATGAACTCTACTGGAAAGAGCAAAGAAGTTCTCAGGAAGAACTTCTTCAAGGACATGCCATTCATTTGGGGGCTTGAATGTGAGATTCTGAGCCGGTAAGGTGTGATCAGTTCTGGCATCCAAATCCAATTTCAACGATTTTCCCTACTGACTTCTTTTAAGTTCTTAGAGTTAATGAAATGTTTGGCTCATCACTAGTTCACTTCTCTGATCAACACTTACGCTGCCACTCAATGGAATCCTTTTCCTCACATGAAAGCCACCTACTTCAGAGACTGACTTGTGAATGGAATTAGGTCTCTCTTTATGGGTTTGAGTCCTGGTTTAGGAAGATCCCCTGGAAAAGGAAGTGGCAACTCACTCCAATACTTTTGCCTAGGAAATCTCATGGACAGAGGAGCCTGGCAGGCTATAGTCCATGGGACCCTGAAAAGTCAGACACGACTGAGCACATGTGCGCATGCGCACAGGCACATGCGCGCGCGCGCGCGCACACACACACACACACACACACACACACACACACACACACTTTGTATCTAATAGCTCTCTCTCGGTAAACTCTGAGGAAGAGTGCTGGGAAAGCTGTAAACCAGTGAGAAGAATCAGGAAGTAGTATGATAATGGGAGATCACCGCCTTTAAGAATCTCATTCCATCATCATAGCAAAGTTTGTATGCAAAAACCTAATTTCTGTCTCTAAGAATTAATTGGTTTTCCTCCTTCAAGCAAAAATAGGTAATTTCCCAAAGAAGACTCCAAATATTGCATGGTTCCTGTTTGAAAAACTATAAATTGTAATTCTTTCTAATACAGATAGTATAGCTAACAAAGCTGCTCTGGAAATAGTCCATGATTGGGTAATATTTAATAAATTCCCAAATAGGTGAGTGACTTACTTTTCTCTCAGGACACTAGAAGTACACATTTTTGCCTATGATCATTTTGTACTTTTTTTTTCCTCTTTGAAAGTATTTCCCCCATTAAGTTAATTAATTAACACATGGACCACCTCACGTATTTCCCCTTCTTTTGGTGAGAAAATTCCAATTCTACAGTTCAGTGTTATCAACTATAGTCTATAGTCACCATATTACATGTTAGATTCTTTTTTGTAATACTTTTTGGCTGTGCCAGGTCTTACATATAGCATGTGGACTCTTAGTTGTGGCATATGGAATTTAGTTCCCTGACTAGGGGTTGAACCCAAGCCCTCTGCATTGGGAATCTGAAATCTTAGCCACTGGGCCACCAGGGAAGTCCTCTCATTTTGTACTTTTTAATGCATGCTATGAGAATGAATATGGACATTCAAGAAGCCTAAATAAGCAGAGGAATATAAGATTGAAAGGAAAATTGTATTATAATCAAAAGATTCATAGTCTATAATCAAACAGACTATGAATACATTACAGACATTGATTCAATGTCCCCATCTACTTTAGTCCCTGGATATAATTATGAAATAGATTGTGATTCCCCCAGTACCCACATACTTAACACTTTTAACTATGGGAATTTTATAAACTTCCAACAAAATATAGCTCCCTCTACTGTCATTAAATTACAAGACCCCAATGTAAATAAAAAAAAAAAAAAAAAAAAAAAACAGACTTTCCTAAAGATCTTTAAAACACTAGTTCCAGAAATAGAAAATAGAAAAAAAATATTTCCCCACAACAACAAACCACACATAAACACAAGCTACATAAAATGCACCAGTAAAAAAATGACAGAAATTATAATGGTTTGGACCATAAAATATCCTTGTTTCGTGTTTCATATTTCTTTGAGATAACCTGCAACCTTCACTGGTAATATGCCTATAAAAACCAGAAGTGAGTTATCTGAATTGATTTTACTGGACGCAGCTTTAAAATCATTGCCAAAGGAATTCCAGTCTTTCCCACAAGTAATTCTGCAGAGTAACAGAAATGGGTTGATATTCAATTGCAGGCTCTAGTTACGCAGGGAAACCAAGGCTACCTCTCATATTTTGACAAATCTCACAGCAAAAACTACATCCTCTACACATGTTATTTTGTGTTTTGTGGCAGATATCACGTGTGCCACATCCAAGTCCCCTTTGCTGACCAGTGCTCTCAACTCCCTGTGGGTGCTGGAGAGAACGACTTATTAGACACAGTTTTCTCCAAAGTCTTAGCCTTCACTGACAGTCAACACTTCTCCACTCCTCCTCTTGGGAGGCTACATTTTTACCCTCTGAAAGGCTAATGATGTCTGAAAACTTCAGGTACAAAAGTCTCTTTCCCTAGTCACAAGATGGATACCTCTACAATGCAACTTACCCTCCAGAATACTTCTTGAGTCAGGCTAACAACAAAATTAACCCGAGGCCACATTCTTGTCAGTTCTTTCCTCTCTCTCATTTTTCTTTCCTCATTCCCCTACAGGTTTTTCTTAAAGAATACTAATTCATTAAATCCGAGCACCCAAATCCCTCTTTCAGGCAGGCTCAGCTTCCTAGAAAATCCAACCTAAGATGCAAACTATGTTTCTTCCTATTAGTATACATGTTGGTCTTATAATATCTCAGACTCCTGAAGAAAGGGATAATTCCTGATTAACTTTATGATTTTTTTTTCATTTGTTCTTCTACTACCTACCCCTCAGTGATTATTACATCCCCTGCTTTCCTTTCCTATTTAGTTTTACACCCAGGGTGGCCCTGGAATGAATAGTTAGAGCTTTTATTTATGTCATATCTAAATACCTAACAGTAAGCATGCTTATTTTCACTACTTATATTTTCTCTTTATTTATCTGCTTTTTCCTTGAAGCATTTCCACCTCCTCTAATCAGTCTCCTATTTTAAAATGAATCAGATAATTTGCAATTGATCAAACCATATAGTTAGTGTGCATGTGTATATTCATGTTCAAAACATACTCTCTTCTAACCACTTACAAAATAAGTATATATCAACTCTGGCTTTGATAATTTTATATTGAGAAAGAGAAAGGAGCTGTGTTTATCTTTTGTTTAAAGTATTGTACATTGTACCTTCTAGGGACTTTCCATAATAAAATAACTTTACACAAGCAGAAGAGGACAAAGACTATGGCAACACATTTTTTTTTGTATTGTTTTGTATTGTTTCAATAATATTACTTTACAAAACTGACGTGTTTCATTTTAACAGTTTGAATTAGTCATTACATGCTGTTTCAAGTTGTATTATGATTAACGTGAAAGGAGTGGCTGCCTCTTTTATTGATCACACCTCTTAGCATACTATTTTTACTTCTAATACTTAGGCAAAGTATTGAGATTCAGCAAATGTATATTTAATGTAAATTTGTTGTATGTTGCAAAGTTTGGCTAATTCTAAGGGGTAATCAGTGATTATATAGAGAAAGAAAAGGTTGTTTCTCAAATCTTATCCACCAAGTTAAAAAAAAAAAAAAACCAGAAAAGTACATATAAGGGAAAATTTTGTTCCAAAAGTCTATGATGGAGTTCTTTGCCCACTCAGAAATAAAGCAGTGAAAACAGAAGATTGGGAGAATACAAATGCAAAGAATTTTAACATCAAAGGCATATTAAGTTTAATTGTTCTCAAAAAAATTTAAATAGACTTATTTAATTGGAGCCAGATATTTTGAAAGGTTACCAAAAATATTATGTGACCATCACCAGTGGCTCAGCGGGTAAAGAATCTGTCTGCAGTGCAGGAGAAGGAGAAAACCCAGTTTTGTTCCCTGAGTCAAGAAGATCCCCTGGAGATGGGAATGGAAACCCACTCTCGTATCTTTGCCTGGAAAATTCCAAGGACAGAGGAACCTGGCAGGCTACAGTCCATGGTGTCACAAAGAGTTAGACACAACTGAGCAATTAACACACATATCTACTAAAATGGGTATAGAATATTATACTAGTTGATAATTGCATTTATATGATTGCTTACATTTTTCTGTCAAAATGTTTACTTTAATCTTCTTTCTAAAACTGTCAACCTAACTTTTCATAAGTTTACTAAATTGTATATTGAACAAAGACTATGTACTTTTTGAGAGGGGGGTTGTTTCCTGTTTTCAATCTTAACTAGGATATAAACATATTATCAGACAGGAATCACACACAGATGCAGCATCACCCTCTGATGAACCTCTGCCTCAACTCAACAATAGCATAAAAAAGATATCAGTATAAACCCAAAGCATCAATATGATTCTCCCCACAAAACTTGATAAAAGATCCTCAGGAACTTGCATATTCTAGAATAGAAAAATACCTATAAATGTGTTTTGTCCCACTTTTATCACTAAAAATTCTTTTATTTACTTGTTAATATTCTGAACTATGGATACATCTGCTTAGAATGCAAATCATTGGTTTTCATTATTATATATACTTAATACATACTCTGGTGAATAAGCAAGTGAATTAATAAATGCATTATCAAAGAAAGAAGAACAATAATTTTAGTAAAAATTAATATTTTAGGTCTTTATAAACACTACTAAACTAGCACATAGCCGTAAAAGACTGCATCATTGTTGCAAACAAGTGTAATGAGTTTTAGACATTTATCATCTCTTAAAATATAAGTATAAAAAGCAAGTTTCCAGTTTCACATTAAGGTGTTTGGAAGACACCCTATGTGGGTCCTAACAAGAAAAAAACTGAAAAATCAACAACTCTTTTTGGATTTGTAAGTGGAGGGAACCCAAGGCACACTGCTGCACCCAGAAGAGAGAGGTGCAGCTTACTTGAGCAGAGACTCAAGAATAAAGGCTGCCATGGGAACCGGTGCTCAGCGGTAAACCATGAACTGTAATTGACAGACTATCGGAGGTTCAGTGTAAAACACTCTATGAGAGTTAAAAACTTCAGAGAGCTCGCTCATGGAGATTCCCACAGTACAGTAAGATTTATCTTCAGGAGCTTGACCACATTACCACAGTAGATATGGGAGAAAAACCCTCTGAAGCCTTCGGTGGAGCGGCAGGTAAAGGATCCATTTTGAAATACAACAGAGCACTCAGATTTTTTTTTTTAGCAAGGCCTGCTCTCAAAGAAACTAATTAGCCAGAATCTAAACTGCTAGATGAGCTTCCCAGGTGGCACTAGTGGTAAAGAACCTGTTTGCCAATGCACAATTGACAGGAGACAGGGGTTTGTTTTATCCCTGGATCAGGAAAATCCCCTGGAGGAGGACATGGCAAACCACTCCAGTATTCTTGCCTAGAGAATCCCATGGACAGAGGAGCCTGGGAGGCTACAGTCCCTGGGGTAGTGGAGAGTTGGACCTGATTGAGTGACTTAGCATGCGCAAAACCTGCTGGGTATTATCAGAACCTAACTGAACTGGTGAAATAAAATATCCACTCTAGCTGGTTATAGAAATCCCGCCACATTCAAGGGAGGGAAAAATCTGAGAAATGTTTGTTAAGTTTGTAGTTCAAAGGCAAAACCTCACTAAAAGCCTGAGACCTAATCATAGGACTACAAAATGCTCCCTTCCACTCTCACTGCCCCATTAATAAGGTCTGATTATAGCAGTTCCTTTTACCCACCACATAATGTATGACTATCAAGAAAAAAATTACAATGCATACCAAAAGGCAAAACGATGCAACCTGAAGAAGCAGAGAAAGCGTCAGAATCACACAGGCAAAAATACTGGAATTATCAGACAAAGAATTTAAAAGAACTGTGATTAGTATGCTAAGAGTGTCAATATATCATGAGACAGTATTGCATTGCATTTTGCTAGCCCAGGAAAAGTTCAAAATTCAAAATTTAAAGTACAGTTCCTACTGAATGCATATTGCTTTCACATTATTATAAAGTTGAAAATTTGTAAGTCAAACCATGTAAGTCGGGATTTGCAAATGAAGATGAGAGAAAGGTAATTTAAATGTGAAAGAAGAAAACATGTAAAATGTGTGACAGGACCTTATGTTGAGAAAAATAAGTAATCTGCTGTCATTAGAATGTAGATTATTCATAGATAAAGGGATAATAGAAAACAAAAACTGCCTCTAAGTGATAGAGACAAAAAGCACACGTAGTATATAAAGTATGTATGCTAGAAAAATGTATCTATGTGCTTGTGTGTGCCTGAGTAGTTTTAATGTACATTGTGCCAAGAAAGCAAATGTTATATTTATGCTGCCGAGTTTATTATTTACAAATGGACTGTATCTTCTCAACTCCCTTCAAGTAGGCTGTGGTCATGAGATGGAGTTCTGTAGATGAAAGTGTTGAAACCTCATCAACTCCTAGCCTATAATTCTCCAACAAATAGCCTATAATTCTCCAACAATTTTCATAATTCTCCACTTTCTCTTCCCTTGCCACTGTGACCTTAGAGGCCAGCAATGACAGAGCTTCACTTCTCCAACCTGTGACATCATAGGTTGAAACAAAAGCAAAAATAAAGCAAAAAATAAAACATTTTTCTTTTTTAATGGAAAGCCACAGAGTGCTTAAGCTTTGTTATTTGTAGCAGTTGTCTCACACATACACCTTACTAATGAAAAAAATACAAAAGGTTGTCTCAAAAAGTTAAAATAAGTCATTCATTAAAGTTATTAGATACAAAATAGAAAAAAAACCACAAAATTTTTCTGTCAATAAAAGTCAATTAGAAAATGATTTAAAAAAAACTATTACATTCAAAATAGCAATGATATAGATTAGAGATTAGGACCCTGCCCCTTTTACAATGACTTTACTATGGATGCTCATTATCAATTTAGACTTGTAAATATAATTCTCTTTTGACTAGAAAATTTCCTTACAGCTAATCCACTGCCTTCCTCTGAATAACCCCTACTCTATTGTTTTTATTTTCTTTTTCACATCTCTTAGGTGACTTTTTTCCAAGGAAGACTTCAACAAGAGGTTTGTATTGGTTTAGGACTCTCTTCTATGCCACCTTTCCACCCTGTCTTCTTGCTTAATAAACCCTCTCATATCATATATTTATTATACCAGAGTAGGTACAGTTATGTTTTGATTACAATGCTATACATCCTTAACATGAAGCAGCATCTGGCATATAGTAGATGTTAAATATTAATATCTTGCTGAACAAAGAAGTTATAAAATAGCACTGAAATCTATGACACTTACATAAATAATGCAAAAATATTTACTAAGAAAAACATGAATGAAAGCCCTGAAAATTCTAAAAATGTTAATATTTCTCAGATTTAATTATATGTTGTCTCAGTCACAGTTGTGATCTTTGTACAGGTGAACATGTGTTTAAAATTTAGCCAGAAAAACTATACATTTGTACTATTATTTATAATAATATTCTTAACACAATTTGTGAAGGAAAAATCAATAAATATAAAAATGAAGAGTTTCCCACCCCAATATAAAAGTACCATAAATTTAAAATGATATACTTATTATATTTAATAAAGAATCAAAAAAATGTATCAATAGGCCAGGATATTAATAGCACAGAAATAAAGATTGTACATGCAATAATTTATTATATTGAAATTCTTCTCTAATACAGTCTCTTGTCTTAGGGTTTTTGTGTTTTGTCTCACCACATGTAATCATAATCAATGTCTCTTATACTCACGTCTCTGCTCAAACGTCATTTTTTTCCCCCCAGTGAGGTCTTTCCTGACCAACTAGTTTCCTATGAGAGCAGCCATCTCCTCAAACCACTACCTATTAATTGTTCTTTTCTCACTGTATTTCCCCTAATCTAGCTTATTTCCATTCTTATTCAATGATTGCTTGTTTATTTATAACTGCTTCTCCATTAATCCTCATGAGGGCAGAGATTTTTGACTGCTCTATCTCCAGCAGTTAGAATAGTATCACAATAAACTAGATAATAAATATTGGTGAAATTGGGAAACAAATGATTCTCTTTTTTAAAAGTTATTTTAATGGATGCAGTTAAAAAATATTGTGCTTCATTCAAATTTTCTTCATAATCCTGTACTCAAATGAGCAACAAAATTAATTAAAGTAATGAGAAAAAAAATGTTTTGACAAAAACTGTTAGAGATGAAGTGCATTTACTGCAACTTTCATCCTCAATGTTTTGTCAAATTTTTGAAAAACGTTTTAAATGTATGTTAGAAGTAATTAACTGTTTGTGTGTAGTTATAAAATTTTAAAAATTAAATTTGAATTTTAAACTATCCTGCACTGTTTTCATTTATATGCATATTTTATTTCATTTATATGCATATGTATATCCTGACACTTAAATCTTCACCTTGACGTAACAAGTTTATCTTTAATATTCTATAGCTAGGAAAAAGCGTACTCAGGCTTTAGAAATGTTTTTGGTGTTGAGAACTTGAAATCTGCAGTATGAAAATTAAATCTTGTTATATATTTATGAAATTTAACATTGAAAAACTTTTGAGGGGATATAAAATATTGACTAACTGCAAATGCTTCAAAGTTGGGAGAGATCACAAGTAAGACATTGTACTCCTAAGAGAATTTGATAGGCTAAGACAGTGAGTTTCTGAACCTAGTAAGACAAAAATGAATGAAAACAAACATCAATTTCTGATGTTCGGGCTAGTAAAAAAATTCTACAAGTGTAAGATTAGGAACTGAAGCTTAGCAAAAATCTGAAAACATGTGGATTTAAGAGACAACAAATGAAAGAGAAGTATTATATTTCTGGGGGAAAAAAGACAAATTAGTTTTCAAGTATATTAATGAAAGAATTTGAAAGACATGAGGATGGTGTTCTGCTCTGTGCTTCCCACTGCCTATCTGTAGTGTTTTTTAAGTCCCTGGAACATAGATAGAGCCAACTGAAATGTACTTAGAGATGAGCCTTTGATCTCTGAAAACTGTGGAGAGATCATAGTGAGGCGCCCTCTCTCCTGCATGGACATAAATTTGGAAACCTCAATAGAGTCCCCTTCTCAGTAAGTTCTGGACACTAAAAATAGTCTCCTGTCTGTAGCCAGGAGAAGGGAACAGATGGGAAAATAACCAGAGCAATGGCAGTAACAGCCTACTCTGAGAATTACAGTTATAGGCTCAACTTCAGGTGTGTCTATTGATTATGGCAATCAGAGGAAGATTGAAGTCTGAGAAACTCCAAGACAAGAAATTCAATTAAAAATAGGCCTAAAAGAGGCACAAGATAAGGAATACACAGAAGAGCTATACAAAAAAGATCTTCATGACCCAGATAATCACAATGGTGTGATCACTCACCCAAAGCCAGATATCATGGAATGCGAAGGCAAGTAGGCCTCAGGAAGCATAACTATGAACAAAGATAGTGAAGATGATGGAATTCCAGTTGAGCTATTTCAAATCCTAAAAGATGATGCTATGAAAGTGCTGCACTCAATATGCCAGCAAATTTGGAAAACTCAGCAGTGGCCACAGGACTGGATAAGCTCCGTTGTCATTCCAATCCCAAAGGCAATGCCAAAGAATGCTCAAACTACCCCACAACTGCACTCATCTCCCATGTTAGTAAAGTAATGCTCAAAATTCTCCAAGCCAGGCTTCAGCAATATGTGAACCATGAAATTCCAGATATTCAAGCTGGTTTTAGAAAAGTCAGAGGAACAAGAGATCAAATTGCCAACATTTGCTGGATTATCAAAAAAGCAAGAGACTTCCAGAAAAATATCTATTTCTGCTTTATAACTATGCCAAAGCCTTTGACTGTGTGGATCACAATAAACTGTGGAAAATTCTTAAAGAGATGGGAATCCCAGATCATCTGACCTGTTTCTTGAGAAACCTGTGTGCAGGTCAGGAAGTAACAGTTAGAACTGGACATGGAACAACAGACGGGTTCCAAATAGGAAAAGGAGTATGTCAAGGCTGTATATTGTCACCCTGCTTATTTAACTTCTGTGCAGAGTACATCATGAGAAATGCTGGGCTGGAGGAAGTGCAAGCTGGAATCAAGATTGCCAGGAAAAATATCAATAACCTCAGATATGCAGATGACACCACCCTTATGGCAGAAAGTGAAGAGGAACTAAAAAGCTTCTTGATGAAAGTGAAAGAAGAGAGTGAAAAAAGTTGGCTTAAAGTTCAACATTCAGAAAACTTAGATCATTGCATCTGGTCCCATCACTTCATGGGAAATAGATGGGGAAACAGTGGAAATGGTGTCAAACTATTTTTTGGGGCTCCAAAATCACTGCAGATGGTGATTGCAGCCATGAAATTAAAAGATGCTTACTCCTTGAAAGGAAGGTTATGACCAACCTAGATAGTGTATTGAAAAGCAGAGATATTACTTTGTCAACCAAGGTCTACAAGATAAAGGGATGTTAAAAAAAAATGGTAATTATCAGATTTAGCTCAGTTAATTGGGATTTTCTAATTTCTCTCATAAAATTATGTGAGGAATAGCCATCCCAAATATGTAATTATTGTTAGGCTTCACAATCTCAAAGCTTCTCATTGAATTAAAAAAAAAACACCACTTTTAAAAAGTAATTTTATTCAGCAGTTTGAATTTAATCAACATCTATGTGATTTCCTTTGTATTGTAATTGAAATTTTGTTTCATTAATTTTGTAATGTTGTTCAACTTCTGGGAAAAGGTTTTTGAGCCTAAAGATAGGCTAATCAATCTATTGCCCATGTATTATTGGACTACTACCATTTTCTACTTTGTTGTAATATAATAAACAGAGGAAAATTTTCCAGTCAGAGTGTAGTGGTATTCTTTTTTAAATTATATTGTTATCAATGGAATCCTGGAGATCCTTACTTCATTTTTGTCTTTGAATGGAGATATCACTATTAAGGAGTTAAGGGATTTAATATGGAAATAGTCACTTTTTATTCTGCCTAAATTAAAGGTAAGAAGACAATGATTACTAGTTATTATAAAGCTGGTTTCTTAATAGGGAGTGATAGAAGTGCTCACTCTTTATTTTCTAGGCTTCCACTTGCAAAAAGACTGCCATTTAATAAAACAAGAATGAAATTGTAAACGGATTTGAGTAATTTTTTTCTTTAATTAACTCTGTAGACCTCTAGGGGGCTTTCTTCATGGCTCAGTCTATAAAGAATCTGCCTACAATGCAGGAGATCTCCTGCAATGCAGGAAACCCAGTTTTGATACCTGAGTCAGGAGGCTACCGTGGAGAAAGGAATGGTAACCTACTCCTGTATTCTTGCCTGGAAAATCCCATGGTCAGAGAAGCCTGGTGGGCTACAGCCCATGGGACAGCAAGAGTTGGACACGACTGAGTAACTAAACCACCACCACCATAAACCTATGGAATAATCCGCACTGAGGTTATATTTTAACTGCAAGTGTTCTATCAATAAGAAATTGGCAGAATTGTTGCCAGCACTAGTGTTTAGACCACTCACAATTGGCAATAACAGATACACAATTTAGCAATCTATCAAATTATCACTGAGCATGACAAGATTCTAATGAGACGTTACCTAGAAGTAAATAGTCACGATATTGGCCACATCAAGAGTTAGATCATCCAAATTGCCAATGACTCTACTATAAGATATTAAAATAATGCAAATCACACAGCACCATTTCCAAATATATCTAAAAGTAAACTAACAAAATATCTTCTAATACCCAGTGGTGAGGTTGTAAAGAAATGCAAACTCAAAGGAAGTCTAGTGGGTCAACATATTTGCATTAACTTATCCATTATTTTCCAGATGTTTGCAGATAATTTAATTTTAGCCCCATGGTGTTATGTCCCGAAATTGCCTAAGGAGTAAAAACGAGGGTTAGTGATATCTTCTGTTCTTTGGATCCTGACATTATTTATTTCTCTGATTGTGATCAATGTCCACCCAATGCTCCAATTAGCTGTAGTATGAATAGGCTTCCTCCAAAAGCCACTCAGTAAGATGTAGCTCTGAGAAAGAGTGCTGGTCTGTGGTTGGTCAAAGTAGAGTTGAAGGAGTCTAGAGTCAGCTTGAAAGCCTACACCATCTATAGAAAACAAGGTTGGGAGATATGAGGGCCTGAAAACTTTCCTTCAAGGTAAATTTAATAGTCTTTTAGTTTATAGTCTTATTTCCTGCATTGTGCCAGATATTAAGCTATCATCTTTCAGCTTACAACCCACCCTTCCGTATTCTGCTTTGTGATGTTGAAATTTGGAAAACTCATATTTCTGTTTGCCAGTAGGGTCCCTTAACACTCTATCAAGAAGGGGTGCTGAAAGGGAGACAGCAAAGCTCCAGGAAGAAGGCTATCCTTTCTGCCTGCTGCCTTTGCCTGTGTCTATTTCCTGCTCTTGTTAGTGTCACTCCAGCAACATTTCTTTACTCTAGTAACAGCAGTTGATTTCAGTTTGCAACTTTTTCCAACATGTGAAGAATCAAACCAGCAGTAACTGGCGTTGGGTTCTAGACACTAGGGGCCCTAATTCTAAACTCAGAGATATCAGTACCAACTGAACCCCTTCCCAAAAGCCCATGTAGAGTGCTGTGGGACCTCTACCCTACATTGTATGTTTTAATAATGTTGGTTTCTTTGTCTGTTATCCCAGATCCATAAAAAATGTCAAGTTCCTGAAATTGTTAGCTAAGGGATACCTTAGTTTTCCTTTTTTGAATTTTCATTTTTTATATTGAATTGAATTTTTATTGTGAAATATTTTTATTAAAATAAGTGGTATTGTTTTCTTTCTGTGTTTGGAGCCTAGGAATGATATCTAATTACAGTCATTCAGTTCAGTTCAGTTCAGTCGCTCAGTTGTGTCTTACTGTTTGTGACACTATGAACTGCAGCATGCCAGGCTTCCCTGTCCATCACCAACTCCTGAAACTTGCTCAAACTTATGTGCATCGAGTCAGTGAAGCCATCCAACCATCTCATCCTCTGTCATCCTCTTCTCCTCTCACCTTCAATCTTTCCCAGCATCAGGGTCCAATGAGTCAGTTCTTCGCATCAAGTCACCAAAGTATTGGAATTTCAGCTTCAACATCAGTCCTTCCAATGAATACTCAGGACTGATTTCCCTTAGGATGGACTGGTAGGATTTCCTTGCAGTCCAAGGGACTATCAAGAGTCTTCTCCAACACCACAGTTCAAAAGCATCAATTCTTCAGTTGTCAGCTTTCTTTACACTCCAACTCTCTTATCCATACATGACTACTGGAAAAACCACACCATTGACTAGATGGACCTTTGTTGGCAAAGTAATGTCTCTGCTTTTTAATATGCTGTCTAGTTTGGTCATAGCTTTTCTTCCAAGGAGGAATTGTTTTTTTAATTTCATGGCTGCAGTCACCATTTGCAGTGATTTTGGAGCCCAGAAAA
Source organism: Antilocapra americana (assembly GCA_007570785.1). NCBI lineage: Eukaryota > Metazoa > Chordata > Mammalia > Artiodactyla > Antilocapridae > Antilocapra > Antilocapra americana. The sequence goes on along the minus strand of ML661344.1, from coordinate 17,096,887 downwards.
ATAAAGTCTGTCACTGTTTCCCCTGTTACTCCATCTATTTGCCATGAAATGATGGGACTGGATGCCTTGATCTTAGTTTTTTGAATGTTGAGCTTTAAGCCAACTTCTTCACTCTCCTCTTTCCATTTTAGCAGGAGGTTCTTTAGTTCTTTGCTTTCTGCCATAAAGGTGGTGTCATCTGCATATCTGAGGTTATTGATATTTCTCCTGGCAATCTTGATTACAGATTGTACTTCATCCAGCCTGACATTTCACATGATGCATTTTGCATATAAGTTAAATTAGCAGGATGACAATATACAGCTGGATGTACTCCTCTCCCTATTTGGAAGAAGTCTGTTGTTCCATGCAATCAAAGAATGTTGAAAATGCTCAAGAAGATTTGAAAAAGAAACAAACAAAACTACTAGAAATGAAATAGATAACCATTGGCATTAAAAGGCACAGCTAACTGAGGAAATCATGCCCAGAGAATGTAGCTAAAGAAATCATTAACTGTGCAGTCAATTAAATTAAGTTTATGGAAAATATGCAAAAGATTAAGACATGTAGCAGGAAGAAGGGAATTGAAAGATATACTATCCTTATAATCACAGAATGAAACAAGAAAGAATGGAGGAAATTCAGTGTTCAAATCAATTCTCAATTTTGAGGATGTCAATGGGTTCTAAGTAGGCTAAATAAAAAACAAATTAAGATCTATAGATACTGTAAAATTTCAGAAATGCCCCGACCTCTACCACAAAATATCTAAAGCCCCTGAGAGCAAAATCTAAGAAAAGGAACTACACAGCAGATTCCAAAAGCAGTAACTTAGGTAGCCAAAAAGCATTAGGGTAATGCCTACACAGTCAGTCAGTCAGTTCAGTTGCCCATTCATGTCCAACTCTTTGCGACCCCATGGACTGCAGCATGTCAGGCCTCCCTGTCCTTCAGCACCTCCTAGAGTTTGCTCAGACTCATGTCCATTGCATCAGTGATGCCATCAAGCCATCACATCCTCTGTCTCCCCCTTCTCCTCCTGTTCTTAATTTTTCCTAGCATCACAGTCTTGTCCAGTGACTCAGCTCTTCCCATCAGGTGGCCAAAGTATTGGAGCTTCAGTTTCAGTGTCAGTCCTTCCAAAGAACATTCATGGTTGATTGCCTTTTGGACTGACTGGTTTGATCTCCTTGCCATTCAAGGGATTCTCAAGAGTCTCCTCCAGCACTACAGTTTGAAAGCATCAAGTTTTCAGTGTTCAACCTTTTTTATCGTCCATCTCTCACATCCTTACATGTAGCTGGAAAAACCATAGCTTTGACTATACGGACCTTTGTCAGCAAAATGATGTCTCTGCTTTCGAATCCTGATAAGGATATGTAAATCCAGGTAAAGCAGCTTGGGATTGAAAATCCTTTACTTGATGATCCATCATTGTTTTTTACTTATTCATATTATGTTCACTCTATAAGTGAAGTCACTCAGTCGTGTCCGACTCTTTGCGACCCCATGTACTATAGCCTACCAGGCTCCTCTGTCCTTAGAATTTTCAAGGTAATAATACTGGAATGGGTTGTCATTTCCTTCTCCAGGGGATCTTCCTGACTCAGGGATCAAACCTGGGTCTCCTGCATTGTAGATGGATGCTTTACCATCTGAGCCACCAGGGAAGTCCATTCATAGGAAAGTCATGTTCACTCTATGTGGGTTCCTATTTTCTAACCAGAAGAGGTACATATCATTACAGCTCAGCCCTTCAAAGCATGACATTGTATTTCCATCTGTGAATCATGGTCTAATTGCAAGAGTCTGTGTTAGATTTTCATGAATGTGTGGAAGGAAGTTTATACTGTCAAATACATCTTTATCTCAATATATTGCCTATAATTTGTCCTAACCATATATCTCTAAGATTTTGCTTTCTAAAATATGTATTTTGAATATTTTTACTACTTGTCTTTAATTTCACTTTAAATTATTATAAGATCATCAAAAATATATTCAATGTGTAAATATAACAAGAAGATAAAATAAATATTCTCCAAACTTATATCACATAAACCCAACAACCGATTTTTTGAAATCAATTCTTTCTATATCTCCTTTTCATTCTCAACATGGATTTTTTTAACATTGATTATATTTTTAGCAGCTTTCCTGGTGGCTCAGCAGTAAAGAATCTGCCTGTCAATGCAGGAGATACAGGTTCCATCCCTGGAGAAGGAAGATCCCCTGGAGAAGGAAATGTCAGTCCACTCCAGTATTCTTGCCTGAATAAACCCATGGAGAGAGGAGACTGGCAGGCTACAGTCCATGGGGTCATAGAGTTGGACATGACTTAGTAAGTAGACAACAACAAATACTATACAACTCCGAACTCTGGTTATTGAGGAAAATCAGCAGCCTACTGACATGTTAAAGTACAATTCTGCTCATATTCCACTCAAGACCAATTAAATCAGAATCCCTAGAGGTTGAGATTAGCCATATTTAATTTTTTAAGAGCTCCCCAACTGATTGTAACATGCAACCAGGTTTGAAAACTATTGGCATAATGTATAAGCATTTTCCATATTATTAAATAATTTTATAAAGATTATTTTAAATGAATACTTGTATAACATGGACATACAGAAACATAAACATCCTCATAGTGTTGACTATTTAGGTTACTTTTAAGTATATATTTGTTTACATTTGGATAGGTCCAAATAGATGTAAAAACTCAACCTTCCTAGATATCATTATTAGAAGGTACAGATGTGTTGGTCTTTTGAGTAGAATTGAATTATAAATTGAATCTGATACCCTGTGGTGACATATATTTCTTTTAGCTCTTTTGGTCATTGATTAACCAACAGTAGCTGGGGTCTATAAAAACAGGGAGATGAAGCATCATAATTCATAATTTTGCTAAGAATCTAAAATCAGTTACTTATAACTCCAAGAAGCTTCTAATATACGTTTTATGCTTCTTGTTTTTGTGCATTGCATATAGAAATATATATGTAAATAGAAATAAATTTAATTGTATAACGGGTTTTTGGAGGAGATTGGAACATTTTTATAACCTTAGTCCTTGAGAATTGTGAAGACTACAAACTCCACACAATTTATGGAAAAATAATTTAAGAAATAGAAAAAAATTACATTGTATTTGATCAGAGGGATTGTGATGAAGAGAGGTAGTTTGTCAAAATCCAATTCAGACATCCCTGTGGAAAATTAAGACAGTTGGGATTAGATAGTATCCACTTATCCAATTTCTGCCTCACTGCCTCACTTTTTTATTTGAATTAATCTGGGTAATGAACACCCAAACCAAATTATTGTGGGTTGATTACCCATGAAAAGTGGGTTAATTGTTTAATATCCATGGGTGCAAGTGGGTATAGGTATTTTAATATACATAAACTTCTAATTGGCATATTTAATAGTAGCATAAAATACATATAGAATGAGATCAACAATACAGTTTCACATTAAAAGTTGATTGATCTTCTTGTGCATAATTTAATTGTCTATCAAATTGGTTGCTAAATACTGGAAAAGATAGTCATCTATTATAATTGTCCATGTTCAAAAAACAAGGATAAATGAGTGCTTTCTTAGTACTAAACAAATCTTAATTTTGAGATAATATTGGAAGAAAAGTGATATTTAATGTCACTTACAATCAAAGGAAAATGTAACACACGATTGTTTTCATTATCGGCTCGGCTTACTAGTATAGTCAGATGCAACTCTCCACATTCCTATGTAGTTTAAGGTAAAGTCTCCAGAAAAGTATTCAATTTCTAAGGAAGAGGTGGCATGTAATTGGATGATGCTAGCATTTACATCCTCTGGGCAAGAAAAATGGACCCAATCAAGAAACACCACTGTAGCCATTTTTTCTAATTTACCCTCTAAGGTCATTAAGGGGAAGACCTTATTAGAATATAGCTGCCAGAGTCATTATCTTTCACTTTCAATAAAGGTGCAAAGATCTCAATGAAAAATACTGGCATTCAGCTCTCCTCTCATGGCAGAAGCAATGGACCCAATTAAAAAATCCTGTGAGTGGATCCATTAGAGTGTGCCCTTTCATGAGACAAAAACAACAACAATGGAACCCAAGGGAATAACAAAATAACAACAATGACCAAAAAGGATGAGAGAACAAGAGTAAGCATGCTGTATCAGCAGGGAAACTGCAAATATGGGCCAAAGGTTATTATCAAGTTCACAAAGTTAACAATGAAGCCAACCAAAAGGCTTTACTTGATTGTCAAATCATCACTAATTTACTATTTTTTCCTCTTGTTTCACTTTCCTCTTTTCTTCAAATTATATGTCAGCTGATTGCTTTTGCTTCTTATGGAGAACCAGCCTGGCATCACTTATCATTCTCTTAAGAGATGAAGAAGAAATGATATATTTTCATTTAGCATTCATTTTAGGATGCAAGTCCTAGTGATGACTGAGAGCCATCATTTTGGCATAGCTCTGGTAAAATTTTTTTAGCTAAATGTTATTGAAAATTAGTAATATCACAGAAACCGTGACAAGTCCAGGTTTGGGTGAAAACCAGAATCTCCCTGTTGTGCTTGGGATACCTATTCACGTCTCTCACGGACTGTCTCACAGTTCAGCAGCTTGAAGATGATTCTTGGTCCTGCAGCCCATGGGGAACTAATTACAGTTTATTTGCCATTTCCCTTCCTTCTCTTACTTCCAGTACATAAAGGCTCAGAGTTCACAGCCATACCACTTTTCTAGACTATTCCTTGGAGACAGCCAGGCTGAGAACCCTTCACCACTGGTCCCGAAGCCAGATCAGATACAAAAGAGCAATAAATACTTACAAATGCAGACACTTAAAATGAGCCAAAAACTTTGAAGAGGATGAAAGAGATGGTCACTGGAGAGCTGCAGTTAAATTTAACTTAGAGAAATAGAAAAACAACACATCAGAAATAAGCAAGAGCAGGCTGACTGTGCCTGGCATTTCAGAAACCTTATCCAAGGCAGCCCATGGTCAGAGGAGGCTCGGGCCACTCAGCTCTGCTCCTCTCTGCTTCTCCATGCATACTAGCCAGATGACACTCCTACATTACAAGATGTATCCCCAATTGTACATATTAACTTTGATGCTTGCCTAGAGCCACAGTTTCTCATTCTCTGTCAACCAGTGTGGTTAATTATATACTGTAATATTTAAATTACAATTCTGATTATTTTGGAAAGATAATTAGTCTAAGGAAAAAGAAGGAGACAGTCGCAGTGAAGATTGTTTGGAAGGTTCTGGCTACAGCAGGAAGAAAATATAGTCTCCCAGAAGTGAGAATCATCCGTGGCACAGCTGGGCCATGGGGAGACTACATGAACTCTATGAAACCATGTGTTCATATTAATTAAGGAGGGGCCATCTGGTTCAGAAAAAAAGAGAATATGATCAAATTTATTAGATGACTTGTCAAATTTGGAGTTACAGGTGCACTTCCCAAATAAATTCACACCCTCTATATTTTTCATCTCTTTGCTTCTTACTTCTCTTTTGCCCAAAACATAAGAAGGACTTCTTGTTTTGTTCATGTCCTTCGTTTACTCAGAATTTTAAATGCATTTGATACAAAATCTGATTGTTAATATACAGGTATTAATTGGTTCAGTCTCTTATGCTATCACTTCAAAATTATTACAGTTACAGTTCAGTTGCTCAGTCATGTCCGACTCTTTGCAACCCCATGAACTGCAGCACGCCAGGCCTCCCTGTCCATCACCAACTCCAGGAGTCCACACAAACCCACGTCCATTGAGTCAGTGATGCCATCCAGCCATCTCATCTTCTGTCGTCCCTTTCTCCTCCTGCCCTCAATCTTTCCCAGCATCAGGGTCTTTACAAATGAGTCAGCTCTTCGCATCAGGTGGCCAAAGTATTGGAGTTTCAGCTTTAACATCAATCCTTCCAATGAACACCCAGGACTAATCTCCTTTAGGATGGACTGGTTGGATCTTCTTGGAACTCTCAAGAATCTTCTCCACTATTATAGTTCAAAAGCATTGATTCTTTGGCCAAATTATTATATAGTATTAAATGATGCAGCGTATTGTAGATTCTTGTCCTTTTTTTTTCCCCAATAATGGAATTAATCATGTCAATTTAACACATGCATTCATGTAATTATTGGACCTATTAGTAGATGAATTTGTGCCAAGTAGGGAATAAATATTCAACTAAAATAAATTAGCTCAAAATATGTTTCTATGGCAAAATCAAAGACATATTTGGCATGAGGCAGTAACACTTTAATTTTAAAATCTGTTTCCACTAATTTTTTATACACATTTCTAAAGTCAAGTGAACATAATCAATAATGTCATATATTCAAAGAATAGTCCTCAAGAGCTAAAGTATACTCTAGGGAGCAACTGTCCCACAAATTATTCATTATTAATTTTGCTTTTTCTCCTCCCTTCCTCCCTCTTACAAACCTTTCTTCCTTTTCTCCCTCCCTCCCTTCCTTCCTTTTTCTGTGAACATTTGAGCCATTTCTGTGTTGAGTGCAAGTTTAGGCACTAGGGAATCAAACAAACAGAAAAGACATAGTAGAAGAAAATGAAACAAGCAATTGTGATTTTACCCAATGTAATAAATACTGTATCTGCTATGCTAAAATTTATTTTTATTGAAAACAATTCAGTTATTTATTCTAGCTGGTCAATGCTTCAGGGTAGCTGGACAAAGGCCAAATTACTGACACTGAGTACCAAACTGGAAAAGTGGTCTCCAGTTTTTATTATCGTATGAAATGAACTAAATTTTCTGAACATTAATAAAACATTTTAAGTATTGGTAGTAGCATAACAAAATGGATAAAATTCTTTGGCATCACATATATTTGGTTCTTAATAGCAAGGTCAACACTTAACAGTGGTGTGACTTTGCATAACATACTTAATTGGTCTAAGTGTCAGATTTCCTTATCAATAAATGGGATAGAGCTGCTTTGATCTGAGGATTAAATGATGTAATTTATGTGTGCTCCCAATCAGGCCTGGCTAATGTAATAATCATAATATTATTTCTGTTACAATTTTTATTTCAAAATTTAAATTCATTCTGCTTGTTCAAAATCATCATCAGACAATTTTGTAATGTGTATAAATAGATACCCAATGGTGGTTTTCCTAACAGGAACCAAATCCGGTATGATTTAAGAGAAGTAGAACTAAGAGAACACTTAGTTCTCTTAGTTCTTAAAAGGACACTCCAGATTTCTTTGAAGGCAAGATTTGGGAATACAATAATGCCTTTAATGGCTACATAGACTCACGACTAAATCAATACTAATGCAAAGAAAAAAGGACTTGTGAATAGATGTGGAAATGAAATCTTTACATACCATTGATCATAAGTGAATGCACAAAAAGCGAAAGAAATGGATGGTTCTTTTGAAGTGTCTAGGTTAGCTTCTACCTAACCAATCAGGGATAATCCCTTGCTCTACTGACCTCTGTAAAATGGTTTGCCAGGAAAAAGCTCAGCTCCCCAGACAATGCTTACTATATGTCTGTCTGTTATCTAAAGATAATAACCAGGAAAATCAGAAGAATATAGGAAAAAAAAAATATAACAAGCTTTTCATGACTTTCACAAAAGAGGATCCAATCAAATCTCTCAGTAATAAAATAAATTGTATCAAAACGATTTAGAGCAATATGCAGAATAATGTCTATATTATTGAATGAACTCATGAAAATATTTTAATGCCCAGTGGGAGGTAGTTAGCTGCACTGAAGTTATTACGGTGACCAGATAGTACTAGGTACTAACCTGATTATTCTTACCCTAAATATCTTGTTTCCTGTTAGTAATTCAATTCCAATTCCCACTCTAAAATACCAATCTGATATAGAAAGTTAATTCCTTGAGATCTTAAAACACTTTCAGAAAAGACAACATAGTTTCCAACAGCGGGAATCTATGCATTCTATGTTTACAAATTGTGTAGCTCCTTCTTACAACTAACTCTGTTCTAAAAAGGAAACCACAAGATGGACTTAAAAAAAAAAGACTCTAACATTTTTCTTCAATAAGCACATGCAAGAAATCAGTGACAAACAATTCAGATTACAGAAGTCTCATTGCATAGACCACAAGTAGGTATAGGAAATGGTACATCTTAGGTTGCCTCCTCTGACAATGTAAAGCCTAGAAATGTTAGCTGCCATATGAAAGAAAACAGACTATCTTCACGTCAAAACCAATCATGCAAAATAATAATAATAATAAAATACCAGTGTTGCATCCTGGAAAAAAATTAATTCAGTTATTCATCTGTAGAGTGGAGACATGTAGAATTGCTATCTGCTGCTTGAATGACAGCATAGCACATCTCGTACATTTTTTTCTTGAGTGAGAATTCTAGCTACTAATTTGTAATTTGAATCACTGCCCAGAGTTTAGTTCTTTTACATGACTTTGTTCTGGAGCAAATTAAATAATCTTTCTGCTTTCTTTCTTTCTTTCTTTTTTTTTGGTAACAAAGTTTCAGCTTCTTCCCAAGAGAGTTGCTAGATTAAGAAGAATTTAGGGTAACATATTACAAGGAATGTCATAAATATCTCACATTTTTAATTTAGTTTTAATAAGATGCTTAATCTCTGTTGATTATAAATCATTTGAATATTAAAAACACACACTGAAAAATTGAACTTCTAAGAATAAGATAGAATAGATAACTATTACATAGTTTTTACCATCGTGTAAATAAGTCTGAAAGGGGGAAAAAAATCCATATTTATTCAATAGCAGCTATTTTTATTTGAAGGGTTAGAATAAATACAGTCATTTTGGTACGGAATGTTAAAAACCAATAGAATATTCAAAGCATATTAAGTGAGATTTAGTAACCATAAATTTGATATGTGCCTATGATATAGCTGCTCATCTTCAATAAATAGGTTTTTAATAAGCAGTTGGTATTTATTCAACAAAAGCAACTGTTACAATGCATAAATTAAGTGCCTGTTTAAGACACTTCATCCAGCATAAAGAGGTAGCACAGTTTCCCTGCAGTGCCAGAAATGATTGTGCTAACACTGGAGTGAAGCCAGTGCTCTTGGACCACGCTGTCAGTGGGAAGCACGGCATGCTTTGCGCTGCAGCGTGACCAGCGTTACAGGGTGGGGAGACACGGCCACGCAGAATCAGTCCAGGAACTGCGGCAAGGTCCTGCTGGCTGAAATCACTGTGATTCTGAAACATCAACCCAGAGGACATGAAAAAGAGACCAAGTCTCCCATTTCTTTGCAATAAGTCTGGAGAAAAACAGGACCTCTGTGTTTGCTTTGATTTTATGTCTGTGCGCTCTCCAGTTACCAAATATGTCACTCAGCCTTGACGGTGATTTGCCAGCTCACTGTTTGGCATGTGTATGCGATTTAGTAATCATGGATGCTGCTTCACTCCCCCGAAGCAAGAGGTTTCTGAAATTACTATGAGCTCCACTGATATACAGGTATTTCCAGGTGACTTGCCAGGATCATTCATTTGTTCTCTATGCAAGTGTTTTTACAGGAGAATCATATATTTTGACCATTTAATGTTATCCCTTATTATTCTATGGGATTAAATGATAAAGAAGAATCATACTGGCTACCAAATCTCCCTTCAACCAGTAATGCCTACCTTAAATAAAGGAAAATACTTTTAGATAGTACCTCATTGGTTGCTAAAGTTTAGATGAATGGATAACCATCATAAACAAAGATAGTTCTGTTTCTGTTTTTATTTAAACTCTTCATAGCAAGCATCTTATACAACTCGAAGTCGCTCAGTCATGTCCAACTTTTGCAATCCCATGGACTATGCAGTGCATAGAATTTTCCAGGCCAGAATACTGGAGTGGGTAGCCTTTCCCATCTCTAGGGGATCTTCCCAACCCAGGGATCAAAACCAGGTCTCCTATACTGCAGGTGGTTTCTTTACCAGCTGAGCCACAAGGGAAGCCCAATGCAGTTATTAAAATGTTACTTTCTTCCTGTGAGAGGGAAAGTCATTATAAACCAAAATGCATTTCTATTTATCATTGTCTTTTCTTACATCTGACTAGCCACAACATTTTTGTGTTTTGTTTTTTCGACAACTTTTCTATACGTGAAATGAGGCTGTACTGCAAAGATCCAAGAGAGAATTATTCTTAAGTAGCTCTAGTTATCTATTATAGGACTTCTTGGTGAAGTAAATAATGGTTTTTCTTAACTAACCTGCCAGGTTTAAAATTATAACTTTGTACATAGCCTAGTGTATTTTTTTATTCATAGTCTTTGAATATAATAAATACAGAGATAATGCAAAGAAATTCATTTCCAATTCCTTAAATTCCAAAATGTAATTCTCAGAAAACTCTTTGAATAACTTTTTCTTGAAAGTAGGGAAGCAGAGTCTGGGTAAAGAGAGTCAAAGTAAACTTTCTGTTAAGGAACCTATTAAACACTCACACGCACGCGCGCGCACACACACACACACACACTTGAGAAAAGACAAGGAAGAAAATATTGGAGATGTTGAGTTTCCGATAAATGAAAAAGACTCTTGCTTCTTGGAAGGAAAGTTATGACAAATCCATACAGTGTATTAAAAAGGAGCGACATCACTTTGCTGACAAGGGCCCATATCTATGATTTTTCATTAGTTATACAAGGATGTGAAGGTTGGACCATACAGAAAGGCTGAGAGCCAAAGAAGTAATACTTTCAAACTGTGGTGCTGGAGGAGACTCTTGAGCGTCCCTTAGCAAGCAGATTGAGAAAATCAACACTACAGGATATCAACCTTGAATATTCATTGGAAGGACTGATGGTGAAGCTGAAGTTCCAATATTTAGGCCACCTGATGAGAAGAGCCGACACATTGGAAAAGACTCTGATGCTGGGAAATATTGAGGGCAACAGGAGAAAGGGGTGGCATAAGATGAGACAATTAGATGGCATCAGTGAATCAACTGACATGAGTTTGAGCAAACTCCAAGAGATGGTAAAGGACAGGGAAGTCTGTGAGCTGCAGTCCGTGGGGGCACAAACATTCAGACATGACTTAGTGACTGAATAACAACTACAATCTCTCTTATGTCATTTTTTGACAATTTGAGAAATAGGGTAAAATATAAAGATGAAGGCTGCAGTATGAAGAATTCTAAATAAGCCTCAAGATTTCTTGTCTTTCACTCCATGAAGTGAAGCAAAAGTCATTCAGTTGTGTCTGACTCTTTGCAATCACATGGACTATAGCTCAGTTCAGTTCAGTCACTCAGTCTTGTCTAACTCTTTGCGACCCCATGAACTGCAGCATGCCAGGCCTCCCTGTCCATAATCAACTCCAGGAATTTACTGCAACTCATGTCCATTGAGTCGGTGATGCCATCCAACCATCTCATCTTCTGTCGTCCCCTTCTCCTCCTGCCCTCAATCTTTCCCAGCATCAGGGTCTTTTCAAATGAGTCAGCTCTTCACATCAGGTGACCAAAGTATTGGAATTTCAGCTTCGACATCAGTCCTTCCAATGAACACCAAGGACTGATCTCCTTTAGGATGGACTGGTTGGATCTCCTGGCAGTCCAAGGGACTCTCAAGAGTCTTCTCCAACACCACAGTTCAAAAGCATCAATTCTTTGGCGCTCAGCTTTGTCTATAGTCCAGTTCTCACATCCATACATGACCACGGGAAAAACCATAGCCTTGACTAGATGGACCTTTGCTGGCAAAGTAATATCTCTGCTTTTCAATATGCTGTCTAGGTTGATCATAACCTTCCTTCAAAGGAGTAAGCATCTTTTAATTTCATGGCTGCAATCACCATATACAGTGATTTTGGAGCCCAGAAAAACAAAATAAGCCACTGTTTCCCCATCTATTTGCCATGAAGTGATGGGACTGAATGCCATGATCTTAGTTTTCTGAATTTTGAGCAGTCCATGGGATTCTCTAGGCCAGAATAATGGAGTGGGTAGCCTTTCTCTTCTCCAGGGGATCTTCCCAACCTAGTAATCAAACCCAGGTCTCCAGCATTACAGGTGGACTCTTTACCAAATGAGCCACAAGTGAAGCTATGAATTACATCATCTCTAAGATGAAATATGATGGATTTTACTAATGTGATTAGGTTTTATTATATGGCTCAGGAGAAATTATTAGAAATGAGTCCTGTAAAAGCATAGAGTTTTCTCTGGCTGGTCACAGGGAAGAGATTCAAAGTACATGAAGGATTCAATTTGTAATTGCTGACATGAATATGAAGAAGATCCTATGGTAAGGAAATATGGGTCAGCTGTAGCTGCTCATAGCAGCACCCAGCTGTAGCAAAAAGGAAACAAAGAACTCCATCCTAGCAGCAGGAAATGAATTCTCCCGACAAGCCATTTGTGTGGTTGAGAAGTCCAAGTGCAAGTGAGAACTGCAACACCAGCCAACATCTTGATTTCAGCCTAGCAGATAATCCCACCATACCACACCTAGGCTTTTCATTCACAGAAACTATGAGAAAATAAATGAGTGTTTTTTTCACACCTCTAAATTTATGGTAATTTGTTATACATCAATAGAAATAATGCTGAAGCTTCAATACTTTGGCCACCTGATGCACAGAGTCAATTCACTGGAAAAGACCCAGTGCTGGAAAGGATTGAGGACATGGGGAGAAGAGGGTGACAGAGTATGAGATGATTGGATCGTATCACTGACTCAATGGACATGAGTTTGAGCAAACTCCAAGAGACAGTGAGAGACATGAAAGCCTGGCATGCTGCTGTTCATCGGGCAACAAAGAGCCGGATACGACTTAGTGACTGAACAACAACATCAACATAGAGGCAAAAATAGAGTGTTTATTATTGATAGAAGTTATATTAGAGAAGTGTGACTAATGTGAGAGCCAAATGAGCTTGTTCACTGACCTCCAAAATCAGAATGATTTGCAACCCAGTCACAGGCAACACTGAACAGGAATAGGCCTTCGCAAGTGGAGGAAATTTACACGGGAAAGAAGAGCAGAGGAGAAACTGACTTCACAGAAGTCAGGTTTCCTCTTTAAAGAAGAAAGGTGGAGTAAGTCTAAAAAATTTAGTTATTTTTCCTACATTAACATATCAGTTGCATCAACCTTCCTCCCTGGAAACATAACAAGTTAAAAAAAGTTAAGAGACTTAGAGTTACACTAACTGACTTCATTTCACTAGAAGGACATATGGAGAAGAATTGGGACTTCCCTGATAGCTCAGATGGTAAATAATCCACTTGCAATGCATAGGCCCCAGTTAAATTCCAGGTTGGGAACATCCACTGGAGAAGGGATAGGCTACCCACATCAGTATTCTTGGGCCTTCCCTGTGGCTCAGCTGGTAAAAAATCTGCCTGCAATGAGGGAGACCTGGGTTTGATCCCTGGGTTGGGAAAATCCCCTGAAGAAGGGAAAAGTACCCACTCCAGTGTTCTGGCCTGGAGAAATCCATGGACTACATAGTCTATAGGGTCTCAAACAATAGGACATGGCTGAGCATGAAACTTTCACTTTCACTTTGAAAAGAAAGAAGCAATAAGTAAACAAAGAAGTAGGTAGGCAATGGCCCTGTCTTAATCTACTTAATATCTAATATCTATGCTTTGTTTAAAATCATTGCTTAATCAAAGCTTATTGAAGAAGGTTGAATGGTTGAATGAATTACTAATGTATTTTCCCGTAAATATAAAATAAAGATCTCCAGGACACAGATAATCACAATGGTTTAATCACTTAACCTAGAGCCAGACACCCTGGAATGTGAAGTCAAGTGGGCCTTAGGAAGCATCACTATGAACCAAGCTAGTTTAGGTGATGGAATTCCAGTAGAGCTATTTCAAATCCTAAAAGATGATGCTGTGAAAGTGCTGCACTAAATATGCCAGCAAATTTGGAAAACTCAACAGTGGCCACAGGACTGGAAAAGGTCAGTTTTCATTCCAATCCCAAAGAAAGGACATGCCAAAGAATGCTCAAACTACCGCACAATTGCACTCATCTCATCGTGAACTTCCAGATGTTCAAGCTGGTTTCAGAACAGACAGAGGAACCAGAGATCAAATTGCCAACACCTGATGGATCATTGAAAAAGCAAGAGAGTTCCAGAAAAACATCTATTTCTGCTTTATTGACTATGCCAAAGCCTTTGACTGTGTGGATCACAATAAACTATGAAAAATTCTTAAAGAAATGGGAAAACCAGACCACCTGACCTGCCTCTTGAGAAAGCTGTATGCAGGTCAGGAAGCAGCAGTTAGAACTGCACATGGAACAACAGACTGGTTCCAAATAGGAAAAGGAGTACGTCAAGGCTGTATATTGTCACCCTGCTTATTTAACTTCTATGCAGAGTACATCATGAGAAATGCTGGGCTGGAAGAAGCACAAGCTAGAATCAAGATTGCCGGGAGAAATATCAATAACCTCAGATATGCAGATGACACAACCCTTATGGCAGAAAGCAAAGAAGAACTAAAGAGTTTCTTGATGAAAGTGAAAGAAGAGAGTGAAAAAGTTGGCTTAGAGGTCAACATTCAGAAAACTAAGTTCATGGCATCTGGTCCCATCCCTTCATGGCAAATAGATGGGGAAACAGTGGCTTACTTTATTTTCAGGGGTTCCAAAATCACTGTAGATGGTGACTGCAGCCATGAAATTAAAAGACTCTCACTCCTTGGAAGGAAAGTTATGACCAACCTAGACAGGATATTAAAAAGCAGAGACATTACTTTGACAGCAAAGGTCCATCTAGTCAAGGCTATGGTTTTTCCAGTATTCATGTATGGATGTGAGAATTGGACTATAAAGAAAGCTGAGTGCCAAAGAATTGATACTTTTGAACTGTGGTGTTGGAGAAGACTCTTGAGAGTCCCTTGGATTGCAAGGAGATCCAACCAGTCCATCCTAAAGGAGATCAGTCCTGGGTATTCATTGGAAGGACTGATGTCGAAGCTGAAACTCCAATAATTTGGTCACCTGATGTGAAGAGCTGACCCATTTGAAAAGACCCTGATGCTGGGAAAGATTGAGGGCAGGAGGAGAAGGGGACGACAGAAGATGAGATGGTTGGATGGCATCACCGACTCAATAGACATGAGTTGGAGTAAACTCCGGGAGTTGATTATGGACAGGGAGGCCTGGCATGCTGCAGTTCATGGGGTCACAAAGAGTTGCATACAACTGAGCAACTGAACTGAACTGAACTGAATCATATTTCACTTTACAATAAAGACCTAAACATGTAGTAAGAGAAGCATTATAAAATAGCAAAAACACAAATCTTGGAACCATAAAGACCTATATTTAGAAATGAACCAGGTAACATCTTGAAAGGTAGCTTTATTTTCCATCTGTATCTAAAAATCAATATTAACCCTTGGGATCTTTGGAAAGATAGAAAGAGACAAATTTATGAATATTACTCAGCACAGTGGTTAGCACACGGAAAGTGTTTATTAAATGGAAGTCTTCAAACATTTGTTAACTAGTTCTTCCATGCTTATAGACTCAGGCTTTCCTTTAATACACAGTCAGAGCAGGTTTTAGCAAATATAAAAGTTTATGACACTCTATGGTAGCTGTTCCTATGTGGTACTTTGGTGTTTCAGACTGCATTAATATTATTACATTTCAACTTCAGCATAAGATTCAGAATTCTCCTTCGCAGTGAAAGGAAACACAAAAAAATTGTATACCTCCTCTTTGGTGCATCAACTTATAAATGATATGCATCACCACTGATCAAAGTCCACTGGCCATTACTAGTAAAATGACCATCCTCAGTGACACAGAAAGCTGTAAAACTGAGTCCTCTATTAGTTCAGGAAAGGGAAGAGAATATGAGGTATTGGTTTGTATATGTAATTTCCTCCATACCAAATTTTTCTCTCTTATTTGACTTTAGTTCTTCTGTTATAATCCCACCTTTGAAGAAAACATTCAGAACATCCCTTCTGGACAAGAACCTCAATGTCAACAATTCTCTTTTAAAAAATCTTGTCTTTTTTTTTTTTTGTCCTTTATCCATTCTTCTATTGATAAACATTTAGTTAGCTTCCAATCTTATCAATGCACTATTCCCTTGATGATCTTTCTTTACACTGCACTCAATTACCAAAATACAATAGTGTAAATCCTAGAATGAAAGGAAACTTGGCTTCATATTTAGAAAATAAGCTCTGGATAAACAAAAAAACAGAGTTTGATGTGGTGAGTTGAACTACCAAATACTTGCTTTTGTTACTAGAAGTATGGTACCCATGGACAGCAATCCCAGTTTTGTTTATCTTGATATCAGTCAAACCATAGTTATATTATGTTGCTGTGTTCTGGGCTATTCACTTAGAGAGATAAAGATAAACTGTAATACATTCAGAAAAGTACGATCTGAGTGGTGAGAAAATTCTAATGCCAAGTTTTACGAGCAACAATTGAACTAAGAAATGGGGATGCATCGCCAGGAAATAAGCACCCTCAGGCAGGACATGATTGCTGTCTTCAAATATGTGAAGAGCTGGTTGCCATGTGGGAGAAGTGTTAGACGTGTTCTATCTAACCCAAGGGTATAGTGAGAACCAGTGGGTAGAAGCAAAAATCAGACTTAATTTGGCTT
Source organism: Antilocapra americana (assembly GCA_007570785.1). NCBI lineage: Eukaryota > Metazoa > Chordata > Mammalia > Artiodactyla > Antilocapridae > Antilocapra > Antilocapra americana. The sequence goes on along the minus strand of ML661344.1, from coordinate 17,080,253 downwards.
ATTTTAAGGAAGATCTATCAGAACCAAGCTACAATATATTTGGCTGCCTCAGGAGGTAGTAAGTTCCTTGTCAGAAAAATAATTCAAGCCATCTGATAACCATGTGATAGGGTTATTGCAGAGGTCTCAAGCATGAGATAGAGACTGGACAAATATCTTTAGGTAGAGTGACAATATAATTTGTCATCCAAACCCAGACTAGTGTGTAATAAGATTCCCTGATCAACTGTTACATATTTTTCTGTATCACGGAAAGATCAGCATAAACTGGAACTATCTTAAAGAAAAGTAAGATATGTTGCCTTTCTGAATTTAGGGTATCTTCCAACTCTGAGATTCTTTTACACTATTTCTTAACATTAAAGTATCAAAAGCAGTTTAATTATGTCCATTCCTGGGTATATTTGCAAAACAAAGAATTTTTGAACAGTCAATACTGGAAATTTTTTTGACATTGTGGTAAGTCAATGGGATATATTGTGAATGGGTTGGCATCTTTGTTTCACAGTGTTAAATTTCATTGTGCAGTTACCTTTATGGAAAACCTGATTACAGGTAAGGTAAGTCCAGAATACAACCTTACAACAAAATGCATAGCCTATATTTAGCTAGCTTTATGAAAAGGTTTCATGGTCTCTCAGATTTATCCACAGACTAGTCTAGTCAGGCAAGGAAGGAGGACCGAGTCCCTACTGTGATCCAGGCGCTACACTAGGCGCTACACGTTATTCAGTAGCTGCCAACATCTCTAACAGGTTGGCATTTTCACTTTGTCAGGTAGATTTTATTGTCTCCAGTTTGTAGATAAGAAAGCTAAATTTGAGAGACAGTTCATAACTTGTCCATGAACATAAACTTAACAAGTTGGAGAATTAGAATTTGAATTCATATGTGTCTGGAGCATCTGCTTGCTACATTCCCGATACCAGTATTTGAAGATGACAACTAACATTCGTATGTACTTGAGAGTTTCTGTATGACTTTTATCCCTTTATCATCTATTTATTGCCAAGACATTTTAAAGAACCACTAGGTTTAAGGCCTTAATCTCAGCACTACGCTATGCTATGCTATGCTTAGTCACTCAGTCATGTCTGGCTTTTTGTGACCCCATGATGGACTGGAGCCTGCAGGCTCCTCTATCTATGGGAGCTCTCCAGGCAAGAATACTGGAGTGGGGTGCTATGCCCTACTCCAGGGGATCTTCCCAACCCAGGGATCAAACCCAGGTCTCCCACATTGCAGGCAGACTCTTTACCATCTGAGGCACCAGGGAAGCCCAATCTCTGCACTGGGGATATTAAAACAGAACTCATACTACAAATAAATAAATAAATAGTGGATTTGACAACTAGATGAGAAGAAATATATATTACTTTTAACCTAATTTACCCACATTTTGGTCTAAAAAGACAATGGGAGAATGTGCATATGTGAGAATTTGCCCCCAGCTGAGAAACGGTTGGGTAGTAGATCAGAAGAAGAAAGACAAACTCTGAATTGCAATGTGAGGAAGATGCCTGCATCATAGTGGGGAGGGTGTGCTAGATTAAAAAAGAAGAGAACAAGGAGAGACTGGAAGGAGCCTTTGGAGTGGTCCATATTTGAAATGACCTAATCCATCAATGGTGTTGGGAGCTGGGCAGAAATACATAGGAAGGTACACAAATCTCACAACACACATGGAGTTAAAGCATGAGTTACTACTATTTACCACATATTATGGATTAGAATCCTGAGTTAATGAAAGCCACATGCATTCCAAAGCTTGTGCTCATCCTGTTCCAATATACTGCCTAGAAATGTTTATCAGCAGCAAGCACTAAACTCTAAAATAAAGGATAGAATGAAACAAATAAAAATAAAAGTCCTTTCTCGAGATCATTTAAGAATTTTGTGTTAAACTCTAACATTTTAATCTCTTCACTTCTTTTTCCCAGCTCCCTCACATCCTTGCTTTCTGTAAAATTATAAATTAAGTAATGAGCAGCAGAGATTTCAGCAGAGCTAAACTAAAACAAGAAGGCTGAAGGCAAGAAAATAGTTCTGTAACATGTTCCAAGGAGAAATTCCAAAACAGAATGAAATATTTCCTGGTGTAAAATGCCCTCAGTGGACTGAAACATTTCCTTGGAACCCAAGACAACAGGTAAAGTCTGTTCCTCATTAGCTTGTGTGATAATGACCCAATCTTACATTTTCTATTTCTTTGGAATTCATTTGTTTTCATTACATCAGGTGGTTGTTATTATGATGTGTTAATGGGCTTCAAGCAGGGCTGTCCTCTGTGACTCAGACTCTGATTACTAAAATGAGAGTTTTGATATTTCTTATTATACCAAGTCAGTTTTGCATTCCAATTGTTAATATTCTTGTCCACCAGAGCAGTGCTCTGAATTTCAAAGGCATGCAAAGGAAAGAAAGAGAGAATTTCATTTTTATCTTCCATTTTAGTTTTCTTCCACAAAATAGTTTGTCTTTAGCATCACATTTTAATACTTGAGTGCCCCTAGTTTCATTGCTAAAAATCTTTGAGAACATTTTTAAACATTAAAAAAAAAAATCTCAGTTTCCCTCTCTTCTTTAAATTCTTTGGGCTCATGTACCATTTTCTGGCATCAACAGCCTTCTTTTGATCCTATTCCCACAGGAAACTACTTCTAGCCATCTAGGTATGACCTTTTGATTCAAGATCATGGTAACGAACTTCTGTAGCTCATCACTTTCAAATATAAATTAAGTTAGATATATTGTTCCTAAGTGTTACACCTCTTCAAGGGTGAGCCCCACTACTAATGCAATACCAATGCTGTTTTACATGTGTAAGAAATGAAAGCCTTAAAGCCAGAGACCAAACTCATTGTCTTTATAAGAGTAAAAGAGAACCATGATGCTTCTGGTCTGATTCAAACCAGAGCTATTTTTTGGAAGCTCATGCTAAATAGATCCTACAAAACGAGCCCATTCTGTTTATCCAGAGCCTCCCATGATCCTGAATGCATACTTCTCTTCACTCTCTACCAGCAGAAACAGCAAACACCCTATTTAACTGGAGAATAAATGAACTTTTTAAATGCCTAAATCTATGTTTATGCACACAAGATGAGATTGGTATTTACCTAAGGGGACAGGATTTTCTCACTAATGTGCACTTTACAATAACCTAAGAAAACAAAGATAACCTTCTCCCTCCCAGGAAAATGGTACTTGTGATGATTACAGCACTGCTAAACAGCCTTGCTTTTCCAGACATGACAGAAATACATTTGGGTGAACACATTTTTGTTTCTGTGTCTATGGAAAGATTCCTTTATGTTTTCTTTGTCTGGGTAATTGTTAATGTTATTGCTGTTTACTCCATAGGACTTGTGGATAAAGCTGGCGTTTCTGACTGCCTCAGCTTTTCTGATGTCTACCACATGTTGGTTTACCTTACATTATTTCTCTTCATCTCCCCGCCCCCAAAACATTCAGCATCACAGATGGCATTTTATAGGCAGCTATTTTTGTGTGAGTGGGGGTGTTTAACTTTGCATTCAGCAGAGGACAGAAGATGTCATGAGGGTTTTGTCCTCCAAAGGGTGCTGTTATGTCCCTGCTTCTCTTTGAAATTAATTGTGTCTTTCCTTGTCATTGATTAGATAGATATTTGGAGTGTATCTGTAAGCAGTCCTTTCTATATTCTCCTGTTTGTTAGGGTCAGACTGTATTTATAAAGATTTCATACAGCAGCTGTCTTGAGACCTTTATAATATGAAAATTTAGAATAGAGCTGTTGAGGAGTCACCGAATTGAAACACATTGGGACAAAAATACAAGAGACAAGTGAAAAGCAAATTGTAACCTATTTGATGAGACATTCATTTTCATATACAGAATAGTTATACCTATGACTATATCATTGAATGGGAGACAAAATGTGACCTTATCACCTTATGATATAATCATTTCTTGAAGCACTCAAGAAAATAAGACAAAAGGAATTCTTAAAATAATCCTAAGCCTAATGATTTATCTAATCACTATTGACCAAAAGTGTGTGAACAAATGAAATTACAGAAATCAAAGAGATTTCAGTAAGGATGCCATCATTAGTTTGTCTACCAAAAAAAGTATTTGTATTATTGAATAGCACTTTGGAAAATTTAACTCTTTCAAAACAATATGGAGAAAGTTAAAAGCAAAAACAGAAGGCATGAGAAAGAGGAAGATTAGGGGGGAAAGTGAAGATATCAAAGATTATAAACAATTTGTGGCAGAATTGTTGGCAATGGGTAAATAACAGAAATATTGATATAACCACAAACTCACATGCCTGTGGGGCTCAAAAATAACATAAGTGAAGGCAGAAAGCAGGTGATTTATGCTATGATCCTGAAACATTTGTGATTTAAATCCATAGAATATATTTTTTCTCCTACAAATAAACCTGTTCTCTCATTTTTTTTTTGTTCTGCCTGTTATTTTTCTACTTTTGATAGAGCTATGGGCAAAAGGAGGAATTCAGTCACCTTAAAGTTGTGTTTGAGGAATAGTGTAATAATAGTGGAAGAGTGCTAATAATGGATCATTGGCACAAGGCCTCTGTGCTAGGAAAAGTAAAAATATAGCTGCTAATGCAATGCTTTTAAAAGTATGGTAGATTGAAACTTCATCAAGGGCTGGAACATTTATTATCCATCCTCAGCACTTCTTGTGCTTGATCCACAGAAGGCATTTATCAAAACTTTACTGAATTAAATTAATTTTTTACAAATACCAGAAAAACCAAGGACAGAACTGACTACAGTGGCTCCATAAAGAATGAGAGTAGGAGAAGAAAATATAATTGGAGAAAGAAATGGTGACCCACTCCAATATTCTTGCCTGGGAAATCCCATGGACAGAGAAGACTGGCGAGCTACAGTGTATAGGGCTCCAAAGAAGCTGGACATGACTGAACAACCAAACAAGGGGAGGAAAATGGAATCATGTCCTTCTCTATATTATAGCATTTGAAACCCATCTCCATTCACTGAGCATGTGTTCTTCCGTATGTATATATTTAAATGTGTGTGCAAATTTGCATCTATACCTCAGAAAGCCTCATGTCCTGCCACTGTGTGGCCATGAAGATGTACTTATCAGGATAATTTAGCTGTGTGAGAAGGGGATGATAAGCTTATGCCATCTGCCCCCAGGAACATATCAAAGTCATTTGTTCAATTTTTGAAAGTTTTTTTTGTTTTGCTTTTTAATATTTTAAGTGTTTATTGAATTTGTTACAATATTGTTTCTGCTTTATGCTCTAGTCACAAGGTACGTGGGATCTTAGCTCTCCAATCAGGGATCGAACCCACATGCACTGCATTGGAAGGTGAGGTCCCAAACCCTGGACCACCAGGGAAGTCATAATGTGTACTATGACTCCCATAATGTGTCACCAAGAAAGTCTAAATTATGCTTCCTTGGATTAAAGTTAAGTGAACAGAGAAATGAAGAATGCATTTTTCAAAGATCTCCAATTAGAATTATAAAGGCTCAAAGTGGAGAAATATTCCAATTACTCCTGAAAATTTTTATGTAAACTCTTTCAAGTCCTAATGGCCAAGTTATCAAGGTTCACAATAAAGTGTCCCTATAATTGATACCTCACAGCAAGCCTTGAGGGATGCAGACATTTTGCTTGAGAGAAACATTAAGCTCAAGTCTCTAGCCCCATTACATTTAGTATTTTACCTTTGACATTTTTCATTATGTGTCATTCTGAATAGAGAGCAGTGTGCAACATCATGATCGCACTGGTTGTGCAGGGTCAAGTGAAGTGGGAATGGGAAACAAGGTTCTTATCTATACAAGTCAGTTAAGAGACTTCTACTTGTTTATGTGCAGGTTTGGGGAAAGTGTTATATATCCAAAACACTGACCTCCATGCTCAATTGTTGTTAGTTTGTTGAGAAGCCACTATTATATTCTCTAGATTTCCTGATTTGTTTGAATTCACTTATCAGTTCAGTTGTTCAGTCATGTCCAGCTCTTTGCGACCCCATGGACTGAAGCATGCCAGGCCTCCCTGTCCATCACCAATTCCCAGAGTTTACTCAAACTCACCTCCATTGAGTCGGTGATTCCATCCAACCATCTCATCCTCTGTCATCCCCTTCTCCTCCTGCCTTCAATCTTTCCCAATGTCAGGGTCTTTTCCAATCAGCCAGCTCTTCACATCAGGTCAAAGTATTGGAGTTTCAGCTTCAAAATCAGTTCTTCCAATGAACATTCAGTACTGATGTCCTTTAGGATGGACTGGTTGGATCTCCTTGCAGTCCAAGGGATTCTCAAGAGTCTTCTGCAATACCACAGTTTAAAAGCATCAATTTTTCTGCATTCAGCTTTCTTTATAGTCCAACTCTCACATCCATATATGACTACTGGAAAACCATAGGCTTGACTATGGAAAAACCATAGCCCTAACAATTATACAGTGGAAGTAAGAAACAGATTTAAGGGACTAGATCTGACAGACAGAGTTCCTGATGAACTATGGATGGAGGTTCATGACATTGTACAGGAGACAGAGCAAGACCATCCCCAAGTAAAAGAAATGCAGAAAAGCAAAATGGCTATCTGAGGAAGTGTTACAAATAGCTGTGAAAAGAAGAGAAGTGAAAGGCAAAGGAGAAAAGGAAAGATACGCCCATTTGAATGCAGAGTTCCAAAAAAATAGCAAGGAGAGATAAGAAAGCCTTCCTTAGTGATCAATGCAAAGAAATAGAGGAAATAAATAGAATGGGAAAGACTAGAGATCTCTTCCAGCAAACTAGAGATAACAAGGGAACATTTCATGCAAAGATGGGTTCAACAAAGGACAAAAATGGTATGGACCTAACAGAAGCAGAAGATATTAAGAAGAGGTGGCAAGAATACACAGAAGAACTGTACAAAAAAGATCTTCCTGACCCAGATAATCACGATGGTGTGATCACTCACCTAGAGCCAGACATCCTGGAATGCAAAGTCAAGTGGGCCTTAGAAAGCATCACTACAAATAAATCTAGTGGAGGTTATGGAATTCCAGTTGAGCGCTTTCAAATCCTGAAAGATGATGCTGTGAATGTGCTGTACTCAATATGCCAGCAAATTTGGAAAACTCAGCAGTGAGCACAGGACTGGAAAAGGTCAGTTTTCATTCCAATCCCAAAGAAAGGCAATGCCAAAGAATGCTCAAACTACCACACAATTATTTGAATTACCAGGGGGCATTATCACCAAATCATTTAACTGCAGATTTTAAGTTATTTCATTGGATAGATAGATATATAATGGGGCTTCCCTGGTGGCTCAGTGGTAGAGAATCTGCCTACCAATGCAGGACATGAGAGTTTGATTCCTGGGGAAGGAAATGGTAACCCAGTTTAGTATGCTGGCCTGGGAAACCCCATGGACAGAGGAACCTGGCAGGCTATAGTCCATGGGGTTGAAAACAGAGTCAGACATGGCTTAGTGACTAAACATATAGATTATTCATAAAAATTTTGAAAACACTCTTTTATTGAATAACTGACTAGCTAGTCAATTAATTACTTCAGCAATACTGTATTAAATAGTGAGTATGGGGCAGGCATTATGTGGGTATTGGCAGTGCGAGGACATTGGTCCCTACTTCCCTGGATCTACAGACAGCTTTGGGCTAGTTGGTCAATTTAAAGTTTGTGACATTAAGTACTGTTATTTTTCCAAATGATTTCTTTATTTTAAACATCTTTTATTTGCATCTTTTTGTTTATGGCAAGCCTGTGCATGATAAACTCTGATTTTTCATTCTAGTGTTGGGAAAACCATACAGTTCCATGAGGTAAGATATTTGTTTGTCAGATTCACTGTTCTAGAGAATTTTCTGGACAACACAGAACTTTTTTGCCGAGGAATTCTATTATTATGGTTTATTAATACTTCGTGCAGGATCATTATCTCCAAATCAAATATGAAATAAAACTATATTTTTTCTATGTGTCACAAAGTGAAATATGCATGGAAATTCATTGCATCATTCTGATCAATTAATAATTGATCAAATTTATATATTTAAGAAGCTTAAAAAACACAAGACAAAATAATGTGCTATGACCAACTTCTAATTCCTTCTTCAATTATTTCCCAACTGCTACTAGGTAGGAGGAGAAGACTGCTCCTTCTGCTGCAAGATAAATTATTTTCAGTATTGATTTTAGGATCTAAATTGAATTTTTGAGGCAGAAAAAGAAAAGAAGTGAATAACAGAATAAAAAACTCAAAGCTCCTTTTCTTAAAACTACCCTTCCTGGGCTAAGAGTGATTTTGCCTACCAATTTAAACAATTCAGGGATGTGCCTCTAAAGTAATAATGTGCTTCAGAGGATTGGAGAGAAAAGTGAAGCCACCTTAGTGGTAGTTCATAAGCAGAGACAGTCATTGCAAATTAATATTTTCACTCGTTTGGGCCATTTCTCAAGACTGCTTACTAGATACACCCTTCTCCAGGCACTATAAAAGAGCTGGATTTTAGTCCTGAATCTGCCATTAACTAGATTATATCAACTGTTGAATTTTGCTTGTTTGTCTGGTTTTTCAAATTTATTCAAAGCTTAGTTTAATAAAGAGTGAAACTACATAATCTCTAAAACACTTTTCAGATCTCTGAATCTAAATCATATTGCTAATTTATTTACCAGTTCACAATAACAGAATATATTATTTTACCAAATTCTTGTGCCAGCCAGTTCTCCTTATATGACTTTAAGGGGAGCTGTCTGGGAGAGGGGCAGTGAATATATTAAAATATTTTCTTTAAAAAAAAGAAAATCTCAGACCAGTTTTCTGGTCATAAAATTGATATGAATCTTGAACTTGTAACTAATATTTTCCAGATACTAACACTTTACAAAACATAATATACACTAATGAGATACTGTTTTAATTCCACTATATTTTTTCTGTTTTGAAAGAGTAGGACAAGCATCAATATCTTGTTCATAGTAAAAACATGAATTGTCTTAATAGTTAGAAATAAACTTGTTCTATTTTTGGACATTGTTCTCTAAGGCAGAATACTTTTTTTTTTTTTTTTCTGAGTGCATTTAGCATGTGACAATTTAAAAGTGTATGACATCAACACCTTTCCATAGGTACCTTGCATAGTACTCAAACTCTTACAAGTAATATTCTCTTACATGGTTGAAAACCCAATTAGTAAACAGCTTAGTACTCAATCCTCAAAGCTCTCCCGCAATAGAATCCTCTGCAAGGACTTGTACTGTACAGTGTTTTAAATAACCAAGCTCATCATAAGGATTGCAGCACAGAAATGAGTTCTCTATAAATATTAGAAATTACCTGGCCCTCACAAATGTTTACTCTGCTATTATCTGCAAACTTCCTGGATTAAATGTTTAATATGAATATGTTATTATCCACCAAAGATTGATACTGACAGGGTATATGTTGATACCAGCAGGAAATAAATAGGGAGACATTAAAAGGTATGAAACTTTAAAACAATAGCTTAAAGGTGTTTAATAAACTACAGATGGTTTACACCATTTAAGCAAATATTTGGTGGGAGATGGGAAACAGTCAAGACCAACAAAAAGGAAATCATTTGAAAATAATGTCTCCCATACAATACGTTGTATTTAAAGCTTGATAAGCAATATAGAAATTTCTTCTTATTATCTGTCCTCATATTACAGGAGAGATGAAGGATGTTAAGATATGGGCGCACAAAATCAGAAAAAAAGAAATTGAAAAGCATTCAAAGTAGTAATCTTAGATTTTAAAACCCTAAAATAAGAACTCTTAACATTAACATAAAGCTAGGCACACATACACATCCAATCCCCAAAGACACTTAGTGGTCACACATACACAGACCAGCTTTTAACCATAGCTCTCCCACCTTAGGCTGTGCTCAGAAGATGAGCAGCAGAAAGCATGGGATGCATTGTCAGCGTACAGATGTGAGAAGATTGCAGGAGGTAAATAGAGGAGAACCTGGGCTAGTTCATTGATAGTCTCCTCATTCATAATTTAATCTGTGTGCAGACCTGGTGCTAGAAGATACCCTTACCACAGGTATTATCTCTGGAAAGTGACATTAAACTACGTTTTCTAATATCCACATGTAATTTTTTAGAGTAAAGGAGTCTTCCATGCCTATATACATTCTAAGTCACTTCAGTAGTGTCTAGCTCTTTTGCAAGCCCGTGGAATGTAGACCACCAGGCTCCTCTGTCCATGGGATTCTCCAGGTGAGAATACTGGAGTGGGTCGTCATGCCCTCTTCCAGGGGATTTTCTGTACCTAGGGATGGAACCCACGTCTCTTATGTCTCCTGCATTGGCAGGAAGGTTCTTTACCACCAGCGCCACATGGGAAGCCCCAAAGGAATCTGGACCCTAGTAAAAATTCTAAGGAGTTCTGTGTCATATTCCTCCATTCTCAACTGATTTTTAAAAATGTCCTCTTTAGGGACTTCCCTGGCAGTCCAGTGGTTGGGACTCTGGGTTCCTAATGCAGGATTTGACTGCTCGTCATGCCACGCGGTGCAGCCAAAAAATAAAATAAACTATCTTCAGATTTCAGATAACAAAAAGATTATAAAATTCTCTCTTTTTATCTCTGCAATGAACTAGTGCATTATGTACTGCCTTTAGAATTTCTCTGAATAAGGAGTGATTTGTATTAATACATAAAGGAACATGTTGTAATATATTCCACTAAATATATGCTTTGGGGCTAGAGTAGAGCAAGGTTTTGGGGAAAGCATGTCTAATGATGCAGAATTTGATATAATTATTATGAATCAATAAGTTTTACAAATCATCACCACATGGGTTAGTGTAACATATGCAGGCATTAAAATTAATCTTTTGCATCAAAAGACGAAGGGACCATCATAAAGAAAAAAACCCCATATATTTCCCCCAAAGCATCTTTAATAGTTAATTTTGTGTCTGAATTATGATATATGCCACCCCTCCCACCTTGGGTGACTTCTTTACTCTTATAAAATGTAATTCTCTTATTCAAGATTAAATCCATGTGGCTTTGATTATTTCCCTTAATCAACCAACCATTGTTGATTTTCCACATTATAGGTGTCCTTATCTTTTATTAATTTTTTGTCTAATTGTGGTACAAATCACAATAAAACATACTATTTTAACTACCTTTAACTATACAGATCAGTGGTACTAAGTGCATTCACCTTGCTGTGTAGCTCTCATAATCATTCATCTCCTGAGTTTTTCATGTTTCTAAACTGAAACTCTGTCCCAAATATCACATATTAATGCATATGCATAGAATCTGGGGAAAAATGTACAGATAAACCTACTTGCACAGCAGAAATAGAGACAGAAACATAGAGAACAAATGTATGGACACCGAGGGGTAAAAATGGGGGATGAACTGGGAGACTGGGATTGATATATATATATATATATATCAATATCAATATATATATATATCAATATATATATATATATATATATACCACTATGTATACCAGAGATAAACCAGTAAGAACTTACTGTATAGCACAGGGCAGTGGGAGAAGTTACAGTCTGTTTGTAGAACATATATTAGGTTTCCCTATCGATTTAGTTAAACATGAACTTCCCTGAATTCTCCTCTGTTCTTAGCACATCACACTCTTGGCCAAACATCATACAAACTTCTGAAATTGTTGATTCACCTTTGATTAAGAAATGGTTCTTCAGCAAGTCCTCATAAAACCCTGGGAGTCAGAGGGGAAATAATGAAACTCAGGGAAAGGAGAATACAAATAAAAAATGGGTAGAGAAGCACCAGACATAAATAGGAGAGAAGCAATAAGGACTGCTTTCCTTTTGTTTATAGTTGCAAAAGCCAAGGAGTGGTTTGGAAGTTTTCAGAACAAGGAGCCTGAAAGACAAAAGCCACGGAATGAAGATGAGGAGGCTGAGAAAAGCAGCCACAGATGCATATAGCATTCCTGATAAAAGAGTCAATTCATCTTATTGCTTGGGGATCCAAAAGAAGCTACTTCAGATCAAATCAAGTCATGCAATAGATGTGGGATTTCAATTTTTACAGGTTGATTAGATTCTATTTTTCACTGAACCCTATGGACTTTGAGAGGGCTTGAAACTCTTTTCAGTGCTTTGCAAAAGTTCCCTCCATGTAAATTGTCTGCAGAGGGGCTGCTCTGTAGCTTAGCCATCACACAATAGCATGGAAAGGACAGATGCCATCATGGATCCCTGCTGAGGATTTGAATCACATGTGTGGTCTTCTAGCTCCCAGATCACCTGAGCGAAAGGAAACACAACCACCCCCCTACATCAGCAGTCATAGGCTGTTAAGACTTGACTTCCTAAAGGGTAAATATCCCTCCCTGACTTTCAGTCCCTTAACGCTACATGCACAAACATGAAGAGTGGTTCTGGCCCAGTGAGGTATCAAGAGGAACAGAAGTTTGGCAAACAGAGATGCAAGCCGCCACTGCAATTGAGCTCTCAGGTGAGGGCACATTGCTCTGGAAGAACTGAGCACCTGTGACAGGTGCCTGATACCAAGCCCCTTGGGTCTCTGTAATCAGAGGGACTAATAAGCAGATACAGTGAAGGTCCCTGCTTTCCCCGATTGCACACATCCCAGACAACTCTGTAGTGTTGATTAAAACTGTCCTATTGGTAGGCACTCAGCATTGCTATGTGATCAGAGAAACATGTAAGTGTAATGCAACCGGGGCAAATCAATTTCTCCTGGGCTTGACTCCATTTAAACCATGTGAAAGCGGGTGGGGAAAAATCAGGCATTGGCATACAGGATTCCAAGCTGGCGCAAGCAAGTTGAGGGAGGAAGTTTTGTGTGCCATGTTGTGAATGATTATAGCAAGACTCAGGTGGATAAGCAGGAAGTGAGAGGTCTATGCTCTTGGGTTTTCATTTCCAAAATGATTTTGTTGAGGTCTTTTCAATTTAATCCTAGAAATAAACAACTGCAGAGAGCAAGTGGTAATTGAAAGGAGGAAGGGGAAGATGACTTCAGGAGGCTGTTTCTGAGTAGGCTGGGTCCCTAAGCCCTTCAGGATTTAAAGAGGAGGCTAAGAGTTTTAATTGGATTCTCAAATTCTCTTAGTAGTGGAGAAAGGTTTGGGTGCTCTGTGGCCTGATTTGCATGCACAAGAGGCAGCTGTGTTTCAAAGCTGACCTTTATCAGATGGTGGTGTGTTTATTTCAGTCTGTCACAGAAGACGTACAAGAAAACATTGCTAGGCTGTGCAATTTGGGGTATAAAAATATAACAGGACCAAAACAAAAACTAAGTTCTGCCTACTTGACTAAACTCCTAAATACAAGGGTTGGGGGAGAATCCAGGAGGGGTTAAGAGAAGAATGATGGCTCAGTGGTGAAGAAACTGAGGCCAAAAGCTCCTCTCTTAAGAGCCGATGAGAGGAAAATTAAGTGCAAAAGAAACAAAGGGAAAGAAACTTGAAATGGGTGGCAAGAAGGCTTTAATTATTTGATAAAATTCCAAGCAGAAATTTGGCAGGGGTCTACTTAATCACTCTTCCCTCCCACCTCCTCTCCGTTCATCAAGGTATTTTCTAGGTATCAAAAATCCCAGTACCTTCGGAGACATAGCTCCAAGGTTAAGAAGGAAATGCTACAATATATTTTTGTATAATAAAGTTCAGCAATATCTCAAACTCTATTTCCTTTTTAATTACAATTTTCTTACCTGAGCCTCAAGTGATTCTAATGTTACCGTTAACCCTGGAGGCCCGAGTTATTTTATGTTTAGTGACAAGGATTGGAACTGCAGTTCCCACATGGAACTGAGAGGTAATTTCTTCTCTCAGTGAGCTTTAACCAAGTGGATAGCATCAGACCAAAGTTCCTAGTTACTCATGCCCTATAGAGAGACAAGTGCCCTAGGGAAAGCTGAGGAATTTGAAATAAACTGAAGATTATATTGCTTCTGAAATATTTGGGCACTGTGGAATTAGAGAACAGACAGTAGAATTTTAAAGTGAGGGATATTCTAAAACTGAGCTTTTCCTAGAAGATACTCTAGTGCTTGTTTTAATTTTTAAACTGATATCGTGAGCCACAATTTATTTGGAAAGCATTATTAAGGAGGATTATTAAGAAAAGGTGGGGGCAAATCTACTGAAAGGAAATTATATATATTTGTATACATAGGTGTGTGTTAGTCACTCAGTCATGTCCAGCTCTTTGCAACCCCATAGACACTAGCCTGCCAAGCTCCTCTGTCCATGGAATTCTCTAGGCAAGAATAGTGGAGTGGGTTGCCATACCCTTCTCTAGGAGATCTTCCTAGGGATGGAACTCAGGTCTCCTGCATTGCAGGCAGATTCTTTACCATCTGGGATCCCAGGGAAGCCCTTATATATGTGTATATATAGTCCTTAAATGCATATATATTCATTCATATATATATGAATACTGGCTAAGCATTCTCTTTAATTTCACTGACAATAACAAGGGTAGAAAAATATGTGACACAAATACTCTATGCCCACCCTCATCTGTGGCAGTGTGTCTATCACAGCACTTTTGTGTCTCCATTTGGGCCACATAGTGCTAACTGGGTTATTAGATGGAAATTCCCTACTTTCTGAGCACGTAGCTTACTTCCCAAACTCCCCATCGTTAGAAATGACCATGTGACATTTCTAACAATCAGAATGGAGTAGAAAGGATATATGGTATATTTAGAATGAATCTCTTCCAGATATTTCCTCCTGCTGGTTGGAATGCAGTTATTTCTAGTGTGGCCAAATTTACAGAAAGTTGCTACCAGAAGGTAGAACTTCCAGAACAAAAAAGCAGGCAGGCAGCAACTGACTCTGCAACTGAAAAACAACAGATCATGGTTGTACAGTAAAAAATACCTGGTAAAACTGCTGTCTGTGATGACTTGAGCACAGACCTTACCTGTTGAGCCAGTAGCTCTAGAAGTATGGAAAAGAGCCAACACATTGACCACTATTGTCAAGTTGTAACCAACTATTTAGGAATGAATTAAGAATGGCAGGGTTCCCAGGTGGCACTAGTGGTAAAGAATTCACCTGTCAATGCAGGAGACATAAGAGATGTGAGCTGGGAAGCTCTCCTGGAGGAGGGCATGGCAACCTCCTTCAGTATTCTTGCCTGGAGAATCCCATGGACAGAGGAGCCTGGCAGGTTACAGTCCATAGAGTCCGGAAGAGTTGGACACGACTGAAGCAACTTAGCATACATGCATGCATGCATAAGAATGGCAATGGAGGGCCAGGGATCAAGAGCCTTATAGATTCGAAAAACACAACTATTCTGGACCCCATGCAGTAAGTCATGCTGCTGCTAAGTCGCTTCAGTTGTGTTCGTCTCTGTGCGATCCCATAGACGGCAGCTCCTGGGTCCCTGGGATTCTCCAGGCAAGAACACTGGAGTGGGTTGTCATTTCCTTCTCCAGTGCATGAACGAGAAAAGGGAAAGTGAAGTCGCTCAGTCGTGTCCGACTCCCAGCGACCCCAAGGACTGCAGCCTATCAGGCTCCTCCACCCATGGGATTTTCCAGGCAAGAGTACTGGAGTGGGTTTCCATTGCCTTCTCCGATAAGTCATAAGACTGAAAAAAGTCTTCAGTGATAAAATCTAACACTATTTCTCAGTTAAACAAAGCGACCCAGCTGTCCCTGAAAGATCATGTTAAGACCATTACCCTTCCACTCCAGTGTTTCAGCAGCCTTTCTGAGAGAGAGGGTGAGGTGTAATGAAGTCTCAGTGGAGTCTCAGTCAGCCTCATGGGAAATCTAAGTTGGGATGAATCTTCATCACCTCTACTCCAATCATTTTTTGTAACCACATCACAGAATTTATTTTTTTCAGCTTTCTTAAACCCCATCTCTCGCTCCTTATGCCCTATAAAATCGTCTCTCATTATAGCAGATGAAAGTGGCCTTTATTCTGAGCCCCAGAACCACATATTGTCTGCAACATATTTGGCAGAGCTATTTGATGTCTAGTATGTTTAAACTTTCTGGCAGTGTGCCTTATCTCCTTGTCTAGGTGTAAATGTCTTTACATCTGGGCCTCTATCTTATATGTCTTTTAGAACCTTGAAAGCTTCCAGCAAAGTAATACAGCTTATTATGGTTTTGATGCATTAATAAATTCCCAGTGCATTCAAGCATTTTCTGCTTTTTTATTTCACCTGTAATTAGTAACATTTAATCCTACCACCTACTTCTTGAACCTTCAGGGACTACCTTTCTCTGAAGCTTCATGACTAAAATATACATCTCTACTCTCAGACTCAAAGCTTCCCACCTACCTCTAAAACTACACTGTCATTTCAGCTCAAAATAAATCATCTTTCTTGCTCAAAATAATAGAACTTCAAAGCCAACCTAATTAAATTCCTTCATCCCTCTTCACTTCTTCCATCTTTCTGTTTTCCTCCTTCCCTCTCTCCTTCTGTACTTTCTTCCTCATTTCTTTTCTCATATGGGTGAGAAATCTGAATCACAAAAATGGTAGACTGCCATGGATAACATCACAATGTAATTAACCAAGGCTCTTATCTTTCAACTCTTTCTAGAGTCCATTTACTTCACCCTATTTGCATCTCACAATAACACACCTTCAAAACTAAAAGAAGTAAATGTCTTCTACTGCAACTTTTACACATTTTTGTATCTGGGTGATCATCTAGAAGATGAAAAAAAAATCTTTTTTAAATTTATTTTGCTATTCATGGGTCATATATATCATGAGTATTCAGAAATCACAATACTGATTACATACTGACCCAAATCATAAAGAAGCATTTGCTTCATCATCACGTATCATCTTAAGAACTGATCCATGGGATCCAGGAGCCAGCTCTCCACAGGATGGGATCTTCTGGCTTATATCAATATGAAAACACTTCCCCTTCTATTTTTAACCTTGATAACAAATTGACACATTTGAATGTCCTTAGATTTAGAAAACTAGAAAATTAGATAAGTGCATTTTATCATCTTAGAAATATTATAATATTTTAAAGTTTAGCTTTTATCAAAATGCCAGGGTAACACAGAATACAGAAACTTATGGTGAAAACTCGTGGTTGGTCCCAACTATTTCCCTTACCACCTCTAGTATGACTCCCCCTGCTCTTTTTAAAGGACTATTTTTGGCTCATGTATTGCTTACTCTGTAAATGCCATACTGGAAAGTATCTATTTACTTGCTCTTACGATACATGAAAATATATTTGTACTCTCTTGTTCCTCTTTCCTTCATGATTGATAATTACCAGTTTTGTTTAAAATTCTCCAATTGCCTTTAAGCTTCAGTTAGTTACAATAATTCTGAAAAGTATCTCTTGATTATCCACTTTGTCAGATAAATGCATTAGGACTTCCACATTTTCCTCAATTTTTCTAGTCGTTTTCATCCCGCTTCTCTGAGCTATATGAGAGCATTTATGCTCTCAATACAGGTCAGATTTATAATATAGACTATAAACACAATAAAGTCCTCTGTGAATGCTGATTGACTCAATCAGTATAAACATTGCTGTGACTGTATAAACAATTCTGTGACAATATAAACAACGCTGGCCCAAGCAGTGGGCTTGATTGCATCATTGCTGAGATTGTGGGCCTGATTGCATCATTTCTGAGCTATTCTAGAGAAGAGGCTCAACAGAGAGGGTATATATGTATAGTTACACCTGATTCACTTTCTTGTACAGCAGAAACTGACACAATAGTAAAGCAATTATACTCCAATTAAAAAATAAAAAGTTAAATTATAAAACTATACTGTTCTGAACATCAAGATGGATTCTCTTCTTATACACCTTCAATTTCTCAATTTAATCTGTGTTTCAAAAACATTGAACCATTTTGAGTTTATTTTTGTGTATGGTGTTAGAAAGTGTTCTAGTTTCATCCTTTTACAAGTAGCTGTCCAGTTTATTTTTTTTTATTTTTTTTATTTTTATTATTGTTTTTACCATACATTGTCATGATATCACCATGGGTTTACATATGCTTCCCCTCCGGGTCCCCCCTCCCTCCTCCCTACCCCCCGGGAAATCTCCCTGCACCAGTCCCGAGCATCAATCCTGGGCTGGCGATTGATTAGACACATGACAATTAACATGCTTCAATGCCCTTCTCCCATCTCATCCTACCCTTACCCTCATCCACAAAGTCCACAAGTCTATTCTATACATCTGCGTTCCTTTTGTTGTCTCCCATGTTGGGTTCTCATTACTGTCTTTCTAAATTCCATATATATGTGTTAATATACTGTATTGTTGTTTTTGCTTCTGGCTTACTTCACTCTGGATAATGGGCTCCAGTTTCGTCCATCTGAGTAGAATTGCTTCAAATGAATTTTTTTTTAAATGCTGAGTAATATTCCATTGTGTATATGTACCACAGCTTTCTTATCCATTCATCAGTTGATGGGCATCTAGGTTGTTTCCATGTCTTAGCTATTGTAAACAATGCAGCGATGAACATTGGGGTACACGTGGCTCTTTCAATTCTGGTTTCCTCGGTGTATATGCCCAGCAGTGGGATTGCCGGGTCATATGGCAGGTCTATTTGCAGCTTTTTAAGGAACCTCCACACTGTTTTCCATAGTGGCTGTACTAGTTTGCATTCCCACCAACAGTGTAAGAGGGTTCCCTTTTCTCCACATCCTCTCCAGCATTTATTGCTTGTAGACTTTTGGATGGCAGCCATTCTGACTGGTGTAAAGTGGTACCTCATTGTAGTTTTGATTTGCATTTCTCTGATAATGAGTGATGTTGAGCATCTTTTCATGTGTTTGTTAGCCATTTTTATATCTTCTTTGGAGAAATGTCTGTTAAGTTCTTTGGCCCACTTTTTAATTGGGTTGTTTATTTTTCTAGAATGGAGCTGCAGGAGTTGTTTGTAAATTTTTGAGATTAATTGTTTGTCTGTTGCTTCATTGGCTATTATTTTCTCCCATTCTGAAGGCTGTCTTCACCATCGAAACAAAAAGAATAAAATACTTAGGAGTATTTCTACCTAAAGAATCAAAAGACTTGTATATAGAAAACTATAGAACACTGATGAAAGAAATCAAGGAGGACACAAACAGATGGAGAAATGTACCGTGCTCATGGATTGGAAGAATCAATATAGTGAAAATGAGTATACTACCTAAAGCAATATATAGATTCAATGCAATTCCTATCAAGCTACCAGAGGTCTTCTTCAAAGAATTAGAACAAATAATTTCTCAATTTGTATGGAAATACAAAAAACCTCGTATAGCCAAAGCAATCTTGAGAAAGAAGAATGGAACTGGCGGAATCAACCTACCTGACTTTAGGCTATACTACAAATCCACAGTCATTAAGACAGTATGGTACTGGCACAAAGACAGAAACATAGATCAATGGAACAGAATAGAAAGCCCAGAGATAAATCCACGCATCTATGGACACCTTATCTTTGACAAAGGAGGCAAGAATATACAATGGAGAAAAGACAACCTCTTTAACAAGTGGTGCTGGGAAAACTGGACAGCCACTTGTAAAAGAATGAAACTAGATCACTTTCTAACACCATACACAAAGATAAACTCAAAATGGATCAAAGACCTAAGCATAAGACCAGAAACTATAAAACTCCTAGAGGATAACATAGGCAAAACACTCTCTGCTATAATCCAAAGCGGGATACTCCATGACCCACCTCCCAGAATATTGGAAATAAAAACACGAATAAACAAATGGGACCTAATTAAAATTAAAAGCTTTTGCACAACAAAGGAAACTATAAGCTGTCCAGTTTTACCAGCACCACTTGTTAAAGAGATTGTCTTTTCTCCATTGTATATTCTTGCCTCCTTTGTCAAAGATAAGGTGTCCATAGATGCGTGGATTTATCTCTGGGCTTCAAAGATTTAAACATAAGACCAGAAACTATAAAACTCCTAGAGGAAAACATAGGCAAAACATTCTCTGATATAAACCAAAGCAGGATCCTCTATGACCCACCTCCCAGAATATTGGAAATAAAAGCACAAATAAACAAATGGGACCTAATTAAAATGAAAAGCTTCTGCACAACAAAGGAAACTAAAAGCAAAGTGAAAAGACAGCCTTCAGAATGGGAGAAAATAATAGCAAACGAAGCAACAGACAAACAATTAATCTCAAAAATATACAAGCAATTCCTGCAGCTCCATTCTAGAAAAATAAATGACCCAATCAAAAAGTGGGCCAAAGAACTAAACAGACATTTCTCCAAAGAAGACATACAAATGACTAACAAACACATGAAAAGATGCTCAACATCACTCATTATCAGAGAAATGTAAATCAAAACCACAATGAGGTACCACTTTACACCAGTCAGAATGGCTGCCTTCCAAAAGTCTACAAGCAATAAATGCCGGAGAGGGTGTGGAGAAAAGTGAACCCTCTTACACTGTTGGTGGGAATGCAAACTAGTACAGCCACTATGGAAAACAGTGTGGAGGTTCCTTAAAAAGCTGCAAATAGACCTGCCATATGACCCAGCAATCCCACTGCTGGGCATACACACCAAGGAAACCAGAATTGAAAGAGACATGTGTACCCCAATGTTCATCACTGCATTGTTTACAATAGCCTGGACATGGAAGCAACCTAGATGTCCATCAACAGACGAGTGGATAAGAAAGCTGTAGTACATATACACAATGGAATATTACTCAGCCATTAAAAAGAATTCATTTGAATCAGTTCTACTCAGGTGGACGAAACTGGAGCCTATTATACAGAGTGAAGTAAGGCAGAAGGGAAAACAAAAATACAGTATACTAATGCATATGTATGGAATTTAGAAAGATGGTAACGATAACCCTGTATGTGAGACAGCAAAAGAAATGTAGATGTATAGAACAGTCTTTTGTACTCTGTGGGAGATGGCAAGGGTGGGATGATATGGGAGAATGGCATGGAAACATGTTAATTATCATATGTGAAATCAATCCCCAGCCCAGGTTTGATTCTCAGGGCTGGTGCACTGGGATGACCCAGAGAGAGGGAATCGGGAGGGAGGTGGGAGGTGGGGTTCTGGAAGGGGAACGTATGTACACCCATACACCCATGGCTGATTCATGTCAATTATGGCAAAACCAACATGATAATGTAAAGAAAATAAAAAATAAATAAAATACATAAAATAAATAAAATGAAAAAAAATAAAGTAATAACCATTCTAAAAAAATTAAACCTATTTCTGCTCTTCTGATAGCTGATAAAATGGTGTTGACTTTATGGACTTTTATACCTTCATCATATTTTCACTTTTTCTAGAATGACATCAATTTTTGTTCTCTCAATTTTTTTTTATTTTATTTTATTTTTCCTGCACATCACAGTCCAGAGGCTCTTACTTCCTGCTCCCATTGGAACTAATTTATTTCATAGACTGCTGCATGGTATCATCCTGGGGATTCCTTTCTTTTTTTTTTTTTTATTCTAAATGGTCAGATGTTTCCTTGATCCTATGCCTCACCTTTTTGTTTTTGTTTTTGTTTTACTTCTTCTCTTGTTGGTGCAGAGCTCCAGATACTTCCTGAGAGTAGTTTTGGGAAGAACAATTTTTCCAGGCCTTGAATGTCTTAAAAAGGACTTTATTCTGTCCTCACTATGGTTGGTTACTTGGTTTGATGTAAAATCTGCATTGGAAATCATTTGGTATGAGAATATAAGTTTTTACTGATTTCTATAGTGTAGTTGAAAAGAGGGCTGGTGCCTCTCTGTTTTACTAAGCTGTAGACAATTTTCTGTCTCTTTCACTGGAATCTTATTAAAATCATCTTTATTCTTTCTGTTGGCAAAAAATAGAGTTAAATGCATCACTTTCAGGTCTTTGGAGGCAGATTACTTGGGCCTGTATCTCAGTTCTTTCATTAGGAACATGTGTCAGTTACTTCACAATTGTCTGCCTCAAATTTCTCATCTGCAAAAGCAGATAATAGTACATTCTCCTCTATGTTGCTGTGAGGATTTTAAGTTAATACGTGTACAGAACCTAATACAGGGTCTGCACATGCCAAGTGCTTTGTTTTTGTTATGTTAGTCGTTCAGTTGTGTCTGACTTTTTATGACCCTGTGGACTATACCTTGCCAGGCTTCACTATCCATGGAATTCTCCAAGCAAGAATACTGGAGTGGGTTCCCATTCTTTTCTCGAGGGGACCTTCCCGACCCAGGGATCAAATCTAGGCCTACAGACATTGCAGGCAGATTCTTTACCATCTGAGCCACCAGGGAAGCCCAGAAAAAAGTGCTATATATATTATATAATTATAAGCCCAGAAAACTGCTATATATATATAATTATATATTGCCATCTGAGCCACCGGGGACACCCAGAAAAGTGATATATATATATAATTATAGATATTATATAATTATAAGCCCAGAAAAGTACTATATATATATAATTATATATTGCATACATATATATTACATATATAATGCTTCCCTTTAACATTTTCTAGTTCTGCTGGCTTATTGTAATTTTAACTTTCATATTTTTAATCTCTTAAGAGCTCTTTCATGTTCTTTGATCCTTTTTAAACAGCTTGATGGCTTATTAAATGTCTCTGAGAATATAAATAAGAAATCTCTAAAAATAGGGTTCTGAATGATCTGTTTCCTATGGAACAAATATTTATTCAGCATTTCTCTTCCATGTTGCTTGTTCTCCTCATACACTGGTAACCTTTGATTTTCAGTTTATTTTAAAAACAAAAGGACATGTAGCTGGTGTGAGCTTTCTTTGATTTGACCTCTGGCAGTTCTATTCCCCTAACGGGACATATTGCCTGGGTGCTTTGAGTGAGAAGGTGCAGTGGGGCTTGTGGAGGTATGGGTTGGTTTTAGTTTGAGGAGGGCAAGCAAACCAGAGACTGGGTCAAATGAAAACCCCAATCCCTCACCACCCAACCACACACACACACACACACACACACACACACCCCATGTGGAAATGGGAAGACTTATTGTAAGGCCCTTTGGTCATCTGAGAAGTGTAGCATTTCCTTAGCTGGTTTAAGTTAAACTGACAGGAAACATGGATTTCAAGTTTTGTTTTTTTTTTTTTTTTTTAACTTAAGAGCCTCTATACTTCCATACTTTATAAAAGTTAAATCTGTTTATTCCAATAACAATACTTAAAATAGTTGTTCAGCATTAAACTTTACAAATTCCTGTTAAACAGAACATTATTTGATCCTATAAGATTCTTGGAATGACCATTATAATGAAGTAAATAATATCCATAAAACAGATCTTTGAAAGTTTAAAACACTATGCAAAATTATAAGGTACTATTTTGTTGCTTCATGTATTTACCTTATACTATATTAAGAAAGTACACTTCATTACTAAATAATACATCATTTATTTTTGTTCTGCACTGATCTACTCCTAAAAAATGGATTTTAAAAAGATGCTAACTAGAATACTAGAATGATTAGAAATCAAAGAGATATTTGTTTTCTTCAGCCTGCAGGGAAGAATCAGAGGCCCCACGAAGTGAGGGTGTGTACCCCAGGTTAGAGGGCTGTGAGCGATACAGCCCCTTAATGGCAGGGCCAAAATAACAACTCCTAGCCTGTGTTTCTTTCCCTTTCATTTGCTTTACCCCAATAAGCTCTACCTAGCAAAAAATAAAAATAAAAGCCAAGAGACTAAATTCTTCACAGTACTCCAGATTTCAGAAGCTTATGGACAAAGATCCAAAAGGGTAGAAAGATGAGAAGGCTGTGCCATGAGTACATGGCAAGTGCCCCATCTCCCAACAGCAGCACGACTTCAGGCATCCTCATCAGTGATGCAACAAAGGCAATCGTTCCTCTAGCCTTTCAGGGTCACAAACAGATTTTTGAGCCTGCCATGAGTGCAGCCGAGCGGTAGCATTAGGCTCTGTTTCTTACAGCACTTTCCGCTGGAGTGTAATAGAATCCTGGAGTGCTATTGTATTTTTAAAGGCAATTAATATTTTATTATGCACAGACTTTTATTTGCACCATTTGGATTCCTCTTCTCTAATTAAATCTTGTGATTTACACAAACAGAACTGCTGTTCTTTAAACTCTGCAAATTATAAAAATTAACAAATACATGTTAAAAGGAAGCAAAAGCAGCCAAGGGTCCTATTTTTGTGACAGATAAAACTGGAGGCTATGGAGTGAACTGATAGTGTCTCTTATTTGAGTGGGGCAATGTGGCAATTACATTCCAAATACCTTAGTTAAGTAGAACTGATAGAAATTCCAGCTGTCTATGAGAGAAAGGTTAATTCTTTAAATAAATAAAGCCAGAGTATTTTATGTGTCCACATAGAATTTTTGCTTCATGACCTTGGGTACAGCATTTTGTGTTATGGGATTTATAAATCAAGAGTGTAGTTTCAGGCATGCATTACACCACCTCTGCATATGTGGAACACTTCCTAGGGTCAAATGAATGGTATTCAGAGGGAACACAAAGACCCTAAGTGTCCATGCCTACTTGCAGAATATGTCCTGTTTGTCTTTCTGTTTCTAAATGAGCAGCTCCTTTCAGCTAGATGAGTAGCCACTCCCATGGTAGTAAATGGAGTTAAAATGGGTAGGGGGAAAGACAAAATATCTCTCTTGATCTCTGGAAAGATAGTAGAAGGGGACTGAGTTGAGGATCAGGAAGAAGGCAGAGCTAGGACATGAAATAATCTCCATCCTATTTAAATTGAAAGGTATTATCAAAGGTTTCCCAGGAATGTTTTGCAGTCTCCTTGAAGGACATTACCCCCATGGTCTCCATCTAGAGAAGAAGAGGAAGGATATTAGAAAGTAGATTGGGTAATGAGCAAGTAATTGGCATTATAAATTTAAGAAGAATCTATTTTCTTTGCAGCTCTTTTTCCATCCCTGCAAAATGTACAGTCAGCCCCCTAAGTAGAATGAAAACCAAAGGGTCCAATGTGGAGAAATTCACTTTTTGGATAACATTTCAGGACAACACTTTTGCATATGTGGAAGGCTACTATGCACGTCTGCAATTTCTATTCTCATTTGCATGAATTCTTCTCTGCCTTCAATTTGTGAGTCACATGCTTTCTTCCTTTGTGTGCCAGTAGACAAATAGAGGAAGATCTCTGCATGAAATTTTTATAAAAATAATTGAACATCTACCTAAGTGAATATATTTTCTCCATTTAAGCATGTTTGAGATAGTTTTATTATGACTTATATTGATAGAAATGATTTCATGATACTTTTCTTACAAGGGCCTTGAATTTCTTTTGAAATATAGGAATACACACAAACACACATCTTGCAAACAGCTTTATAAATTTAGGTGCAGAAAATCTCCAATGTAAAAACACCACATGTGAAAGCAACACTCAATTTAGAGAGAAATACAAGCAAAGAATAAACAAACAGACCCTTTTATTTCCCTATTTTACTACTCCCTAGTGTGTCTACTATTGTTATGGAATTACTTGAAAAATCTCAGTTCTCTTAGAGAATATCCATGCTGCAGACCTGAAAAGCTTGCTTTGTGAGCCTTCATGAAAAGGGTATGCATAAAGATGGCAAAGTGAGTTTCATCTGTTTCAAACTGTTCTCCAAAATCAACAGTGCACCCAAAAAGGATTTGACAAGTCTTCTCCTTTTCCCCATCTGTCTCTCCTTCCTACTCCCCACTCTTCCTCCTCTTTCTTTCCCCTAAACAAGCCAGCTTTCAGGGTTAAGAGCTAAGGCATACAGTATCAGTATGATCTTTTAGTGAATTTTTAGAGCAACAGGTATTAAGGATTACCCCCCACCCCAACAAATTAGCTACTGGCAGAACTTTATTCCAATGAGAACATACATTCTAAAATATACATGAAATACTCCTCCTCTAGATATCCAGTGACAACTCAGCATTGTCAAATTCAGTACTAAATTATTTAATTTACTGTTCTGTCTCATCCCCACAATAATCTTAATCTGGAAGAGATTACTGAGATCCCTTTTTAAAGATGAGGAGAGTGAGAATTTAGAGAATTTAACTCCATACTCAAAACCATGGCAACACAATGGAAAAGCCAAGAGTGTGAGGACAAGAATACAGATCTATCTGACTTTGAAGCTGGTGCTGCTTAATGTTGTGCTACATTGAAATGCTTAGATGATGCAGAGACAGTTTATCCAGGTATAGAGTTTTACACACACACACACAGGGCAAACATTAGGCCTCATATTACTCACAAGCTAATATGATTGGGTGAAAAAAGATACAAATTCTGGAGCTAATAACCTGGTTTACTGTACTCAAACATTTAAATTCTTTGTCATTTCCACTGCAGTGTAAGTGTATTGAAACAATGCTATGCAGCCTATGGAATTCTGTCACTTAGGAAGGTAGTTTGGATTTCAGAGAAGTTAAAAATTCATAGCCTAGTACTATCATCAAGTAAGTACATATTAGAAAGTTCACAGGTTTAGAATCTGGAAGTTTGGACTTCATATTTCCAACTTTTACCTGATTAAATTTCTTGAAACAATAAAGAAACCTCTCTAAGCCTATGTTTCCTTATGCCACGCGAGTGTAGATGTCACGCCAGGGTATGTTCCCCACTCCTTGTCTCGTCACAACAAAGGTTTGGAGTGACGGACATTGAAGCCCTCAGTGGGCCACAGCTCTCGGGTCTTGGACAGACTGTGTTATAGCTCTTAAATAAATCAGTGTTACAGCTCTATTTTATTTAGAAGATGATAGCAGGAGAATCCATCCTCGAAGCATGAGGGAATGCCGATCCAAAGATGTGAAGAGAACACCGCAGTGTGTAGGGGAGAGAGAGAGAGTCTGTCTTGGAAGCACAGGAGAGAGAAAGAGAGCGAGCGCTTTGGCTCCTCTTTTATATGTTTTCTCTGCCCCCTGCACCCGTCCTATGCAAATTGGGCTTAGACAGGAGTTCTGTTCTACCCGGAGTTCTCACTCAGGTCCTCGAACCTTCCTTTGACTTTCCTTGTTATATTTTCGCAGGCTTTTCCCTTCCTTGTCTTCTAGCCACCACCATTTTGGACTCCTGCTTCCTATTCTAACTACCTAACATTTATGTTTATAAGACAGGTATTATGATACACATTTACAGGATCAAAAGGGATGATGTACATGAAAGTGTTTGACAGAATTTCATTCATTCATTCATTCATTAAGGGATACTTATACTGCCTACATATATGTGTCAGAAACTGTCCTAAGCTCTATCCAAACAACAGTGAGCAAGACACATTAATAGCTATAAATGAATTCATTATTGACCCATGATTAGTTCTAATTTGGTTTATGAATTATAAAAGCAAAATTAATCATTTAGACATGAGTTGATGACACTGCATTATAAATATCTGGTATGCAGAACTGAAATGTCGCAAGAGAACATACATTCTGAGTTCTTTTAAGTATATGGCCACAGAGATCAAGGATTAGAATTTACATGTTTTAAAAAATTATCTACAGTAGCCTATACTTGTTTAATTGAACTATATAACAGTTGTGTTCTCATTTGCCCTCACTGCCAACAGCATGCATTTTAAGAAACGATTAGCACACTTCTCTCAGTGTCCATAATACAAAAATTAGGAGAAAATGTGTGATCATATTATTGAATTCTTGACTAATATAACTAAGCTTCCCAGTCTCCATTGCATAGCTTCCTGGAAGTGTATAGCCCCTTTCCCAATTTTATCCCTCCCATATCAGAAACCTACCAGAAACTTTATAATTGTCCATTCTTGCTCTGGCTTTTAGCTAAAGTGACAAAAAGATTATCTAGTAAAATCACACAGGGAAAAGTCTAGTTAGTCTTTAACATTTCCCTAGTTTTATTAAGTCATTTAATTCTACTCCCCTCTAACAATACCAGTTCTAGAGAGTCAACCCTTTCTTCAGATAAGTACGTGCCCAGTTGTATAGTCAGGCTGAAGTAGGAGACAGTGGGCCTCTGGGCTGGACACTTGTTTGTCAAGTGAAGTAAAATTTAAGCTTTGTTCTCACCAGACACTCCAAGGACAAGTCTAGTTGTAAAACCTGAGTTCTACTAAAGCAAAGAGATAAGGTGCCCACTCCTGAGGTCAAGGAAGACTTCCCTGTCTGCACATGTGCAGGAAAGCTTCTTGGAGATCAAAAAGGGAGAGGACTTCACCCCATAAAAATTGTGGGCATGTACCCTTAGGCCTCTATGGAGGGATCCATCTTAGAAAAATGTTGCACCTGTATCTTGAGGAAGGCCCGTGGACCTTCAGGTATAAAGAAATAAACAAGGTAATTGGCCAATGGTAAACAGAGTTGGAAGCACTGTCCTATGCAAGTGATTTACATCACCTCCTACTGCACTCCTCACTTAGGGTGCCTGTACTCCTCTCCAAGTGTGTATCTCTGCCTAGTTCCTGGCTTACCACACTCCTCCTCATTAGAGAGGATGCCCATACCTTTTCTTTCAGGATGTGTATCTCTGCCCTGCCTGTGAGTTGGATAAACAGTTTTCCTTTGTGTTATCCCATAGATTGTGCTGTGTCTCTAATAATAAACTTTGTGTCTGTTTTTTGCCTCCTTGAAACATTCTTGCTCTCAAACAGGGGCAAGAGCCAGGGCCCCTTAGCTTCTGGTGGTCCAGTGGCTAGGACCCTTGGTTTTCATCCAGGTTACCCAGGTTTAATTCCTGGACAAGGAATTAAGATCTCTCTTCAGTACCATTCAGTGCTCTCCCTCAGAGATCAAGGCCACTCAAAATGGCTATTCTCTTGCTCTCTCTGCCCTGCTTGACCAGTGCCTGCCTCACCTGCACCCCAGTCATATTTATTATCTGTCCTACATACTTGCCCCAGGCCTTAGCTAGTAATTGTTATAGCATTAGGTCAGAACTCTCTCTCCACTATGTTTATCAAAGAGGTAGTGAGGGGTGTGCCCCTCTGGTAACCAGTGAGGCAGCTTGATGTCAATTCCCCCTATAACTGGCAATCTTCCCTTCCTACTCCCTACACAGGAGTGAAGACTGCTACCTTGTGCTGCCCTGCACACAGTGGGATGTCACTCCAGGACCTTGCTTCAGATATATAAGTTCCTCCTATCCATTAAACTACTGACATCTCTGTCACTGACTCTGGGCTCTTTATTCAGTCTTGAGCCTGGTGAGCATGGTGAAGACCAACATTAACATACAGTTGTGTAAGTTGAGCCTTGTTCAGCAACTGCTAGCCAGAGTGAGATATGAAAGTGAATCTAGACCTGTGCCCAGCCAGTCATGAACCTAGACCTTGAATTCAATTTTCCACCCAAATCCCATGTAATAGCTTTTACCTCCTCCTTCCTATATTTAAAAAGGAGACAGGAAATATGTGTGCATAGTTATTTTTACAAATCAGGTTAGAAAAGTGTTGAGTTGATACCTATCACAAAAATCTGGCTAACCAATAATGTGTTTCAGGATATTTGCCTCTTGGGTAATATACCAACCTGAGGGCCTGGTTACTCAACTTGGGTAGCATATCAACCTCAACTATTGCTCATCAGATGGGGATCAAGGAAGGATTGAGATATGTTTATTTATGTTGCCAGTTTAGCTTTGCAAACTAATTACAAGAGTTCCATAAATTCAGTAAGTGTTATATTCTTGGCCATGATTCAACTTGTCAGGATACAGAAATAGCTCTCTGTGCCATCTCATGCCAGGTGCAGAATTTTCTCTGCCTCTCCCTTGGCAAGACTGGCCTGGAAGAGCAGGGAATGTGTTCTCCCAGGACAGAACAAAAGCTAGAAAAGCCACGTCTCTAACTGTCATATTGATTTGCAGACAGTTTTCCTTTCTGCCTTCTTTTAAAGGTTTAGGGATTGGGGGTAAAAAGTGGGAGGGAGTAGCAATAAAAAATTAATATAAGTAAATATCAGTATTTTTCTTTTCAGTCTTTGCACTTAGAATTAGTGAACTGAATTCACAGAGAATGGGTCATAGTGCAAGTGCCTGGCCCTTTGAATAAAGCATTTTATAACAGTTAACTTAAAAGGTAAAGAACTTTGGGTAGTGGAAGCAACCTAAGTATACACTGACAGGTGAATAAATAAATGAGGTGTGTTATATGAACATATATACATATATATATACACATATATACCACATTGTGTGTGTGTACATATATAATAGAATATTACTCAGCTATAAAAATGAATGAACTAATGCCATTTGAGCAGCATGAATAGAATTAGAGACTATTATACTAAGTGAAGTAAGTTAGACAGAGAAAGACAGATACCACATGATATCACTTATATGTGGAATCTAACACAAGTCTTATCTAAAAAATAGAAATGGACTGAAAGATATAGAAAACAAATTTATGGTTACTAGATGAGAAATGTAAGGGAGGGATAATTAGGATTTAAGGATTAATAGATATACACTACTCTATATTAAATAGACAAATAAAAAGGATTTACTATATAGCACAGGCAATTACACTCAATAACATGTAATAACCTACAATGAAAAATAATCTGAAAAAGAATAATATATATGTAAATTATCACTGAATCACTGTGCTGTACACCCAATACTAATGCAACATTGTAAATCAATTATGCAATTAAAATTAATTAAAAATAAATACAAAGTAAGTATAAAGTTTTCAAAAAAAATTCTGTTAGTCTGTGGAGAATTGTGTCATAGTTTGTATTTTCTGGGTCCTGGGGTACAACTATAGGGACATATGGGCTGCCACAGAGTCAGAATTATCATTGATCTTTATGCTGGATTCCCCCAAATCATAGACTAACAATGAAATAGGTATTAATAATGAATCACAATATTAACAATAACAACAATATTCACTATCTCATGGAATACTCAACATGGCTCTGTGAGGCAGACACAGTTCTTGTGCCATATTAAGGAGGAATAAACTTAAGCTGGGATAAACAAGTACCCAAGATTTTACAACCAGAAAGAAAAGGACTTGAGATTTAAGTTCAGATCAGAAACAGGTGGTTCAAACAGTAAAGAATCTTCCTGCAATGCAGGAGACCTGGGTTCAATCCCTGGGTTGGCAAGATCCCCTGGAGAAGGAAATGGCTAACCACTCTAATATTCTTGCCTGGAAAATTCCATAGACAGAGGATCCTGGCAGGCTACAGTCCATGGGGTTGTAAAGAGTTGGACATGACTGAGCAACTAACACATACTTCTTTCTTTTCCCCAGAAGCACAGGTGCATGATTTCACTTATGTCTTTATATATATTTTTGTAACAAATAAAATAAAAAAAAAACAGATAAAGAAATACCTCTGAAATTTGGTAATAATTACCAAATTACTGGGTTTCCCAAGTGGCTCAGTGGGCAAAGAATCTGCGTGCAATGTGGAGACACAAGAGACGCGGTTTCAAACCCTGGGTCAGGAAGATTCCTTGGAGGAGAGCACGGCAATCCACTCCAGTATTCTTGCCTGGGAAATCCCATGGACAGAGGAGCCTGGTGGGCTACAGTCCATGGGATTGCAAAGAGTCAGACACGACTGAGCACACACACATTCTTGCCTGGAGAATCCCATGGACAGAGGATCCTGGCAGGCTACAGTCCATAAAGTCTCAAAGAGTCAGACTCAAGAGACTGAGCACACAGCACAGCAAATTATTACCAATGGTAGACCCAAAGTATTATACATTTCTACTTAGTGGACACCACAATTTCTTTACAGAGAAAAAGAAGTGTATCTATTCACTTTAGAGAAGCTTATCTTCTTACTGTTAAAAGCTTTCTAAGAGAGTTGGCTTTCCCCAGAGTCAAAGTCACTGCTTTCCATGGAGAATTTTAGAGTGCAATAAAAGACTTTTAATTAAGCTGTGATATTATATCTAGTATGCTTTATTTACACCGAACACTGTTGATGTGGCAGAATGTTTCTCTTTTCTTTCCCCTGCTAGCTTCTCAGTGAGAGTGAAAACACATAGGGAAACAGCACACTAGTAAACAAAGAGATAGCTGCTTTTTGCCCTATTATATTCCCAGGATTCTAGTTTATGCAAATCGGAGGTGGTTTGAGTTGTCCATCCGAGTCTCTTTGCGTCTTTCAAGGATCTGCTCTTTGCCCTTTGGTGCTCCTGTGGATACTCCAGCACACATCTGGTAGAATTACTCCCCTCTGCTCCAATGTGCTGACACCTACACAGACTTCCTCTGTTGACAGAAATGACTTTTTAAAGAGTTCAAGACTCTTGGTAATGAGTTTAAACATTGAATGTAAACAAGACTTACTCTATGTAGATAAACTGTGCTTACTTATCAAGATGAATGTTATAAATAACATTATGTTTGTGTGCTCCAGGAACTAAACATCTTTTAGTTGTTGGACTAGGAATCCTTCTGCCTTAAGTTTACTAGAGAAAGGATAAACAACAGACCTCCAGTGACAAAGCTGCCTCTAGTCCCGGTCTGTTTCCTCACTCAGGGACTCTGAGAATTCTGTAAGTCCATGAAGTATATTTTAGATTAAAAAAAATAATAATAATAATTTGAGGTTCTGAATTCCAGTGCTATTTCTATCATTTGTTAGCAATGTAAACTTAAGCAAATCATTGACAATATTTCTCTTCTGTAAACGCAGTCAAGTAATGTGTGTGTGTTGGTTGTGTGTGCATACACTCAGTTGTGCCCAACTTTTTGTGACCCCATAGACTGTAGCCAGCCAGGCTCCTCTATCTCCATGAAATTTTCCAGGCAAGAATACTGGAATGGGTTGCCATTTCCTACTCCAGAGGATCTTTCTGACCTGGGGATGGAACCCCTGTCTCTTACATCTCCTGCACTGGCACATAGATTCTTAACAACTGTGCCAGCTGGGAAGTGGTCAAATAATAACTTGTCAGATAACCCTTTGGGGCCATTGAAGGTAACAAATGAGAACAATATGTGAAAATATTTCTAAACTATAATAATACATAAAAATATGAATTTGCTATCTGTTATCCAAAATATGTGCAAAAATATGATGTAGGATTAGGAAGGAAATCCTAGATTTGTAAAGGAGGAGGGGATTGTGATACACAACCAATTTTGGCTCAAGTTTTAGAATCTTATAAATCTTATTCACTGGGGTGAGCAAAATAATCACCAGGGATAAGTTGATTATTCTAAAAGCTAAAGAGTTAGTTCTAGTAGTCAGTATTGAGTAAAACTGGGGCAGTATAAATGTCAGGACAGAGTGCACGTCACTGCATTGCTAGTGCATATTACCCCTAGGCATCCTACGTGCATTATCGAGGCTTTAATAAGTGGAGCTGAAAGTACTGGTCAGCTGGGGTGATGAGCTAACTAATATTTCTATAAAATTGGCTGAAGAGTGTAGAGAGTTTCATACCTGGCTGAGTTTGAGAACATGTGAGAAAACAGACTTTAGAATACTAACAGCTAACATAAACTCTAGCTTCCAGAGTTTTAAAAGCCTGCTAGGATGCCTAACAGGCTGTTTGCCTAGTAACAATTTGCATGTCCTTCTACTAATTGCTAAAGTACCCTTGACTTAATCAAACTCTATAGTACTATGTAAGATGGATTTGGAATTTAGTATTAATCCTACTGTTTGTTTTGCCCCACAATCCAATCCAAATATTTAGCAGTAATAATTAGAAATTTTAATATAATAATTTAATGAAATGAATTACTGAGCACCCTTGTTTAAATTTAGACACTTAAAAAACCTGTCTTTAATAAAAATAACATACATTCTCTTTCCATTAGATAAACCACTGGGTTACCTATTCAACAGCTTGTCTAAATCTTACTTTAAAATATCCAATAATTTATAGATAAGAGTTATCCAAGATATTTGTTAATAAAATAAGAGGAAAACTATTTTCTTTCTTTAATTCATGTCTTTAAAATGTACAAGGAGGTAGGTCAAATCAAATGTAATTGTCTAGGCCTCATTCTCTAATGGATAGACTTTTACACCTTAGACCTAATGTGTATACATAGGCCTCTGGGAAATAGCATGGTTTGTGAGCTAATGATGTGCGTTGTTAAATATTTTTACATCAGGGTGACATTTATAAATTATATTTTAATATTACAATTATTTTAGATGATTGCCCCCTAAGCCCTTTTATTTTTAGAAAATATAAAGCATCCTTGGCCCACAGACACTCAAAACCCAAGATGTTCCAAATTGGACTCATTATCTCTCCACCCCCCGCCCTAAAGCTGCTACTCCTCCTTGTTCTCTTGCTCCAATAATGGGGCCACTCTCCTCCCAGTCACACAGCGAGCAAACTTCCATCATCTTTGGCTCCGACCTCTCCTGACCCTTTAAATCTAATCAACCAAGCCCTCTCAAATTTATCTTTGAAATGTCTTTGGAATTTGTCCTCTGTGCTTCATCCTCACCAATTTTTTTGTGATTCAGGCCCTGATTATCAAATGCCAGAAGTTATTCCGAAGGCCTGTTTATGAAGCTCACAGGAACTAGTTCATTCCAGCTTCAAAATGCCCTCCATACATTGCTAGCATGATTTTTTTAAAACACAGATATGAAGATGTAACTACTTGGATGTTGGAAAACATGTTCAGCAATAGCATTTTATAGACAATAAAATCTAAACTCCTTAGCAAGTCACCAATAGCTTCTTTTATTGCCCCATTGGTTATTCTTCCCCACTACGTTACATTCTAGCCCACCTACACCATCGATCATCTCCAAATATTCTATATATTTCATAGGCAATTTCCTTTGAATGAGTAACCATTGTTACCTTCTACTCATTAGGAACACCTAATCATTTTTAAATCACAAGTCATCTCCTTTGTGTCCTTGGGAAGGATTAATTACTTTGGCCTAGCAGTTTGCATATTTCTCTCTTATAATACTTACCACAATCTAAATAAGAGTTAAACTTTGTCAGACATGTATTAGTTAACCCCAGTAAGCAGAGAGCTCTTTGAATATAGGGGGTCTTATCTTTTTAATGGTTATGTGCTTCATGCTGCCTTTTCCATAAGAAGTCCCGGTTACATATTTATTATTAAACTTTTTAAATTGTTTTGCAAATTACTATTGATGTTGTTCATTTTACATCATGAAAATAGTGTTTTCTTAGCAGCATATCTATGTTATCTTTGAAGAGAGAATACAAATCAAGGCTTAGGAGAAAATACCCAAACCTTCTGACATGATATATAATATTTTTCATCATATCTTTGTATTAGGATAATCCTTACACTTTTAAAAAGCCAAAGGAGCATATACATGTTGCAAAAATATTATGTTTCCTCAAAAACCTAATGAGAAAAGATAGAGAGAGATGGAGTTAAATTAGTTAATTTTCTGCCCAGCTGCCTAGATGAAAAATAAAGAGGCACTGACCCTATGCTTCTGCATGCTAAACTACTCAAATGTCATGTCTCTGTTAGTTAACCATTATGCCTAGGTTGAGTGGCCAGTATCTGGATTAGCAAGACTATTCAATTTACTGTCCCTTTTGTTCTCAATTTTTAATGCAAAGGAAGAGAAATCTAAAAATAGTACAAACCCTTGCAACTGACTTGCATTTCTGACTATGCAATTATATCACTGTAAAGTGACAAAATCATATCACATTTCTTTGAAATGGTTCAAAAATAATAGATATATTTTTTAAATTGCTTGTACATTTTTTCCGTTCTAGATCTTCCCAATCTTTAAAACTCTTAGCTGCAAAAAAAAAAAAAAAGTGCCAATTTGCCCTTTAAAAACTAGGCAGCCTCAAGATTTTTCTCATGTTAAAGTGAAATGAGAACTCATTTCCATTTTCACAGGTAATCCAAGTCTCAAATGACAACTTCAATTCCATATACGTTTTAGTATTGTGTGTGTGTGTGTGTGTATGTGTACACATACATTTTGTGGAACTGCTTCTTAACAGTATTTCTAGTGGCAATAATTTTTTTGTGTGTATGAGAGACAACTTTCTTCTAACTTGCTCCTAAAATCATCTTAAAACGCCAGATCCTCCCAATCCCTCTGCTTTAATGGGCCATTTTTATGGAATGTCATTTACTCTCTTCTACCTGTTCTGTGACTCTACATTCACCTATTGGCTTCCTCAGTTGTCTTTAGGAAGACTAGAAAATTGTCAAGTTTACAAAATGTTTTGTGCACACTGTGATTTTTAAATGTTTCCAAAATATACCATTAAAAGATTCCACAGAAAACATCCCAGCTCCCATGAAAATCAGAATATCTAATAATATGCAGTCTACAAAGCAGTTGTCAGTTGGAGTTAACGGAAAGTGTATCATTCAGGGGTGAATCAGGAGAGAGGAGTTACACTGTTCTTCACACAGGAAAAAATTGACATAAAAATTATTAACTAGGCAAGGGTACATTACTAAGGGGCAAAGAGAAATCTAAAGCATATAAGAATAGCATCCAAAGGTGTTTAAGTTTAATTAGATCTGAAAAAATGATACAAAGAACTTACAAAACAGAAACAGACAGACTTTGGAAACAAATTTATGGTTATCAAAGAGGAAATACTGTGGGGAGATAAATTAGGTTTGGGATTAATATACACACACTGCTTCTTATAAGGCTGATAACCAATAAGGACCTACTGTATAGCACAGGGAACTCTACTCAATATTCTGTAATAGTCTATATGGGAAAAGAATATGAAAAAGAATAAACATATGTATATGTATATACATATACACATATATATATACATACATATATATATATATGTATGCTAATCAATGATACTTCAATAAAATAAAAACAGAAATAACATTCATATGAAGCAATCATTGACCGGGGGCTGAGGCAGGTTTTACCCAGAGGAGAAACTAATCTGGGCAAGAGCACCCTTATTTCCATGCGATTTTTCACTGGGGAGGGCGTGACCATGGCGCATTGTGTGGGGAAGAAGTTTGTTGAAGTGCCAAGAAGGGACTGGAAACAAAATAAACTGCCTGCAGGACTGCCAGGAAGACTCACTAGAAAGCTGCCCAGTGGGCTTCCAGAAAAAGCTTGTTGGAGAATGGATTCCATTGAGTTCCTGCATACTGCTGGCTGTCACATTGCAGAAGCAAGAAAAAATTTCCACACTAGAACCTGAAAGAGATACCTCTTCATCTCACAGTGTTCCTTCAGTGCCCCCTCCTTAAAGTTTAGCATCATGCCAGTTGTCCAAGGAGATGATAATGAGAACCGGCCCCAGGTTTTCTAGAACAAAAAGGATGGGATGTAGAGCTGAGAGGTAAACACATTGGTAATGGGCACAGACCATCCATGTATTCTAATTGATTCCTCCTCTGATTCCTGCTGGCATTTGAATTGATGGCCGATATTCCAAAATATGTAGCAGCTCAGAGAGTATGAGTTTCATGTCACATAGAAAGACGTTTAGAAATTGGAAACTCTGAGACTCAATTAGTAAGCATACGGAATTACCAACAGTGCTGACAAGTACAATTGCACCTAAGATACGGCAAAAACAGTACAGAAAACATGAACCTGCTATATATTGACCTAAAATTAATACCTTGCCATTGCATATGGAGCTAACCAATGTGAAATGAATATATTAAAATGAAATATATCTTTATGATCTGACCATAGTTCTATGTTATCTAGAAGGACATTGTCAACTCTCTCTGGCATACTTGGACAGATATCCAGGAAGTTTTTAAAGCTTGAATTTTTGTTTTAAAAGTTGTTTTCAATACCTTAATTAAAAATATTCATTTCATCTTTACTTTAGTTTGCTGCTATACCATTTGCTCAGAAATCTTATCAAATGTTTCCTGGCACTGGTAAGGTATAAGAAATAAAATAAGAGTTTTTGATATTGCTTTCTCTTTCCTTGAAATCTTGGGATGAAAGGAGACACTAATTAAAATTGGTATTTAAAAAGAATAACTGATTTTGGGGAACTGCTTTTGACCTTCAAGAAAATGAACTGTGAAGTCTTTGAAAATATTCTGAGGAGAAGGCTTAGAACTTTTGCCTCTGGCTTCTAACCACTGTTTATAGCCTTTTGAACTAGGCAAGCAATGACCCTGTTTCTTCTGTATATTCAGAAAGGTTAACTGGATTGATTTTCAATAAATATTAACTTTTGCCTATGCCTCTAGAGAATCTTGCAGGTACTGATAACAACTTGGCAAGACATCTGTCATTTATACTAGAGCAAGTCAAAATAATACCAGGGTATCATACTTTCTTAAAGAAAACTAGAATCTCCAAGGACTTTAACTAACATTAACTCACAGCTACAATCAGTACTGACTTCTGACTGCCCTTTGACAGATTTAACATGTGAAAGAAGAGATTTAATGAAGTAGAGATACCAACTGTAAGAATTTCTGCCCCAAAGTTAAATTTAAAAATTTATTTATTTCTCTTCCATTCCCTAAGTTGTATTGATACTTACTAGATAAGTTCCTTCTGAAAGATAATATTTATTTTATGCATTTATTTATATATAATTTATAATAATATATTTAATTATATATATGTATATATATGTATATAGTTTGTTTTTGTTTTTCTTTTAGACACATGAGAATATCTGGAATGAATTTTCCTAAGTATCACTATACCAACTTTGAAAGATGAAATACTGAAGCATTGAAAAAAGTAAATACATATGAGAATCTCTGTTTTCTCTCATTTCTCAATGTGAGTGTGCTCTGAAAATATGTAATGTCAGTAGCCCCTTATGAAAGAAAGCAGATATAATAAGAGCATTATTTTTTATGAAAGAAAAATAATTTACATAGCTCTAAGAAATATACTCTGCAATATTCTCTACATGCTGTTGGGAACCTAGTGTTTTTAAGAACAGAAGCAGGAGTTTAAAAATATAACTAAACTTCAAAAGCCCTTGTGACAACATGATTCGTATTGTATAATATGAATAATAACCTCCCTTGATCTCCTATTAAAGAATCATTTCTGCAAACCTTAGAGCTGAGAGCTTCAGGATTTATATTTTAAGAGCATTTATTTTAATGAAAACTCTGAAAAAAAAAAAGGAAATGTTGAGGCTGATGGGAAATTTGGCTTATTTTGCACTCTGGTGCTAGAGTTGTAGGTTCCTACCATTGGATAAAGAGCATCTCTCAGGTATTTATTTAGTTAAAACATTCTAACCATTATTTAACTCATTTATAAAGTATCTTAGAAGGTCTCTGGGGATGCATGAGACATTTTAAAAACTAATGTCATAGTAATGGTTGTCAATGGAAATCCAGTGATTGAAGGAAGCTGCAGTGTAATATCCCTGAACCTCTTTAATGGGTTTCTTTGAGGACTTGTAAATCTCCCTTTGTATAAACTACTTGCATTAACCTATAAAGAGAAATGTTCATCTTGCATCTCTCAAAACAAGTTGTATGGAGGGCAAATTTGGATGCTGTTATAAATTGAGGTCATTCAGTCAGGCAGATAATGATGTGGATATTATCATTTTGCAATTACTTGAGATTGTAAGGATTACTGAAAATAAAGAGATGAGAGAAAGAGAAATCAAGAGATATTACAGAAATGGTCTCTGGTATGCAGGCTTCTTACTATTGATTTATTTTTTACTTTTTTTCTTTTTTCTTGCCCTCAATTAGTTTACATCCAATTTTCTCTATATAAAATGCATAAACATAAAGTGTTACAATTTAGGTATAGGCTATCCACTTGAGTTTATAAACCAGCTCTGTAGCAATCAGATTTAAACACATATTTAGAAAATATGCTAAAACAGAAAAAAAATATTTTAATTTCAACATTTATAGATGTCCATATACTATTCAATTTCTTTTTCAACTGTAACTATTAGTTAACTTGTCCAGTTTATATTGTTTAAAAAGGGTTTAATAAACAGTAATATAAAATGAATATCATTACACACTATTTAGTGTAGAAATGGAGTTAAACCCTGTATGCAACTTAAAAACTTAATTGAAATATATATATATATATATATATATATATATTTATACTTAATGTCTGTTTAAATCATGATTTCTTAAAACCCTAAACTGAGCAAGTAAATTACATTTTCTCTCAAAATTTCCTCTATTAATGATTCTTAGTAAATAACCTTAAAGGAGACTACCTATAACAAGCCAACAGTAAAAATGGAAAGTATGGATTTAAAAGACCAATAAGAGCTTGACTATGAAAATCAAATATTTAGCAATTTTGCTTTTTGAGGAGCACTTAGATGGTGTGTCTATTTGCATAAAGTTAGGCAAGGATTGAGCTGTGTACTTTTGGGTGTGTTAGTGAATAAATATGTCTTATTAGATTTGTGAAACCTTATGTTTCCTGCATATTTGACCAAACATATTGAGGTGGGTTCTACTCTGATACAACTGAACTATTACTTAGTGTGACCTGAAAGAACATCATCTCCAGAATGCTTTATTTTAGCAACTAACCTGTAATGCTGTGGCTAAACTGTAATGAATACTCACAAATGCAACAACAACAAAAAAATACATATCAAAACAGCTGTTTTCCATTTTTAATGTTCTTTCATTTGGTATTCTTGCATTTTTAAGAAGGATGTGCTTTCAGGTTCTTTCCAGTTATTATATTATCTGATTTTCTGAACTTTAAAAGTGTTTCCCATGGTCTGCTTTTCCAGTCATTTGAATAGTTTTATTAACTTCTGTTCCCCTGTTTTTAATTCCTCCCAGCATGAAACACCTAGGGAGATTTCTGTCTTCCTGACAAAAACCCAACATAATCATTTTTTTTCAAGCAAAAAGAATCCTTCAGTCATCAGACACTTCTAGAATAATATGACTAATAAATTATTTACTCCACCCCATCTCTCTACCAACCTATCCCAGCTAGCTCAGCTGGTTAAGAATTCACCTTCAATGCAGGATAACCAGGTTGGATTCCTGAGTCAGGAATTTCCCCTGGAGAAGTGTTAGGCTACCCATTCCAGTGTTCTTGGGCTTCCCTGGTGGCTCAGATGGTAAAGAATCCACCTGCAATGTGGGAGACCTGTTCCCTGGATCCCTAGGTTGGGAAGATTCCCTGGAAGAGGGCATGGCAACCCACTCCAGTATTATTGCCTAGAGAATCCCATGGATGGAGGAGCCTGCTGGGCTACATACAGTCCATGAGGTCACAAAGAGTTGGACATGACTGAGTGACTAAGCATAATAGTTTATAAATCCTATCCAAATTCACAAGAACATTGATCATGCAATTTTTGTCTCAAATAATGCCAAATGCCACTACCTGCCCACTTTGCTTATTGCCTCTTATAAAATAAAAATCATACATCCTTAGTCTAATGTTAGTTTTTGCCCCATGAACCTGCTTTTTCAGTACTATTTCCCATTCCTTTCTTTTACATATCTTATTCATGAGCCAGTTTTAATGTTGAGGATTTACAATTCACAACAGCAGAACTTAAAAATTTCAATATCATTGTTTCTATCATTAATTCAACTGAAACTTTCATCTCAACTGCCAGAAGTCATTAGCTAGACCAAAAAGGGTGCCTGTGATATCATGAGTCTTTATAGCACATATCATATACTTAAGTAATAATTGTATTTTGTTTACCTTGTCTCCCTAAACCTGAACGGCTGGTACATAATTAATGCTTAATATGTTTTCATTGAAACAATAAAACAAATAAAGCAACATATTGCTATTGCTGCTGCTTAGTCGCATCAGTTGTGTCTGACTCTGTGTAACCCCATGGACTGTAGCTCTCCAGGCTCCTCTGTCCATGGAATTCTCCAGGCAAGAGTACTGGAATGGGTTGCCATGCCCTCCTCCAGGGGAATCTTCCTAACCCAGGGATTGAACTCGGGTCTCCTGCATTGCAGGCTGATTCTTTACTGCTGAGCCACCTGGGAAGCCCAAACAACATACTAGATATAATTTTAAAAATTAAAAAAAAATTAACACTTTCAAATAAATATTTTCAAATGCTGGCTACTATAGAAAGAAACAAATTTTTAAAAGTATAATCAATAACCATAAATTAAGGGACAATCCCCCTAAGAGAAAACCAGGAGCTATGGAAAACTCAATCAAAAGAACTTAAAGTTATATCAGACTCTGATAGTAATAAAAGCTATTTCATAGTTAGAACTTAATCCCCAAATTTACAAAAACAAAACAAGAAAAAAGGCTGGAATCAGCAGAAAAAATAAAAAGCTATGTTATAGCATCAAAAAATTTTGGCATTGAATGTCAACTAAATGGTATACAACAACCTTTATTTCACCACATACAAATTTATATATATAAATAAATTTATATATATATATATATATACAAAATACCAAAAAGCAAAATATTTAAAAGATAAACTGAGATGTTTAGATGTCAACTAAATGGTATACAACAACCTTTATTTCACCACATACAAATCTATATATATAAATAAATTTATATATATATATATACAAAATACCAAAAAGCAAAATATTTAAAAGATAAACTGAGATGTTTACTATTCAGATCCTCAATTAGGACATTCTAAATGATACATATATCAGGAGATATTTAACTTATATGCAGAGTACATCATGGGAAATGCCAGGCTGGATGAAGCTGGAATCAAGATTGCCGGGAGAAATATCAATAACCTCAGAAATGTGAGTGACACCACCCTCATGGCAGAAAGTGAAGAACTAAAGAGCCTCTTGATGAAAGTAAAAGAAGAGTGAAAAAATTGGCTTAAAACTCAACATTCAGAAAACTAAAATCATAGCATCAAGTCCCAACACTTCATTGCAAATAAATGAGGGAAATAATGGGAACAGTGAAAGACTTTATTTTGGGGAGCTCCAAAATCACACTGCAGGTGGTGACTGCAGCCATGAAATTAAAAGACGATTGCTCCTTGGAAGAAAAGCTATGACCAACCTAGACAGCGTATTAAAAAGCAGAGGCATTACCTTGCCAAAAAAAAAGTCCATCTAGTCAAAGCTATGCTTTTTCCAGTAATCATGTATGAATGTGAGAATTGGACTATAAAGAAAGCTGAGTGCTGAAGAATTGATGCTCTTGAATTGTGGTGTGGAAGTAAGACTCTTGAGAGTCCCTTGGACTGCAAGAAGATCCAACCAGTTCATCCTAAAGCAAATCAGTCCTGAATACTCATTGGAAGGACTGATGTTGAAGCTGAAACTCCAATACTTTGACCACCTGATGCGCAGAATTGACTCATTGGAAAAGACTCTGGTGCTGGGAAAGGTTGAAGGCAGGAGGAGAAGGGGACAACAAAGGATGAGATGATTGGATGGCATCACCGACTCAATGGACATGAGTTTGAATAAACTCCAGGAGTTGGTGATAGACAGAGAGGCCTGGCATGCTGCAGTCCAAGGGGACTCAAAGAGTCGGACACAACTGACTGATTGACTGTTTGTAGAATAAATTTTAATTTTAACTTCTATCAACTCTTTTACTTGTATTTATGTATTTCAGTTTGTCCTTTTGGAATCTACTCCTTCTTTCTGATGCATATCAGTTCAGTTCAGTTCAGTCACTCAGTTAGGTGCAACTCTTTGCAACCTCATGGACTGCAGCACACCAGGCTTCCCTGTCCATCACAGACTGCAGTTTACTCAAACTTAAGTCCATCAAGTCTGTGATGCCATCCAGCCATCTCATCCTCTGTCATCTCCTTCTCCTCCCACCTTCAATCTTTCCCAGCATCAAGGTCTTTTCCAATGAGTCGGTTCTTTGCATCAGGTGGCCAAAGTGTTGGAGTTTCAGCTTCAACATCAGTCCATCCAATGAATATTCAGGATTGATTTCCTTTGGATGGACTGGCTGGATCTCCTTGCAATCCAAGGGACTCTCAAGAGTCTTCTCCAACACCACAGTTCAGAAGCATCAATTCTTCAGCACTCAGCTTTCTTTATAGTCCAACTCTCACATCCATACTCGATTACTGGAAAAAACATAGCTTTGACTAGGTGAATCTTTGTTGGCAAAGTCATGTCTCTGCTTTTTAATATGCTATCTAGGTTGTTCATAGCTTTTCTTCCAAGAAGCAGTGCCTTTTAATTTCATGGCTGTAGTCACCATCT
The DNA here is from genome assembly GCA_007570785.1 of Antilocapra americana. Classification (NCBI taxonomy): domain Eukaryota; kingdom Metazoa; phylum Chordata; class Mammalia; order Artiodactyla; family Antilocapridae; genus Antilocapra; species Antilocapra americana. The sequence goes on along the minus strand of ML661344.1, from coordinate 17,036,140 downwards.
GCAGTGATTTTGGGGCCCCCAAAAATAAAGTCTGTCACTGTTTCCATTCTTTCCCTATCTATTTGCCATGAAGTGATGGGACCAAATGTCCTGATCTTAGTTTTCTCTATGTTGAGCTTTAAGCCAACTTTTACACTTTCATCTCTCACTTTTATCAAGAGGCTCTTTAGTTCTTCTTCGCTTTCTGGGATATATGTGGTGTCAACTGCATATCTGAGGTTATTGCTATTTCTCTTGGCAATCTTGATTCCAGCTTGTGCTTCATCCAGTCCAGCATTTCTCATGATGTACTCTGCATATCAGTTAAATAGCAGGCTTACAATATATGTTCTCCTTTGCATATTCCTTTCCTGATTTGGAAACAGTCTGTTGTTCCATGTCCAATTCTAACTGTTGCTTCTTGATCTGCCTACAGATTTCTCAGGAGGCAGGTTAGGTAGTTTGGTATTCCTGTCTCTTTAAGAATTTTCCAGTTTGTTGTGATACACACAAGTCAAAGGCTTTGGCATAGTCAATAAAGCAGAAGTAGATGTTTTTCTGGAACTCTCTTGCTTTTTTGATGATCCAGCGGATGTTGGCAATTTGATCTTTGGTTCCTCTTCCTTTCCTAAATCCAGATTGAACATCTGGAAGTTCACTATTCGTATACTGTTGAAACCTGGCTTGGAGAATTTTGAACATTACCTTACTAGCATGTGAGATGAGTAAGCATTAGAAAAGCCTAATTTGAAGATTTTTTTTTAAATATACTAAAATTAAAATTCCAGAAATAATTGTATGTGCATGATCAATCACTTCAACCATGTCTAACTCTGTGTGACCATATGGACTGTAGCCCAGCAGACCCTTTATCCATGGGATTCTCCAAGCAAGACTACAGGAGTGGGTTGCCTTGACCTCCTAGAATGGATATTTCCAACCCATGGATGAAAACCAAGTCTTTTGAATTTCTTGCATTTGCAGGCAGGTCAGCAACCCACTCCAATATTCTTGCCTGGAGAATTTCATGGACAGAGGAGCCTGGTTGGCTACAGTCCATGGGATCGCAAACAGTCGGACATAACTGAGTGACTAACACTTCACACTTTCTTTACCACTAGTGCCACATAGGAAGCCCCCATAAACAATGTTATTAGAGACAAAGAGTGGTCAGAATTCCCAAGAACACTTAGAGATTTTTATTAATTTAAATGTATAAATTTAAGTATGTTTATCAAAGTACAAAGAGAAGCCAATTAAAGAACTGAAAAAAAATCAAGTGCATAAATTCCAAAGCATCAAGGAAACACAGAATTAACAAAGCTATGAAAAGAGGAAAGTAAAAGCATTGAAAATGTGAAACTAATATAATAAACCATATTGTATGGTAGAAACAAATGCAAATCTATTAGTAATCACAATAAAATATAAATACACTGAACATACTCATACCAAACTAGTCAGAATAATTTTTTTAAGTCTTATATGATTTTTACAAGAGACACATGAATATAGCACTCAGAAATATTAAAACACCAGTTTATGGAAAAGTGACATCAGGACAATACTAAACAAAAGAAAGATGATATAGTTCTGTCAATATCAGATATATTAGACTTAATGACAATAATAATAATAATGTTTAAAGAAAAGCAAAGTTATTGTACAATGACTCTTAATATATCATGGGGATTAAAAGACAGAAACAGGCTAATTTTCCAAGTATATCAGTAAAATGGGCACATTTTAAAAACAAATTTTGGTTATTATTAAATTAGTCAAATTTAATAAAAAGTATTTAAACAATGCAATTAATAAACATAATTTAGCTGATGTATATACAGACTTCACACTGAAGAATATAATAAAGCATGTTTTCTCAGATGCATTCATAAAACAATGATAAAAATTAAATAAATACCAGTCTCAACTAATTAACATTTTATTGTGTCATATTATAGGCCATCAAGTTATATAAACCTGGGAAGCATGTACATAGTGTTAGAAATGAAAAAATATATTTTCAAAATACATTTGAAAATGGAGTAAATAAATCTTACTATCTGCAATCAATATTTAACTTGCCTATATGTTTTTCCATTTTTTTTTCAAATTCTTTTCCTATTTAGGATATTACAGAATACTGAGCAGAGTCCCATGTTTTTTATTATGTACGTATTTATATTGTCTCCTGTAGGAGCATGATCAGTATACTTCAATCCTCTAATGTTTAGATCATGACACTAATATTAGGTCACTACATTCACTCATAGCAAAGTACTTCATATTTAACAGTCACTCAATAAATATTTGTTATTGATCAGAAGAAGGGGTAAATCCACAAATAGCATGGGTTGGGTGAGACCAAAGACTCTAAATGCATTTCAAAATCATGTATTTACCTGTACCCTAGGCCACTATAATTAGTTCTTAAATTCAAATTATCCAAAAAATACATCATCATTTTCCCCTTCATGCTTGTTTCTCTCCTGCTTTTTTCTTCTCTGATACCAATGAATAGTATTATAAACTCCCAGTGAAAATGATACCCAGCTTAGAAACTAGAGGGAGGCTTCATCTTCCTTTCAATTTTCACCATTTAAATTTCCCATGTTTAAATGTAATCTCTCATCATTTCTTATCTTGATTACTGCATTAGTAGCTAATAATTCTTTCTGGCTTCTAGTTTTGTTTTCTTCTAATACCTTCTCTATTATATAACCAAAATAATCTTTCAGGAGTACAAATCAAGATGACATACACCCTCTTAAATATTTCTTTTAATTATCATTACTTGCAAAATAAATTCTAAACTCATTTTGCAGTATGTGAGTTCTTTCAAGGGTTGGCCCTTTCTCAAATGTCTAGAGTTAAATCTTTCCTTTTACTAACAGTCACTAAATCAGCCTATAACACTACACCTTTTTTATACCTTCCCTGTTACAAAAGGCATTCTCCTGACTTAGGGCACCAAGTTAAAATGGTTACTTGCAGTCTGACTCTATAAAGTCATTAGCAGCTGCAGTTGCTGACCTTCAACACTTCCATTATTTTATGATGCAGATCAAGAAAGAGGCATTCTGTGCTCTGGAAAAAGCTAGCAGATTAGGTTTCAGTTACTTAGATATTTTCAGGAGAAGATGTTATAAGCCTAATTTCTTACATATTCTTATATCTAGAACAGTACTAAAATCATTAACAGAGGCATCTGTTCCTAATAACTGGCAGTGACACTATGATTAATAACAGTAAACATCTGCCAAAAGGTGTGCTGTACATGTATCTCCCTTCAAAAAAATCACATATATACTGACACCCCCACCACCACCTTTTCAGAGCAATTCCTTGGAAGTATCTGAGAGGCTGTTTCCCAGGGCATAGTTCTCATTTTGCTCTAAAAAAAAAACTTAACACAACTACCAGTTCAGTTAAGTTCAGCTCAGTCGCTCAGTCATGTCCGAATCCGCTATCCATGGATTGCAGCACGCCACGCCTCCCTGGCCATCAACAACTCCCAGAATTTACCCAAACTCATGTCCATCGAGTCGGTGATGCCACCCAACCAACACTTCTTCAGTTGTCCCCTTCTCCTCCTGCCCCCAATCCTTCCCAGCATCAGGGTATTATCCAGTGAGTCAAATCTTCGCATGACGTGGCCAAAGTACTGGAGTTTCATCTTCAACATCAGTCCTTCCAAAGAACACTCAGAACTGATCTCCGTTAGGATGGAATGGTTGAATCTCCTTGCAGTCCAAGGGACTCTCAAGAGTCTTCTCCAACACCATAGTTCAAAAGCATCCTTTCGGTGCTCAGCTTTCTTCACAGTCCAACTCTCTTATCCATACATGACAACTGGAAAAACCATAGCTTTAACTAGATGCGCCTTTGTTGACGAAGTGATGTCTCTGCTTTTGAATATGCTATCTAGGTTGGTCATAACTTTCCTTCCAAGGAGTGTCTTTTAATTTCATGGCTGCAATCACCATCCACAGTGATTTAGGAGCCAAAAAAAAAAAAAAAAAGTCTGACACTGTTTCCACTGTTTCCCCATCTATTTCCCATGAAGTGGTGGGACAAGATGCCATGATCTAAGTTTTCTGAATGTTGAGCTTTAAGCCAACTTTTTCACTCTCTTCTTTCACTTTTATCAAGAGGCTTTTTAGTTCCTCTTCACTTTCTGCCATAAGGGTGGTGTCATCTGCATATCTGAGGTTATTGATATTTCTCCTAGCAATTTTTATTCCAGCTTGTGCTTTATCCATTCCAGTATTTCTCATTATGTACTCTGCATATAAGTTAAATAAGCAGGTGACAATATACATCCTTAACATACTCCTTTTCCTATTTGGAACCAGTCTGTTATTCCATGTCAAGTTCTAACTGTTGCTTCCTGACCTGCATACAGGTTTCTCAAGATACAGGTCAGATGGTCTGGTATTCCGATCTCTTTAAGAATTTTCCACAGTTTATAGTGATCTACACAGTCAAAGGCTTTGGCATAGTCAGTAAAGCAGAAGATGATTTTTCTGGACCTCTCTTGCTTTTTCGATGATCCAGCAGATGTTGGCAACTTGGTCTCTGGTTCCTCTGCCTTTTCTAAAACCAGCTTGAACATCTGGAAGTTCACGATTCACATATTGCTAAAGCCTGGCTTGGAGAATTTTGAGCATTACTTTACTAGTGTGTAAAATGAGTGAAATTGTGCATTCTTTGGCATTGCCTTTCTTTGGTATTAGAATGAAAAATGACCTTTCCAGTCCTGTGCCCACTGCTGAGTTTTCCAAATTTGCTAACAAATTGAGTGCAGCACTTTCACAGCATCATCTTTCAGGATTTGACATAGCTCAACTGGAATTCCATCACCTCCACTAGCTTCGTTCGTAGTGATGCTTTCTAAGGCCCACTTGACTTCACATTCCCAGAGATCTGACTCTAGGTGAGTGCCTACACGATTGTGATTATCTGAGTTGTGAAGTTTTCTTTTGTACAGTTCTTCTGCGCATTCTCGCCACCTCTTGTTAACATCTTCTGCTTTGGTTAGTTCCACACCATTTCTGTCCTTTATCAAGCCCATCTTTGCAGGAAATGTTCCCTTGGTATCTCTAATTTTCTGGAAGAGATCTCTAGTCTTTCCCATTCTGTTTTTTTCCTCTATTTCTTTGCATTGATTGCTGAGGAAGGCTTTCTTATCTTTCCTTGCTATTTTGGAACTATGCTTTCAAATGGGTATATCTTTCAATTTCTCCTTTGCTTTTCACTTCTCTTCTTTTCACAGCTGTTTGTAAGGACTCCTCAGATAGCCATTTGTTTTTTTGCATTTCTTTTCCATGGGGATGCTCTTGATCTTTGTCTCCATACAATGTCACAAACCTCTGTACATGGTTCATCAGGCACTCTGTCTGTCAGATCTAGTCCCTTAAATCTATTTCTCATTTCCACTGTATAACCATAAGGGATTTGATTTAGGTCATATCTGAATGGTTTAGTGGTTATCCCTACTTTCTTCAATTTAAGTCTGAATTTGGCAATAAGGAGTTCATGATTTTAGCCATACTCAGCTCCCAGTCTTGTTTTTACTGACTGTATAGAGCTTCTCCATCTTTGGCTGCAAAGAATATAATCAATCTGATTTCAGTGTTGACCATCTGGTGATGTCCATATGTAGAGTCTTCTCTTGTGTTGTTGGAAGAGGGTGTTTCCTGTGGCCAGTGTGTTCTCTTGGCAAAACTCTATTAGCCTTTGCCCTGCTTCATTTTGTACTCCTAGGCCTAACATTGTACAAATTTTCAATCAACATGGGCCATTTTCAGGTACTCCCTTCTGCCTGGAAAACCCTTCTTGCTTCTTATTCTAGTCAACCTTGCTAATTTCTCCACCATGAGATCTCAACATCAGTTTGAAGGAATGTGTTTGTACCTTCTAATTCAGGGTGCTTTGCCTGTGCATTGTAGCCATAGTTCTACCGTAATTCTCATTCTTGGATTGATTATTTTTTCTTGCATATATTCATCTCTAGATTGCAAGCACTTTGAGGATAGAGACAGAGCTAGTCTCATGTGTATCCTATTCCTGATGCCTATCATTAATTGGCATGTAGGACTCATATGTTTCCTAGCAAAAGTGTGGTGGAGGTAGAACAGAAAGGAATGAAGAGAGGAAGGAGGGGTGAGAAGAAATATGGAAAGGAGAGAAGCAGCTTCTGTTTATTTGTTATTTGAGTAAAGTGATTTGACTATATTACACTTAATACAATTGTCTTATTGATGGACTACTTGAGGTTTTTATCTGTATATCCCCAAATTTCCCCAAATCCTGTAATGAACACCTTGAAAATAATATATTTATTTCTGTTGTGCATAACATCCATCCCTCTTTTATAATTTTAGTCATATTAAAAACATTATTCTCTCAATTGTACTAGGAAATAATAATGAATAATATTTCTATTTCAAAGACAAGGAGCTGAGTTGCACACAACCTCCATTTACTTAAGTAGTTAAAACCAGATATTGCATAATACACAGTTTTGCATTCTCTCAGTTCTCGCTTTTTTCATTCCTCTCCAACTTTCACCATAAAACCTCCCATTCTATGTAGTCACATTTATTTTATGGTAATAACATTAACAGAAAAAATAAAATGAACATGTATTAAGGACCCACTCTATCACAGTTATGATACTAATTTCTTTATACACATTACCTCATCAAAAAATATCCACAAAAATCCTATGATTTTTGCATTATCACGAGTTGAGTAATGAGGTGAAGTCTAATTACTGTGTTAACCACTCCAGAATTCCACTTATGAAGGCAACTCACTTTTGGGGAAAAAGAACTTAAGCTAAGAGACCCTAAGGGAATGGGTAGTGTCAGGAGCCCAGGTAACAATATGTTAGATAGAGTAGAACTTTTTCTCATTAGAGAAAGAAAGTGGTAATAATAAGTCCTTTGGGGCTGTTATAAACACACTCAGAGGCTTATAAATATCAGAACCTTACCTGTCACGGCTCTGGAGGCTGGAAGTCTGAGATTGGGAAGCCAGCATGGTTGGATAAAGGTTGTTTCTCGTGTGTGTATCTGTGTGTGCATGGATGTGTTTTGAATCATTACCTATATAAACCACCTTGATAATCATTAGTGTTTTAAGAGGTACAAATTTATTATAACTAATATATTGTTTGAAATTTAGGTTACTGACCTATTTTTATTGCTTATATTTTTATTTGCCTTTCCAATTATCGTAGTTAAAATTAACATCAATTCTCTAATATCCTAAAAAAAAAAAAAGTTCAACTTTCCCTTTTTCATTTGTTTGTATAGTTGTTTGTTTGATTTAATTAGGATCCAAACAAACGCCTCAGTCTGCATTTGATTGACTTGCCTCTTAGGCCTTTTTTCATCTTTAATTTCCCCTTCCTTTTCTTCATCTTGCAACTTATTTGTTAAACTGATCATTTCTCCTGTAGAGTTTTTATGTTCTGAAATTTGGTGCTTGAATCCCCATGATGTTTAATCTCTTTTCATTCTTTATATTTTTGGTAATTGAATTTTAAAACTTGATCTGTTTCAGGTTCAGTGTTAGGCCAGACTATTTCATTGAAGGTGCTGTACACTTCCAACAGAAGGCTAATAAGACCCCCCCCCCACTTCTTTTTTTCTCCCTTGCCTTTTCCTGTGTTTGTAGCTACTGATGATCATGAACTGAATTCAGTATTTTTTTCGGGGCAAAATATTCTGTTGATTTAACTTTCCTCTATTCATAGGAGACTTAATTTTTATCTCCAAGCTCTTGTATCCATACTAGAAATCATATTCTATTAAGATATGGTAACTTGTTCATTTATGAAACAAAATTCACTGAAATCTTACTAAATAGAGGTCACTGTGCTAAATATTAGGTTTACAATCTCAGCTCTAAATTAGTCAGTGGGTTGACAAATTAACTGGACAACAAACAAATGTATGCAAATGTGATAATCATTGTTTTGAAACATGTAAAAGGAGAAATGAAGTAATAACCAAATGATAGGCAATTTGGGAAATTTTGCTCTGTATCCCAGACTCACTGGGTACTCTTTATTTGGTTGCTTTTGTTGTTTATTTACTAAGTTCTGTCAAAATCTTTGTGACCCCATGGACTGTAACCAACAAGGCTTCTTTGTCCATGGGATTTTCCAGGCAAGAATACTGGAGTGGGTTGCCATTCATTCTCCAGGGAATCTTCCCAACCCATGGATAAAAACACATGTCTCTTGCTTAGCAGAGAAAAATAGTTTTAAATTTTCAGAAGTAATTTGTCCACATTATAAAAAAATTAAAAAGTTATTTAAATGACTATACATTAGCCCAACAGTACAACTATTGTCATTTTATTGACTGCTTACTATATTTCCATTTTTACACAATGAAAATCTTAATACATGTATTTTTATATCCGTTTTCTCCAGAAAAAAAATATTATTACCTACGTCGAGGGGTATATTTAGCAATCTCAATGTAAATAACTAATTTATACTCATTTCAATGGATCAATTATATTTTAATAAATATTTATTATTGGATATGTATATTGATTTCAATCACTCAATTTTATAAATGATTTTGAAATTTATCATCATACATTTGTATATATATAACTCTTTTTACATGTTATCATTTCCTTTTGAGAGATAACAGGCAGAAAAACTCTTAAAGTGAATATTTTAAATTTTATTATATTTCTTGATATATATTTCCATGTTGATTTAGAAAAGTAAGTCTTTCTTTCATCATTGTCTTTTATCATTTCTTTCATCAATGTCAGTTTTACTTCAGTATATTTAGTTGCAGAAACTACTATATTTCAAAGAATTTGCTAATTTAGAAGACAAGATCAGTACAATAATAAATAAAAAATATTGTTGACTCAATTTCTATCGTGTTTTGGAGGAAAGCCTGCATGCCAGTGTTTCTCAAAGTCATTCCCTCTTTTAAATCCATTTCCTCTTTAAAAAAACAAAACAAAACAAAAAAGTTGAAACTCAACCATATCATCCTTTTCTTGAGGAAACATTACTACTGATTTGAGAAAATATTTTTTGAATTGTACTGCCTGATGTTTATGGCATAAACATAAACATTTTTTTATATTTCAAATGTAAAATTCAAGTGTAATACTCAATTAGCTCTCTCAAGTAATATCCACACAACTGCACACATATTTACTTCCAGGATAGAGCTCTGAGTTTCAACATGGCTTTTGATTTCTTTTTTTTTTATAATAAGCAATATAAATTTAAGTCTCAGTCTGCTACTTGATAAGGATTTGACCTTGAACAAATTGCTTAACATCATCAGTTTCTGAATCTGTAAAATGGAAATGAGAATATACCTTATGTCTAAGTTTGTAAAAACTAAATGAAACATCTTAGGTTGCCCAGCATATCTTGCACTGAATAAAAGACAGCTTTTATTTTTCTAGAAGCAGAATCATTTTCTTCTTAAAGATTAAAATAAGAAAGGAAATGGTTATAGTAAACTGCCTTAAAGTATAAAATCCTCTTCTATTGAAGATTTCTAACTCTGCTTCACTAACTCTGTCTACCAGCAATCTTTAATATATATCTTCCTTTTCAGGATTATGTATTTTTAGGGGGAAAGAAAATATGAGACACTAACCACTGTTGTATGTACAATTTGAGCCACCAAATATTTTACTTAATTTAATCCTACAACAACTTGGAGAAGGAATTATGTTTTATAACTTTTGACACATAAGAAAGCTAGGATGCAGAGAGTTCATACAATGTGCATGTTTCCACAGTTAGTAAAACTAGATCCAGCCTATGTGACCAAAGGTCTTGTCATTTGCTCTGTCATTTCCCAGAATATAGTGGAATGGGATGCCACTGATTGACCCAAGTAGACACTGAATAGGGCTGCACTGGGGGACAAGTGTTCGGAGCACTTCTCTGTTTTATTGCTCTTAAGGATGCTGTGCCATGGCCCCTCTGGCTAGCATTCCTCTCTACCAGTTTTAACTTAAATGCCCATTTCTCAGTGAAGCCTCTCATTACCCAAACTTTCAACCCACACTTCCATGAGAACATGGTTAAACTCTGTTACATCCCTGTTCTATCGTTCCTAATTAGCACTTTCTATAATTAAACAACTATTTTAATAATTGTCTGTCTAATGTTTGTATCAACCACCAGATTATAAAATACATGATAGAAGAAAGAATATCTACCTTCCTCTACCTTCCTTAGCACTGTATCCCTGTCCTCTGACCTGTGCTAGGTGACATACATTTATATAAATATATATATACATATATATAAAATTGAGGAATAAATATGCACATAGATACAGAATTGCATACACTTATTAAATTGTGCATTATTTTAAATTGTGGAGTACTATTTGGTCACCAATGTCCTATTGTATTCACTTAGCTACACATAGATTCTATGGAATAGATAATATATGGAAGAAAATGAAAACTAAGGAGTAATATCCCTAAATTGATCAACAGACTTGTTGTAGCAGTGCTTTAAGAATTCTGGGATTTTTTTTTCATGTTACTGATACTGTTAATGTGTTGTGAGTAAAATAAATTATGTTTTCTTTCTACTCATGGTTTGGTTTCAGAGCAGCTACAAAGCAGGGCCATAACCAGATTCAGTGTTATCTGTCTCATTGCAATCTGCAAAAGAAAAAGAAAAAAAAAAAATCAGCTACCTCCCAACAGCTATTGGGAAGCACTAGTGGTCAAGAACCTGCCTGCCAATGCAGAAGACCTAAGAGAGGCGGGTTTGATCCCTGGGTGGAGAAGATCGCCTAGAGGAGGGCATGGAGACTCATTCCAGTATTTTTGCTTGGAGAATCCCATGGACAGAGGTGCCTGGTGGGCTGCAGTCCATAAGGTCACACAGAGTCTAATACAACTGAAGCAACTTGGCAGGCATGCAATGGCTGGTGAGGGAAAAATATGAGCAAAAATTAAATATTCACTATTATCTGGCTTAGAAAGAAGCCACTTATTGACCTCCAAACATATCTCAGAATTTAACACATGGGAACACGTGGGCATGGCATGTGGCATAGTAGTTTTAAAAATATTCAAACCCCTACATTTAAATTTTGAAGTGTATGGCATTGTCTCTAATAATATGTCTGTTATTTTACCTGAATTAATGAGTGAACTTTGATACCATAGGTTGTATACACTCTTATGTGCACATCATTTGGAAAAAAAAAAAGAAACTTTACTAGTGAAAGCCCAACACAGTAGATTAAGGACTAGCTTAACATCCAGGAAATTAGGCTCTGCTAGCCTACTGTGTACTTCATACCTCAGGCAAGTTTCTGACTTGGGCATCAGATTTCTTTTCTATTAAATGAGTGTTGGCTTCTTAGGGACAAACACTTCGAAGTCTGATGCAGCTCCAGTTCAGAAGTTGAAAACCACAGCCTTTGGGCCAAAATCAGCCTCCAAATGTGTTTTGTCCGACCTACACAGTATTTTCTCCTGTTTGTTTGTTTTAATAGCTGCCAAGAAAGGAAGTGTGGGGGTGGAGGGAGAATTGCTTATAAAAGTCTGGATTTAAGACTTCTTATGAAAACCCAGAAGACATAGCAACACTGAGTCAACAGTCATATCGGTAACTTTAACTGAAGCTCAGGACCTAAATAGGCCCCTTTTAGATGAGTCATTTGCTTTTGTCTCCACCAATCTCTGTTTCCCTCCTGATACCAAATCCAAGTGTCAGGTAGCGATCATCAAGCCACTTTTTCCTATATTTTATTGCTTTTCTTGGAAACCCCCCTGACTGCTAAACTGTTAACATTGGTTACCTTTCAATTTTCTACTCCATGTTAATTAAATGACTAGAGAACATAAAACAATCAAACTTGACTGGAGACATCACTCCATTGGCAGAGAAAAGCTAAGTTTTTCTCAGAGTATATACATTCATTGACAACACATGTCTCTTTGCAATATCTCCACTTTGTGTATACCTCAAACACTTTGAGACATGGAGTTCCTAAAGCTTCTTTTCCAAGTATTACTAATGTCTATTTATTCGCACCACAATACCCCTGATCAATCTTAACTCTTCATTCAAATCCTCCCTACTGGACTCCAGAACAGGGGTTCCCAGTGAGATGATTGAAAAAAATGTATTTGCACTTTAATATTGACATTCCTTTGACCATGTAGATCACAGCAAGCTATGAAAATTCTTAAAGAGAAGGAAATACCAGACCACGTTACCTGTCTCCTGAGAAACTTGTACACAGTTCAAGGAGCAACAGTCAGAACCAGACTGGGAACAATGTACTGGTTCCAGATTAGGAAAGGAATACATCAAGGCTGTATACTGTCGCCGTGCTTATTTCACTTATATGCAGAGTACATCATGCGAAATCCTGATCTGGATGAAGTACAAGCTGGACTCAAGATTACCGGGAGAAATATCAATAACCTCAAATATGCGGATGACACCACACTTATGCCAGAAAATGAAAAGGAATTAAAGAGCCTCTTGATGAAGGTGAAAGAGGAGAGTGAAAGAGTTGGTTTAAAATTCAATAGTCAAAAAACAAAGATCGTGGCATCCAGTCCCATCACTTCATGGTAAATAGATGGGGAAACAATGGAAACAGTAACAGACTTTATTTTATTGGTCTCCAAAATCACTATGGACTGTGAACCGCAGCCATGAAATTAAAAAACGCTTGCTCCGTGGAAGCAAGGTGTCTCAAACCACACTATGTAGGCACATACTTCTATTTAGATGTCGGGCTTTTTGTGTCTTTCACTTCAGTTCAGTTCAGTTTCTCAGTCGTGTCTGACTCTTTGCAATCCCATGAACCACAGCATGCCAGGCTTCCCTGTTCTTCATCAACTGCCGGAGTCTACTCAAACCCACGTCCATTGAGTCGGTGATGCCATCCAACCATCTCATCCTCTTTTGTCGCCTTCTCCTCCTGCCCTCAGTCTTTCCCAGAATCAGGGTCTTTTCAAATGAGTCAGCTCTTTGCATCAGGTGGCCAAAGTATGGGAGTTTCAGTTTCAACATCAGTCCTTCCAATGAACACTCAGGACTGATCTTCTGTAGGGTGGACTGGTTGGATCTCCTTGCAGTCCAAGGGACTCTCAAGAGTCTTCTCCAACACCACAGTTCAAAAGCATCAATTCCTTGGGGCTCAGCTTTCTTTACAGTCCAATTCTCACATCCATACATGACTACTGGAAAAACCAATGCCTTGACTAGATGTACCTTTGTTGACAAACTAATGTCTTTGCTTTTTAATATGCTGTCTATACTGATCATAATTTTCCTTCCAAGGAGTAAGCGCCTTTTAATTTCATGGCTACAGTCACCATCTTCAGTGATTTTGGAGCCCTCAAACATAAAGTCTCTCACTGTTTTTCCATCTATTTGCCATGAAGTGATGAGACCGAATGCCATGATCTTAGTTTTTTGAATGTTGATATTTAAGCCAACTTTTTCACGTTCCTGTTGTCTTTCAAGTGAAGTGGAAAAGTGAGGCAAAATATTTTGCTTGAAACATTCATATCATTGAGATGAGCAGTGTTAAATTGCCAGAATTATCTAAAGAAAGGAATCAATTCACTTCTTTGTATATATATTGCTTTATAGAATGAAAGAACTACTGAAGTGAAAGAGACACCTTAGATGCCATCTGGCCAAGCCTCTCATTTTATAGATGAGGCAACTGGGGTTCACAGAGGTTAAGTGCTTTGCTGACAGTCACTTATTCCTGCAGAAACCAAGGTTCTGACTTCCTGCCTGTGTCTCTTACATTATGCTACACAGCTTCTTAATGAATGTGAAGAAAGATGTGCATAATTTAATCATCTCTCTATTGACAGAATGGCATCATGTAAGGAGAGAAGGCTGCATTATACATTATTGGGTGGAGAGTTTGGCTCATGAATACTTTTTTTTTTTCATGAATACTTTTAAAACGTGCTACTGTCAAGGGAAGTATTGGTGGCTTTGAAATTATAATAGGAGAGCTCATCTTATTCTACCTCTTCTTCCATTATTGTAAAGGAATGAGAACTTCAGATTAGTTTAATTAAGGTTTACTTTAATTGAGTAAGGACAGGATTAAAGCTTACCCCTGCAAAGGAAAAAAAAAAAAAAGATTCTTTGTCAATTGCCCTGTGTTTTTCCCAGAGAATTCTGTTTCTTGCAGTTAACAAGAGGAAGGGAACTGTTTTCCAGGACTAGTAACAGGAACAGATGTGCTTTTCAAGGTTAGTGCTTTCCTAAATTCTTCAAATAAAAGCTGAAAATTCATATGAATCTCATTAAGTGTAAATATGCTTGTCTTAAACAAACTTTCAGCTATTACCTTGAAGTCAGAACAGACCTCTTAGTGCAACTAGTTAATAAAAGCTTGATTGGGATAACTTAGATTTTAATTTTAATTTTAAGATTATAAAAATGTGAAGAAGTATCAGCTTCATATTTAATTGGGTCCTTCAACATCCCCATGCTGACTAGTTTGCTATTTGATTCATTTTCTTTGAAAATCTGTTGTATTTGGAGATGGATGTTTGGTTGTTTTGCAGTGTGCCTTTCCTGTGTGTGTGTGTTTCAACTACCTTGCTTGTTTTATGCTAGTAATATGGTACGATATCATTCCTATTAGTGTTTGCAAGTTGAAGCACATGTGTTACAAATTCTGACAGTAAATAATTAAAGTATTTAATAAACTTGTGTATATGTTACAGTTCTCTAGTTGAACAAATTTGTAGAGCAAGATTTTATTCTGATCTGTAATTATAGCTGCCAATGACTGGCATGATCCTTACTGAGTCAGATTAATTTACACATTAAGCAGCCATCTGTAGAAATTTTCATAGTACCTTGTCTTCAGTGGTATATATCACATGGGAATTCTGAAAATACCCTGGCCATTAGGGGGCTTTTAATACCATGGTTGTAGACTTACAGCTATGAACAAATTGTTTCAGACATTTAAATTTAAATCTTCTTATTACAAGGTTGCCTAATGATCCAAGAAAAGTGTACAACACTTTGGACTCCTAATGATAGAACAATTGATAAACTGAGAACATTCTTTTTATTTTCTTAAGGAAATGTCCTGATCCTATGTTGAATAACTTAATACGGATTATGGAGCAGAACAGAGTCACCATCATTTCCTTTGAAAATGATAAATACCCTTGGTATTTGAACCATAGTTGCAAACTGCACTGTAAATCTATCAGCATGCTTTCTTGAAGAGAAATAAAATGATACTCTATTATTGCTATATAAGACTGATCTAATAAAGGTAAATCTATCTTTATGTCTGCAAAAGAGATGTTATAAAGAGGGTGAAAGGTTGTTTAGGGAACAAATTGTTAACTTATAAAATGTTTCTTAAATTAAAAACAACATCCATGAAAAAATTATTTGAAAATTAGAAGTGAACATTGCATCATTTTTAGTAACAATTTGTTTAGTAGACATTAAACAATTGGGAAAAGCTAGTTCAAATTATTCAGTACCACTCAAATATCACTGATTTAAAGTGCTCTTTAAATATAAAAACTTCAGCCTCTGCAGTGAATACTGGTTTCCTGTAAAGTTCATGGCTGAGGAATATATTTCATATTTGTGATTTATTCATTCTTCCTTCAGTTGGAGACCCTGGAACATATTTATAAATAAAGAGAGAAGGAAAGAACATACTGGGCAGAAAGTTCATTAATAGCACCATAAGGAGATAGTAATAAAATTAACTGTTTAGTTGAGAGATATAAAATATGGAATAGAGGGAATTAAAATGTTAACTCTTAAAATTTTACAGAGGGATTTCTAATTTGCATAATGCTGTTTCCTACAAATTTCTTTCACTAAATGATCAACTTCAAGTACTTCCATAAAGAAGTGATCAATCTAACACAGAGAAGGGAACAAAAGGTTTCCCAAAGATAAACACTTGAATGAAAGAGAGAACTTTCACAGCATGTGTCCATTACCTAATTTACCAGAGGAGAATAGGAATAATAACATTAATTTGTGCTTAGTCATGAATTGCTTTTACAATATATACCTTAATGATACCATAGCAGGTAGAAGTCAACACTTCTGATGGTACAGATGATTCTTATTTCTTCTGGAGCACAGATCACACAGATTCCAGAACAGTCTGCTCCATCACCACACTGGTTTTCTATACAGCCTTTCATGCCTCACAGGAGAAACAGACACATAGAGCTGATTTTTTTGTAGTATCTATCCATTTAATATTGGAAATAGATATTGAACATCAAGTAAATTGGCCTATTGATTAGTTATACCCCAGAAAACAAAATGTATGAATTTTTTTTTATTTCATATACTGAGGGTCTTACCCAAGACTTGAAAGTCATCTGGTTCAACTTATAGATTACTGATACAGAAGAAGCACAAAATAGAAATAATGTCCCTAGTCTGTCAACTTTATATACCACTCAAGTACATTTGAAATAAATCTTACTTTTCACTCTGTTTCAAGGTAGAATTAAGTCAAGTGACTCAATGTGTAAATTAACCTTTTTTTGTGCTTTGGAAAGTATTATTTTCCAAAGTTTATTACTTGGAAATTATCAGAATCTTGGTGAAATTAACAATTTTTAATAAGTAGTAGTTTACAAGCAACAAATGCGAAATGTTGAGTAACTAAAGCACTGACTTCATGTTGACTTATAGTCATTGTACTATTTATTTTTCATTATATTCTCTATCCTCCAGGAAGATTGTTTCGCTCTACAACATAGTTAAATTTAAGTAGTATGGAGGGTGTTTCTATTCTTATTTAAACAAAATAGATTTCCAATCTTAAAGCTGAAGAAGTAAGTCTATATAATCCACCAGTATAATATGCTAATCAAATGAAGACATATATGTGGTCAATTTGGCCTGTTGAGTTCAAATAATTCTCTGGAAAAGAGAAGAGCAAACCCAGTAGGGAATTTGGCTGCCTTCCCAAATTGGAAAATGAAAATAGTTCCTCATCATCACAGACAAGAGGAAAATCCCCCCTAAAGGACACAGATTTTCATCGATCTTTTCACTACACATTCTCCTAGCACTGACAAAGTTCTTAAGAAAGCATAAAGCATTCACAGAAACAGTAATATTATGTTTGTGTTATTTTATTTGTAATAGTGTGTGTTGTCTCTATGTGTTGTTCTTTTAGTCAGAGTGTAAATTGTGGTAAAGCTCCTGCACATATTGATATATTCCTCTACATTTTAAAGTAGATCTAGAAAAAATGACAAGAAAACAAATGTTTAGAATCTAATATTATCTCTTCCTAAAACAGATATTTGAGTTCAACAACTTAGGAATTTCAACAATAGCATGTCAGAATACTATTTTAGAAAACAATATATATTAATATTTCTTATTTACTGCCACTATAAAAGCTTTTGGTACAACAGAAGTCCCAGATTTGCCAAATACTAACATTTAGCTTAAATCTTTAAGATTTAGCTTCCATGTTGGCTTAAATCTCAACTTTCATAAAACTAAGATCATGGCATCCGGTCCCAACATTTCATGGGAAATAGATGGGGAAAATAATGGAAACAGTGACAGACTTAATTTTGAGGGGCTCCAAAATCACTGCAGATGGTGATTGCAGCCATGAAATTAAAAGACACTTGTTCCTTGGAAGAAAAGCTATGACCAACTGAGATAGCATATTAAAAAGGAGACACATTACTTTGCCAACAAAGGTCCATCTAGTCAGAGCTTTGATTTTTCCAGTAATCATGTATGGATGTGAAAGTTGGACTATAAAGAAAGCTGAGCCCCAAAGAATTGATGCTTTTGAACTGTGGTGTTGGAGAAGACTCTTGAGAGTCTGCAAGGAGATCCAACCAGTCCATCCTAAAGGAAATCAGTCCTGAATGCTTGTTGGAAGGACTAATGCTGAAGCTGAAACTCCAATACTTTGGCCACCTGATGCGAAGAACCAACTCATTGGAAAAGACCCTGATGCTGGGAAAGATTGAAAGTGGGAGGAGAAGGGGATGACAGAGCCATCAGATGGTCGGATGGCACCACCGATGCAATGGACATGAGTTTGAGTAAGCTCTAGGAGTTGATGATGGACAGGGAAGCCTGGTGTGCTGCAGTCCATGGGGTCATAAAGAGTTGGACACAACTGAGTGACTGAACTGAATTGAACTGAACTGCAAATTTAGTGCCCAGAAAAGAACTAGTAAATAAGCTAAAATTTCATATTGTGTAGCAGGTGTATTTATAATTTGCAATATTTTATCTACTTTCATATGCTTCCCTTGTGTCTCAGATGATAAAGGATCTGCCTGTGGTATGGGAGACCTGGGTATGATCCCTAGGTGAGGAAGAGCCTCTGGAGAAGGAAATGGCAACCCACTCAGAGGGTTGACTGTCTCAGTCAAGAGTCATGGAGAGAGGAGGCTGGCAGGCTATAGTATACGGGGCTATAAAGAGTCAGACAGGACTGAGCAACTTTCACTACCTTTCCTATATAAGGTTGCTACATTATAAATAATTTGGGTTTATTTTACCAACTTGAAGTAATAATTGTATGAAAATTCAACAGATATTACATTTGAAAGTTAGAAGTGGTTGCACAGTTTCATGCCCAAGAATTCATGGAGGATAGATAGAAGCATGGGAGAATAAGAATATTGCAGTAACTATCCTAGTGAGTGAAAGAGGAGTAATAGCTCTCTCCAGAGTTTGTACTCTCAAGATGGTAAGGATGTCACCTCTCTTCTCCAAACCATTAATAAATTGTAAAAAAAAAAAAAAATACACACACACACCAAACAAAATTCTAGGTATATCTTTTTAAATTTTGTTTAAAATTGAGGTTAAAAATCACAATGGGCAAAGGAGTCCCTACAATGGAGAAAACAAAAATCACCAATAATAAACTGATGTTACATACCTCTACATGAGATACGCTAAGAAGGATCCAGCATCAGCTATGTAAGCTTCTTAACATGAATGTTTAATTTGAATTAAATCACAAGACAACAATTAGACAAATATAAACATTATAACACAAAAGCAGCTAACTTGATTATTCAAAAATTTCATTATTGCAAGTGTTTTTCGTTTTTGTTTTTGTTTTTGTTTTTAATGACAAGGCACTATTTTAATTGAAATAAGATTAAAGAGTTATGGCATTTAACTATAATGTGTGATCTTTGAATCTTGGTTCAACAAAATGGTTACAACAACAAAATGGTTACAAAGGACATTATTGGGACAACTAACGCCATTTGGTAATGGATTGTATATAAGGTAAGATTTTTATCTGTTAAAAATCTTTGAGAGTTATAGATATGTAATTCTCATGTTATGTGAGAAAATAACCTCAGTTTTTAAGAAATTCTAACTATGAGAGCTACATACAGAAGTAGTTAGAGTCATGGTTTATGCAACTTATTTAAAAATGGCTCAACAAAAATATGTGTGTGTGTGGGTGTCTAAAAAGAGTTAAAGTGGTAAAATATTAATCATTAGTAGATACAGCTGGAGAAATATGAGTGTTTATAATATATCAGTTTTTCAACTTTGAGTATTGGTTTGAAATTTCTCAAAACAGGAATTTGGGTAAAAAGAGAGTTTTTTCCCATGCAACTGCAAATTGTGAGGGAAATTCACCTCTAAGTTCTAAATCTTTTTTCCAGAGTATTGTTGAACATGTACATTCTTGAGCAATGTCTTCAGTGACACCTATGAGTTTTAATTAATACCGTATGACAACATGGAGTAATTTACAATCAATTTTTGGAGTGAGACAGTTGACCAGTTTTGAAGCTGTGCTCACTGCACCTCGAAGGTAAAGCTCTAAAGAATGCAAATACAACATGGGGAGCTAAATATACAGAGAGCTTATGTGTTAGTAACAAACAAGGTGGAATGAATAAATGTTTTAAGAATTTGAGAAGAGCAAAAAAGGTGACATTACATGGAGTGGCCATTGAGAAAAAAGCAATAGATAGCACATGCTAAAGTGAAGATGTCAAAGAATAGTGTTTCTGTTCAGTTAAAAATACTGGACAGATAGGTCTAACGTGTGAACTGCCTGAAGTTAGAGCGCTGTTCCTGTACACAGCAAGTTGTCAGTTGGTGTTTTCTGAATAAATTAGTGACCCTCTAAAAGAAAATACAACAATTACACACCATCACTCTGAGTTACTGAGAACTATTAGTGTGAGGACTGTTGATTTCCCAGAGAAAAATAAGCATAAACACATTTTATCATGAGTTAGTGACTGCTAAGTCACTTCAGCCACGTCTGACTCTATGCGACCCTACGGACAGAGATATGCCACCGTACCTATATGGTAGCCCACCAGATTCCTCTGTTCATGGGATTCTCCAGGCAAGAATACAGGAGTGAGTTGCCATGCCCTCCTCCAACATTTTATAATACCTACTATCAACTCAGTCTGAACTGTACCAGGATGCTTTAGTATGCATTCTTGGGTGAGGGAGAATTCCCTGAAGAACAACATTGGGAGAACTGGTTCAAAATATAATTGCTGTTACTTTCTTCATTAATCTCTAGCATATTACTTTTATGCCCATTTATTCAAAACTTTCTGATGCTCAGATAAATAATTAATAAATATTCATTGTTAACTTTATAGCTATCAGACTTTTTATTTGGTTTGGAATAAACAGAAAACATCTTGAGGAATAAAAATTGAAAGTTTTGCAAAACTTTTACTGTAGTTTTATGAAGAGTTGTTCAGGATACTGAAATGGACAAAGTAATTAGAAGCAAAATATATAAATAAAGCCAAAATCATCTGACAGACACTTCAAAAGTAATTTCACAGGGAATTAAGTGAAAATGCCTGCTGTTGGATAATGCTGGCAACTGTGTTTATATACTATCTTGAAAGAAAATTCTGTAAACATAATTGAATTGCCTCTAAGTTGTATTTTGAGCTCTGTTACAATCAAGTGTCTTCCCCACTGACTGCAAATAATCAGGATGATGTCTGTGTGTTTGGCTAACTTTTAGTGAGCTGCTTAAGGAAAAAAAAAAAAAAAAATCCATTCCCACCAATTGGCATCTAATTCCAGGAAGGCATCAGAAAATATCCATAGAGATTTGTAGCTTAAAACATACTAGCAAATGATGTGTTTTTTTTTTTTTTTCAGATATAATAATTGAGGCGTAGAAAAGCAAAATGATTAGCCTAGGACCTCACTAATGGCAGAGTCAGGTCAAGTTTTTGGTAACTTAGTTCAATTCCCTTTTGGTGGTTTAGTTGCTAAGTTGTGTTCGACTCTTGCAACCCCATGGACTATAGCCCTCCAGGCTCCTCTGTCCAAGGGATTCTCCGGGCAAGAATACTGGAGTGGGTTGCTATTTCCTTCTCCAGGGGTATCTTTCCCACCCAGGAATTGAACCCAGGTCTCTTGAATCACAGGCAGATTCTTTACCAACTGAGATATGAGGGAATTTAGAGCAGTGTTTCTCCACCACTAGTGAGATGTGGGGCTAATAAATCTTTGTTTTGAGAAGTTTTCTTGTCCATTGCAGGATGTTGAATAGCACTCCTGGCCTCCGCTCACTGGATATTAATAATATTCTGCTAGTTTTGACAATCAAAAAGATCCCCAGATGTTTCTTAGATATAAGCAAATCATCCCCAAGTTGAGATCCATTTGTACTGAGTGAAAATTAAAGCTTATACCTTGACTCTGCTTTTCAGGGAAATATCCATTTTACAGGCATACATACTGTGACTTACAAACATCAACAAACATCTAGTAGTCAGTAGCATTAGTACTCTTTCTAAATTCTGTGTGGTCAGAAACTAAGTAATTTGTGAATGATAGAGGTAAGCAGTCAGTCAGAGGAAAGCAGTCCCTTAGTTAGTGCATTAAACTGTCTTGCATTAATACCTTTGCTCTTTGCTCTCTGGAGGTCAAAACAACCCTCTCTTGCTAAAAAATATTTTATTGCTTCAATTATTAAGTTTTCCAAGTACAAAAAAAAAAGATAGAGCATAAAATGTTACCATTGACTTTGATTAAACAATGTGAGAGGAACTTTAGCAATGATGATTGCAGGGAAAAAAAAAAATAAGGGGATTACCAATTATGGAAATTTCCAAGCATGCAATCAAGATGGAAAACTCAAATCTTAGTTTTAATAAGAAAAAGCATGAAGCAATATTAAAAGGTACACACTATCAGATTCTGGAAATACTCTGAAGGTGAAATGAGAGTCACTGATTAATTTTTAAAACACTTAACTCCCTCAGAGATGCTAATTTGAAAGCATTTCTAGTCAGAAAAAATCCTGGTATGAGTTAATAGGAAGTTTAGAGGGGTTCCTGAGCAGTCATATTCCAAGGCAAGTTGTGGAACAAAAATATAAAATGGGATACATAGCCTGTGACTACTTATTAGGTTAAAAAGAAAAAAATAGTACCTCTAGAACCTAGCAACAAGTTTGGTGAGCACCAAAAAAAAATGTAGAACTAGTTTTTCTTTTACCAACTAGTTTCTGAAGACCGAGTGCCATGAATTTCTCTTCCTGATTCCTTGTAGATCTCACCATACTCTTTGCAATGGCGTATATGTTTCTTTTACTTTATTTTTTTGCACTTCATAATTTTCAAAAACATTGCATTTCATCTCACAACAAAACTATATGCCAGTTTCATTTGACAAGTAAAGGAGTTGATTCTCGATGAGGTTAAATAATTTGTTTTAGGAGACATTGCTCATAAGTTAACAAAACTGGAATTTAAAAACAACTCTAATCAATCCAAGCCTGAGGGAATTCCTAGGTGATCCAGAGGTTAGGATGGCTTGCTGTCACTGCCAAGAGCCTGGGTTCGATTCCTGATCAAAGAACTATTGAGTTTGCCAGAATTCTCCTTGGGGACCTGCACATAATTGATGGTGAGGAAAAACCTGAACGAGATTTTTGGCCAAGTCAGTCCGCTCCCTCAAACTGTGTGTATGGCCAATAAATAAATAAATGATAAAAAGAGTATCCAAGCCTGAGTAAATGTTTTTTCTTCTTATTCTCCCCACAGGGAAACACTGTTCCAAACACAACACAACAGTCAGAATCCTTGTCCTTAAAGAACACCATTCTACTTCCAGCGCTAGTAATTGTGCTCATAGTAAGAGCTGAGATTCAAAGTAACCAGAATCGAGTGGACAATAGTATCATAGTAAAGAAAGCAAGAACAGTAGTTTGAACTAGACATAAATTAGAAAATGATCTATTTTTCCCTTTACTTAAAATAATTCAAGAAGGCAGATGAAAATCTGAAGTCCTCACTCTTTCTCTCTCTTCCAAGGTAGAACTATGAAATAGTTATCAGACATTAAAGAAATGACAATGCATATTTGTATAACCAGCAGTTATAAGAGAATTTTTAAAATTTTAACGTGTGCATAATTTATTTTATACAGTTTCCATGTGGTTTTAAAATTAATATTAGAAATAAAAGGAGAATGTCAGCTAATAGCACTCTTATCCAGTAATTCAAACAAGCTAGAGAAATGAGTCAGATCCTATTTCTCTTTATGACCAGATTAAACCAGTCCCACCCACAACTCCACTGAAATTCATCTTAAAAATCTTCACTCCAACAATTCACCTGTCCATAACTTATTGTCAAGGATCTCATCATATTATTCATTAAAAAAAATAACCCAATTTCGAGACCTTTCTATGCAGCAGTGTTCTAGGTAGGCACTTTGGGATACACTACTGAACAAAATAGAGGATTCCTACCTTAAATTCTAGCAAAGAAGGTGGACAATAAGCATAATTTTAAAAGTAAATTATATAATACATTAGGGTGTAATGAATGCTTTGGAGAATAAAAGAAGAACAGGATGGAAGAGATTGAAAATGCTAGGTGGAAATAGATGTCTCCAGTCTTAAACAGGGTGACCAAGAAAGTCCTCTATAAGAAGGTGACAGTTGAGCCAAGATTTAAAAGCAGTGAGGGAATCAACCCTGCGTTTATGTAGCAAAGGTCCTAGGATGGGAGCATATCTGGCATGTATGATGATCAGCAAGGCCAGTGGGGTTGGAATGTGACAGAAACACGCATGCTACTGATTGCAAGGATTTTACTCTGAATGATTTGGAGAATCAATTACAAGGGCTGAGCAGAAAAGCGACATGACCTGATTTGTTTCTTTTTTTAAAGAATAGCTTTAGCTGCTGTGGTGTTGTGATTATGAGAGTCAATGATGAAGAGGAAGATCAATTAAAAATGTATTACAGAAATATAAAATTCCATTGTTTGTTTTATCTATAAAAATACACATTAGTAAGATTTAGTCTGTATGCCTTTCAGTTTATCCATCAGCCTGACATCTATTACTTTCTAAACTACCAGTTTGACCATGTGACTGGCCTATTTCAAAATTTCAATGATTACTCCTTGCCTTCAAAATTATGTGCAACCTCTTCATACAAATCCCTTCAAAATCTGACCCCAATCTACTTTTCCAGATTAATCTTCAACTCCTTTCCCGACTCCTGACGCCTTTGCTTTAGTTATAAAAGGTCAGCTGCTGTTTCCTGAACATGCCATGCTCCACCATGCCTCTGTGCCTTTGTGCTTGTCACTCCCACCGGTAAGAAAATGCAGTTCTTTTTTCTGCCTAGTGAACTTTAAATTTTCTTATTGAGATTCAACTCAAACACGATCACTTCTGTGAAGACTTCCCTGACTCTCCATCACAAGGCTAGCCTTCCTTCACTACATTTCATTGTCCTTCACATGTGTCTCTCCTATAGCTCTGTTACATCAAAGTTATTTCTTCATCTATTGAGCCTCCTGAATAGACCATGAGCTTTGCGAGGGTAGAGAATGACTTGGCTGTTTTTATACTCTATATCTTGAGTTACAACCCCTTACAGATTAGAATCGAACAATTGTTTCCCATTAAATAAGTAAACAAATAAATATCATTTTTAACATGAGGTATACAATATTATAGATCACACGCTTCTTAGTTATTCAAATATAAAACTGCAGAATTGAGTTCTAAAGAAATTTAGAGTGGCATTGTGGAAAACAGAATAGTTTATACTTTTTATATTCATTTTCATATATATTTGCTAAACCAAATTAAGTGAAAACCTATGCTCTTGGTAAATTATATATTTTCTGTCAAGTTCTGGCTTAAATGACGTCTCTTTTTATAAATACTTCCCTGTTAGCTGGTCCATGCAATTACTATGGAAACAAAGATAAATAAATAATATTGTCTGCCCATAAAAACTCCGTAAGCAAAAGGGTCAGTTACACATAAAACTGCAACCTGGGTAAATGAGGGGTAGCATTGCAAATCACTTGGGGAAGAGTCCTTCAGTAACTTGAATCTTGTTACAAAGACAAAATTTCCACATAGGGAAGAATACTGTGCATATATTACAATTTTCAGACTCTTAGTGCAAGTAATTTCTATATACTACAGTGTTTCTTTGTTGTAGAAGCTATTATTATCCCCTCTGAAGCAGAAAGAGCTTAAGTAAAAGACTTACCTTATTAATATGAATTGTGTTTTTTGCATATGCAAGTATTATATTACATATATTACATATTGTATTACATTAAATAAACTCAGTGAACAGAGTTTCAGCAAACTCCAGGAGACAGTGAAGCCTGGTGTGCTGCAGTTCAGGGATTCTCAAAGAGTTGGATACTTCTAAGCAACTGAACGACAAGTATTTTATATAAGACTATACACAAACACATCTATATACTGTTTCAGGATATAGAAATATTAAAACAAAAATGGAGATGAGAAATGCACCCAACAAATCATGATTGTGATTGCCTCAAGAAAGAGGAAGGGACTAGAGCTAGAGCATGAGGATTATTGTTAAAATCTAAGAGCATATCACTCCACTTCATTAAGAATAAAGCCAAACACTTAAGAAAGATTGTAAAATCTTACAAGACCTGAGCCCCTAGTAATCTCTCTGTCCTTGTCCACTGTGTGTCTCTAGTGATCAGCTCTACTCTAGACACACGACCCTCCTCCATAGTCTTAGAATACACCCACCTCTGGCCATCTCACATACTCTCCTGGAGTATTCTTCCAAATTATTTACATGGCCAGTTCTCTTACTTCATGGGCCCACCATCACTCCCTCCCTTCATTTAAAACAGCAGACCAACTCCCACCCTACATTCTCAATCCTTATGTTTTTATCTGATAAGACTTACACTCTACTAGGATACTAGGTATGTGGTTATTACCCTATTGCTTATTTTTTGTCTCTCCTTTCTAGAAACAGGTTCCAAGAAGGAAAAGATTTTTGTCTATGTCGTTCACATATGTAGCCTCAATACCCAACACAGTGTCCCACACTTGCATGTAGGCATGCTCAGTCATGTCCAACTCTTTGCCACCCTATGAACTGCAGCCCACCAGACTCCTCTGTCCACAGGATTATGTAGGCAAGAATACTGCAGTGGGTTGCTATTTCCTACTCCAGGGGATCTTGCTGACTGAGGGAGTGAACCCACATCTTCTGCATTGGCAGGCAGATTCTTTACCACTGAGCCACCTTTGAAGCCCTAGTGCTTAACAAATACCTCTTGAGGTGATATATCTATATACACATTTGCACATAATATTTATATTATATATATATAATGCTTTACTAAAAGCATAAAGAAAATATGACACAATTTATGGTTGTTAATTCTAGATAATCTGTATGCGAGTGATTATTTTTCTTTGCATTTTCTAATATTTTCACTGGTGATAAAAGAACTAGCTAAAATATAAAATATTTGAAGACTATTAATTATGTAAATGGATTGATTTTCTATTGTTGGTGCTTAAATTATAAAAACAAAAGCCTAAAATTATTTTAACAGAATATTAAATTTCTAAGCAGTTTTGTTTTGCTAAATGAAGGTCCAGCTAGCTTTCCTTTTTATTGAATTTGTATATTATTTATGCTACACATTCTATTATGCAACTTAAGGGTTTGAAAAATAAGAAAGTATATAAATTTTAGTAGAAAGTAATTTGGTTTTTGGACTTAGATATGCTCCCTTAACTTGATAACCTAAAGAATCTTCTAAAATAAAAGCTCGGAAGAAATGTGAGTATTTTTTTCTTTTCTCATCCACTTAGAATAATTTTTGGATTAATAAATAGAAGAGAAATAGCTATCTTCAATTTAAAGAATTAATGAAGGGCTTGTATAACATATATAGTAGAAAATTCTTACCAGACTATCAATTCAGTTCAATTCAATCACTCAGTTGTTTTCAACTCTTTGTGACCCCATGGACTGCAGCATGCCAGGCCTCCTTGTCCATCACCAACTCCCGGAGTTTACTCAAACTCATGTGCATCGAGTCAGTGATGCCATCCAACCATTTTATTTTCTGTCATCTCCTTCTCCTCCCATCTTTAATCTTTCCCAGCATCAGGGTAATTTTCCAATGAGTCAGCTCTTCCCATCAGGTGGCTAAACCCCATCAAAGTATTGGAGTTTTAGCCTCAGCATCAATCCTTCCAATGAATATTCAGGACTGATTTCTTTTAGGATGGTTGGATCTCCTTGCAGTTCAAGGGACTCTCAAGAGTCTTCTCCAACAGCACAATTCAAAAGCATCAGTACTACACTATAGTTGTAACCAAAAAACAAAGAGGAATAAACCACCAAGTCAAACCAGTTTCCAGCAAAGAAAGTAACTTTTCTGAAAAGCGCATTATGTCCCAATCTATTTATGTGAACAAACTATAGATATGCACACTTCCTTATGAGGTCTAGTATATAGATATATAACTTGAAAAGTATGAACCACATTATAGCCACATCAGCAGGGAGGTTTCTAGACTGGCTCTATGCAGAGCATTTATGAAAAACTAAGTGAGAAAATCTGGTCCCACTATGGGTAAATTAGGACAGGTTGAAAAATCTAAATTTAAACAACCAATAAACCAGATGGCTCAGAGGGGTATTTAATTGTTATACATTAAATTTAATATGGAACAGGCACTGTCAAGGTAATTTCCTCTTTAAAATCCAGGCAAACCTCAATGACGGAATCTCAGGGTATTCCTGCATTTCAGGAGGAAAAATCCCATTGTTGAATTGCTTGCCTACTAAGGGAAAAAACAAACAGAAAGAAAAAAAGCGACAAGAAAATATCAATATACAATAAAGTGTAGAAAATTTTAAAAAAGGTTATTTTATCCAGCTTTCACAACTGGATTTCCTATTATTTATATCCACCTATGATTTCAATTCACTTTAATGATGGTTAAGAACTAAGTAAGAAATTTTATTAAAAGAGAAAATGAAGTGATATTCATCTGGATAATGGTAACCTTACTTTTTCTTTCCTAACTATAATGGTGATTAATATGTGAAAATGAAGAAATTAACACAGCTATGAAATTTGACTTTGTGAATTTTTGTTCAGTCTCTTGAGGCAGTTAATACCAGTCACATTTGCAATGGGAAAATGCATAAACTTACTTTTAAAGAAATGCATTGAGGGGACGTGGGTAAACCTATGGCTGATTCATGTTGATATTTGGTAGAAACCAACACAATACTGTAAAGCAATTATCCTTCAATTAAAAATAAAGTTAAAAAAAAGAATTGCATTTACAAGTTTTATCATTGCATGAATATTTGAAGAGGAACAACAAATGAGGTCCATTTACATTTTTAGCCACAAATCTAAATGTGGAAGCCATGATCCTTGTGAATTGGGTGCAATGTTGCATAAGCCACAAAAAATTCCTTTTGTTTAGACTGCTAAATGTCTATACAGCCTCAAAAATAATGTGTTCCCTGGGCCCACAAGTTCTGCTTCACATTTGTCTTTCCTAGATTTCTCTCCAAAGACAATGAATCATAACACGAGGAAAATTAAGGTTTGGTCACTAGAGAAGTATGTCCTTTGAAAATAAGGCCTTCTGTCCTTCATGTACCCAAAACTTTGTATCTGTGTGTGTGTGTGTGTGTGTGCTGCATGCACCTTAGGGGATGTAACCAAAATTTCTTTTTCTATTAAAGAAAGAATTACAGCCACTTACCATAAATAAATAATATAACAAGAACTGAAACTAACTTATGGGAGCCCCAAGATGATCTTTTCTCTCTTCTCAGCTCTTCTAACAACTTCCCTCTCAAATACGTTCCCATCCAAGATTTCCCAGGTCCATATCTTTGAATCAATGTAACACAAATTTTCAAGATGGTTATCTAAAATATGTGCTACTGTTTAAAGCTACAAGACAATTCAGTCTTCCATATGTAAAGACAATTGAACTGCATCTTATTTTGACCTCCAAATTTATTTGGACCTCACAAAAAATGTTCCTATATATTCCCCCCTTCTTTCCAGAAAAATTTCTTAACTGTTTACTGGATGGTATATATTATTCTCAACTTCTTTGAGCTTAGTAACCCACCTGCTTCAATTTGTTTCCAAAGTATTTTAAAGAGATACATGAAATGCATAGACTCATGACCACAAACTCAAAATCTGTATTATCTAAAAGCCATTTACATGCATTCTTTTTTGTGTTCTCAATCTGCATGAGTTTATCAAGATAGTGAAAGTAGGAGTTAGTATATTTTTTTTAAAGCAATAGAGAGAAGTGTTTTATGCAAGCTATTCAGTGGCCATTGACCAGGACATGTCCACCCAGAGCCACAGTCCCTTGGATATGCCCACCTCATCTTTGCAGGAGCTGTCTTATCTAATTATTGACCCATAAGAGTTCTAGCAGCACCCCAGCCAGCAATGAGATGTGTAGATAAAGCCACCCCATTCATTTTATTCATCAAGCTTTTTAAAGAATTAGGGACAGGTTTCTTTGGGGAAGAGGGCAAAGGAGCAGAATTCCTGGCCTATCTTGAAAAGTAAGTTTAATTTTTCTTAGAAAAAATGGAAAGATATAGAATATGTAATCCAATCCATACCCCACCCCCAAGCAAGCCCACTCTTCTAGGCAATCACATGTCATGTTAACGTAGACTGAATTACAAGGTAAGGAAATGACAGCATAGAAACTTCATAATATATCATAATATAGTAACTTCCTAACGATCTGTTACTATTAAGATAGGCTTTTCATACTCTACCTATACAAGTAGCATAAAGTCCATATTTCTAGACCAGACATTTTTTTTTTTTGGTGAGTTGAAAGTGAAGAGAAATGTTAAATAGGGACGTGTAAGTCACTCCAATATGTAAAGTTATTCTCCATATTCCAAACAAAAAATTTACTTTCACCTGACCTTCCTCTCATATAGTTATATGCAGGCAAATTAGAGAAAAATAAAAAAGAGAACTGGGGTATTTGAATAACAGTTAGCCAAGGAGTATATATTTGAAGAAGTAAAACATTCTTAAGATTGCAATAAAGAACACAAATAATTGGAACCATAAAAAATGTTGAGAGGACTCGGTGAATACAACTAAAATGTGAGCCACTGAAGACTGATTTTTTTCTTCACCAGTTGGTGTTAATTGCCTTAATTTTAGAGTCATCTGAGAGAGGACTTGACTAAACCCAGGGTTGAGCACAATGCAAAACATAACACAGCTAGGAGTTAAAGAAGAAATAGACTGAATTTTCCACCAAAGACAATTTGTTAACCCTATCTAAGCTCCCTAATTCCTGAAAGATATACTAAGGTCAGCTGGTGTAGTGATAAAGAATCTGCCTAGCAGTGCAGAAGATGCTAAGACATGTGGGTTCAATCACTGGGTTGGGAAGATCCCCTCAGTAGGAAATGGCAAATCACTCCAGTATTCTTGCCTGGAAAATTCCATAGACAGAGGAGCCTGATGTGTTATAGTCTATGGGGTTGCAAAGAGTCAGACATGACTGAGCAGGTGGTAAGATCAATAGTTAACAAACCATTTTAAGGTGAGCAAGAAAATAACTACTTTATGTACTAAGTAGCTTCAGTTGTGTCCATGTCTTTGTGGCCTTATTGACTGTAGCCTTCCAGGCTCCCCTATCCATGGTATTTTCAAGGCTAGAATACTGGAGTGGGTTGCCATTTCCTTCTCCAGGAGGTCTTCCCAACCCAGGGATCAAACCAGAGTCTCTTTTGTCTCTTGCATTGGCAAGCAGGTTCTTTTCCACTAGTGTTACCTGGGAAATATCAACTTTATCTCTACTGGACATAATTTAGTTCTTAAGCACCTAACCTGCTGGATAGTGATGAACAAAGTAAGGACTTAAATTGCCAAATAAGATTATGTATGATTCTTCAGGCTCTCATAAGTCTCTTATAATAGATTCTATCTTTTATTGATAAAAGTTTAGTCTTTCAAGATGGTTTCCTATCCTACTCCAATCTATCTAAGATGTCAGAGAACAAAGAGTGATATCATGCAGACTTTTATTGTGACTTTTCATGAGCATTTACCTCATATGTATCATAATTTATTCATCTGGATCAAAAAAAGATGCTAGTTTCCTGAGCCTCCCAAAACTCGACATAGAAATCCTACACATGTGGGTTATGAAAAAAGAGTAATGCCTCCTTTGATCACTTACTTGAAGGTACTTATCTTTTGCAAATTCTTTGCTATGAGAAATATGTATTAATCAGTTCAATTCAGTTCAGTCGCTCAATCATGTTCGACTCTTTTCAAGCCCAAGGACCGCAATAAGGCAGGCCTCCCTGTCCACCACCAACTCTCAGAGTTTACCCAAATTCATGTCCATTGAGTTGGTGATTCCATATAACCATCTCATCCTCTGCCATTCACGTCTTCTCCTGCCTTCAATCTTTCCCAGCAACAGGATCTTTTTCAATGAGTCAGTTCTTCACATCAGGTGGCCAAAGTATTGGAGTTTCAACTTCAACATCAGTCCTTCCAATGAACACTCAGGACTGATCTCCTTTAGGATGGACTGGTTGGATCTCCTTGCAATCCAAGGGACTCTCAAGAGTCTTCTCCAACACCACAATTAAAAAGCATCAATTCTTCGGCACTCAGTTTTCTTTATAGTCCAACTCTCACATCCATACACAACTACTGGAAAAACCATAGCCTTGACTAGACAGACCTTTGTTGGGAAAGTTATATCTCTGCTTTTTAATATGCTATTTAGGTTGGTCATAACTTTCCTTCCAAGGAGTAATCCTCTTTTAATATCATGACTGCAGTCACCATCGGCAGTGATTTTGGAGCCCAAGAAAATAAAATCTGTCCGTTTTCATTGTTTCCTCATCTATGTGCTGTTAAGTGATGGGACCGGATGCCATAATATTAGTTTTCTGAATGTTGAGGTTTAAGCCAACATTTTCACTCTCCTCTTCAACTTTCATCAAGAGGCTCTTTAGTAATACTTCACTTTCTGCCATAAAGGTGGTGTCCTCTGCATATCTCAGCAGATATTGATTCCCAGCAATCTTGATTCTGGCTTGTGCTTCATCTAGCAGAGCATTTCTCATGATGTACTCTACATATAAGTAAAATAAGCAGAGTAACAATATACAGCCTTGATGTACTCCTTTTCCTATTTGGAAACAATCTGTTGTTCCATGTCCAGTTCTCACTGTTGTTTCCTGACCTGCATATAGATTTCTCAGGGGGGACATCAGGTGGTCTGATATTCCCATCTCTTTAAGAATTTTCTTCAGTTTATGGTGATCCACACATTAAAGGCTTTGGCATAGTCAATAAAGCAGAAACACATGTTTTTCTGGAACTCTCTTGCATTCTCAATTATCCAGTAGGTGTTGGCAATTTCATGCCTGGTTCCTCTGCCTTTTCTAAAACCAGCTTGAACATCTGGAATTTCACAGTTCACTTATGGCTGAAACCTGACTTGGAGAATTTTGAGCACCACTTTACCAGAGTGCGAGATGAGTCCAATTGTGTGGTAGTTTAAACATTCTTTGGCATTGCCTTCCTTTGGGATTGGAAGGAAAACTGATCTTTTCCACACTTGTGGCCTCTGCTGAGTTTTCCAAATTTTATGGCAGCACTTTTACAGCATCATCTTTCAGGATTTGAAATAGCTCAACTGGAATTCCATCACTTCCACTAAATTGTATATAGTGATGCTTCCTAAGGTTCATTTGACTTTGCATTCCAGGATGTCAGTCTCTAAGTGAGTGATCACACCATCGTGATTATCTGGGTCAGGAAGATCTTTTTTGTACAGTTCTTCTGTGTATTCTTGCCATCTCTTCCTAATAGCTTCTGCTTCTGTTAGGTCCATAACATTTCTGTCCTTTATTGAGCCCATCTTTGCATGAAATGTTCCCTAGGTATCTCTAATTTTCTTAAAGAGATTTCTAGTCTTTCCCATTCTATTGTTTTCCTCTATTTCTTTGCACTGATCACTGAGGAAGGCCTTCTTATCTCTCCTTACTAGTCTTTGGGACTCTCCATTCAAATGGGTATATCTTTCCTTTTCTCCTTTGCTTTTCACTTCTCTTCTTTTCACAGCTATTTGTAAGGCCTCCTTAGAAAACCATTCTGCCTTTTTGCACTTCTTTTTCTGGGGATGGTCTTGATCCCTGTCTCCTGTACAATATCACAAACCTCCATCCCTAGTTCATCAGGCACTCTGTCTATCAAATCTAGTCCCTTAAGTCTATTTCTTACTTCCACTGTATAATCATAAGAGATTTGATTTAGGTCATATCTGAATGGTCCAGTGGTTTTTCTCTACTTTCTTGAATTTAAGTCTAAATTTGGCTATACGTAGTTCATGATCTGAGCCACAGTCAGCTCCATGTCTTGTTTTTGCTGACTGTATAGAGCTTCTCCATCTTTGGCTACAAATAATATCATCAATCTGATTTCGATGTTGACCATCTGGTGATGTCCATGTGTAGAGTCTTCTCTTGTGTTGTTGGAAGAGAGTGCTTGCTATGACAAATGGCTTATCTTGGCAAAACTCTATTAGCCTTTGCCCTCCTTCATTCTGAACTCCAAGGCCAAATTTACCTGTTATTCCAGGTTTTTCCTGACTTCCTACTTTTGCATTCCAGTCCCCTATAATGAAAAGGACATCTTTTTGAGGTGTTAGTTCTAAATGGTCTTGTAGGTCTTCATAGAACCTTTCAGCTTCAGTTTCTTCAGCATTACTGGTTGGGGCATAGACTTGGATTTCCTTGATATTGAATGGTTTGCCTTGGAAATGAACAGAGAGCATTCTGTCGTTTTTGAGATTGCATCCAATTACTGCATTTTGGACTCTTTTGTTGACCATGATGGCTACTCCATTTCTTTTAAGGGATTACTGTCCACAGTAGTAGATGTTATGATCATCTGAGTTATATGCCCCATTCCATTCCACTTTAGTTCAGTGATTCCTAGAATGTTGACGTTCACTCTTGCCATCTCCTGTTTGACCACTTCCAATTTCCCTTGATTCATGGACCTAACATTTCAGGTTCCTATGCAATATTGCTCTTTACAGCATTGGACCTTGCTTTTATCACCAGTCACATCCACAACTGGGTCTTGTTTTTGCTTTGGTTCCAACACGTCACTCTTTCTGGAGCTATCTCCCCACTGATCTCCAGCAGCATATTGGGCACCTACCGACCTGGGGAGTTCATTTTTCAGTATCCTATCTTTTTGCCTTTTCATGCTGTTAATTGGGTTCTCAAGGCAAGAGTTATTATTATCATTATTAGCTGAACAGCATGTGGGATGTTAGTTTCCCAATCAGGGACAGTTTCTCCTTCAGCGGAAACTCTCAGTCCTAACCACTGTACCAGATAACCGTCAGGGGCTCCCTATGTAGGATATGGTGCCAAAACAAGGCAACTGCTGAAGGAGGGTTTTGTCCTTTGTCAGGTTTCCTGTCTTAATCTGGATACTTTTCTCTTGTACCACCTTGAGAATTTCCTTATAAAGAAAAATGATAATCTGGTACTTCCTTTCTTTCACTAAGTCTTTCTCCAGGAATTTCTTTCACTTTGAACTCACATTACTTACCACATCCTTTATCAGGCAGGATTTCTATTTTATCATATCCTGAATTCTCTCTTTGTGACTCAGGAAAAAAAAAAAGAATACCTGGCTATTCACGCTTGACTCTATCAGAACTGGCTCTTGATATGTTAATGGAAGCTTAAGGAATTTAGAAAATCCTTTTCTCTCTCAGTGATCCCTAGCTTTAGAGAATATTGTCTCACAAAACACTGAGAAATTCTTTGTGACTAATTTGACAGTCAAAACCTAGTAATGCCTTTATTGCTCTAATTGGTATATCAATTTTCCCCAGGGTTAAGCCTCTTGTCTTGTCCTTAAGAGAACACTACCAGGGAAAATTCTTTTAAAGAAATAACAAAATAAAGCAAGTTAATATTTCCGAAATATTATCCCATTACAGGATAGAAGAATTGACAACAAAAACTAAATTTTGTATTATAATATCTGTAACTTTGGTAAATACATACATGCTTATGCTATTGAGTAAATTTATTAATATTTTCAATTTTCTGAATTTAATACCAGTATCGTTTTAGTAAAATCCTTTCATTACTATTATAAATGAGAGGCTACAGAATGTTTACCCTACATTATCTTAAATATGCTTAAGCCATATAGAACTACAGATTTCTATCTCCTTTTGAAAAATTCGAAAACTAGGTATATTTAGCCTTGCGTTTCCTTGTGGAACAATTAGTTGGAGCTGAGTAGTGGCTGGCAGCTTTCCCTGGCATTGTCCCCGTGGTTCATCTTAGTCCTCTCCATTTGCTCCTTTCTGTCTGACACAGTAATCATTTTATTTATTAACGATAATTGCATGGCCTCTACAGGTCAATGAGTCCTCTAAACATATTTGGACTATATTCACAAACCTAATATGGCCCTATTTGGATTGGGTAGGGCTTGAATTATGGTTGCAATCAACAATCCAGAGCCCAGAGCATACAAAACCAATAAGCAACACCCTTTGGTGGATGCTACTTGCCAGGCTTATTTCTGTCCATGTGTGTTGCCATGTACAAGCTCCACTGGCACTGACAGTGCCCATCACCTCAACTCAGAATTCTAGCACTTCTCTCATTACTTTCCTGAACCCAGAATCAACTTGTTAAGAGTCTCTGATTTCCCTATGCCCATTAGGACAATAAGGGTGTTCCAAGGCAGTAAGTGTCATATGGATCTCTGGTGTCAGATGGACGTGGGAAAAATAGGTAGAGAACAAATAACAAATGGCATCCACATAAGACAACAAGGACAAAGTTGCAAAAGCATGTCTGTACAAGGTTTTAGAAGGCAAGATATTTAGAAGAGCCAAGAAAGCATCAAAAGTCATGATAGAAGAGAGAACATAAAGCAACAGGATAGACCAGGCTCTAGATGTGCGCTGTATGATTTTGACCTCTTGCAGATATCTGATAGATAGGCTGAATCTATGCTGAAGGCACCATGGTGAAACCAACTGAATTGGAAACTGAAATTTGGTTTGACACTGGAAGATAAGATGCTCCTTCTGACTTTATTTCACCATTTGTGAGGTAATTGCAACAATACAGAAGTTTAGAAAATCTGTGTAATAGAGAAAAGCAATAAGATTTAAACATTTAAAGTATATGAGGTTTATAATCTGCATAATCTGAGTGCATCAAATTATAGACACTTCTGCCAAAAACAATTGCATGATATGTGGTTGTGTATTTTCATGCATCTAGTGTTTTCTAAGAATTTTAAATTGTGTCAGATATAAAGGATCAAAAGAAAGAGTATTTTTAAGGGCATAGGAAGAGTTTCCCTTTAAGAAATTTATAACCACCTTCTCAAAAACAAGATATACCTTCTGTTTAGGGTAATTTGAAGCCTAAAGTAATAATTTGTTATTATCACAGCCCTTCTTTTAAGTGCCAAGCAGTGTTCAGTGCTAGAAGTGAAATATCTTATTCAACCCTCAAGGTAACTAAAAGAGGCATCATTATTTCCATAAAACAAATAAGGGAGATAAAAATTTTTTGCTTGGATTATCTTGATATCTTTTCCAAAACTCAATTTCATATTACCTATAGCCTTTGTCCAGAGCATTCTTCAAGCTATTTTCAAGTTCATATTTCAAAAAGTTAAACTTCTTATTTTACCATTCGAACTACTGAATGATCTTTATCAATATAATATTTCAATAGTGATCACCTGTATGTTTTTCCCTTTGTTAGGTAGTTAGAATAGGAAACAGGAGTCCAAAATGGCGGTGGCTAGAAGACAAGGAAGGGAAAAGCCCACAAAATAGAACAAGGAAGGTCAAAAGAAGGTTTGAAGACCTGAGTGAGAACTCCAGGTAGAACAGAACTCCTGTCTAAGCCCAATTTGCATAGGACGAGTGCAGGAGGCAGAAAAAACATATAAAAGAGGAGCCAAAGTGCTCGCTCTCTCTCTCTCCTCCATGCTTCAAAGATAGACTCTCCTTCTCTCCCCCACACGCCGCTGTGTTCTCTTCATGTCTTTGGATTGGCATGCCCTCATACTTCGAGGATGGATTCTCCTGCTATCATCTTCTAAATAAAATAGAGCTGTAACACTGAGCTATAACACTGATTTATTTAAGAGCTATAACACGGTCTGTTCAAGACCTGAGAGCTATAACATGGTCTGTCCAAGACCCGAGAGCTGTGACCCGCTGAAGTCTTCAATATCCATCACTCTAAATCTTTGTTGTGACGAGACAAGAACCAAGGAACATACCCTCACGTGACATCTACACTCGCTTGACACCTTTAAGGACTCTATATTCCAATATATTACAGAAATTTCTTCTACCCTAACAGGTTGAACTTCCAGTAATTGAACCTTTGTACCACTTTTATCCATCTAAGGAATGCCCTTTTACTCTCTTCATAATAACAAAGATTACAGATTCTCTAAATTGAAAACAAATGAAATAACAATTTTTTATAAAATCTTTCCTAGTTTATCCAGTCTTGAGTAATCTCTCTCTAACCTGAACAATTATCTCTACTGTGAGTTCTTCTAAACTTAATCCACTCTACTTTTGTAGTATTAATTTTGTGGCTGGAAGACGTATTAATATATTTATGTATATACAGGGAGAGATTGGAAAATGAAACTGTAGGGAAGGGCACCTGAAAGCACACACTGGAATCACAGGGAAATTCAGGAAAGAGTGATTAATATCACTAAATCTTCTCTGTATTCAAAGTTATGAAAACTTACTGGGATGACCCAGGCTAACCCTGATCTAGGGCTAAAAAAATGGTCCAAACAACATGGCACTTAAGATAAAACTGTCAAGGAGTACCTGAATTTTATCTAGAAGTTACACTGTTAAAAATGTCACGGTAGTTCTGAATCTGTGAGAGAGGAGGTTTTCTTTCTGGTAAATGTAAATGTTTATGTAAACATAGAAAGATAGTATGTTGGAAGTACATTTTAGTACACTCTTTTCGGAGGTAACATAGACAGTGGTTTCTCTTTACCTGGCAATTTGAAGAAGTTTTACAGTAAAGACAAGCAACAACCAGGACAAGCAGTTCAATCTCATCTACCTTGCAAAGACTTAATTCAGTTGTCAAGCCATGGACATCAAAGAAGCTCAGGGCATCAAGACTGTTATTGAAGGAGTCCTCGGGCCTAGAAAAGAACATGATGACCTCAAGGACCTTGCTGAACCACCTGACTTCAGGGATGACAAAACTGAACTTTAAGTCCCACCCCGATACTCCAGGGAGATTGCATCAGCCCGGGACCCTCCACCCCTGGCCTGGAACCCCCCATCCCTGTTCATCCACCTCACCGAATCTTCCCATATTGCTTCTGCAAAACCTCCTCTAAAATATGAAGCCTCCCTGATCCCACACGCACTCAGCCTGGTCGTTAAACCAACTGTTGCCCCTCCTTGCCTGAATAAAGGTAACCTGTCTCCGTTGAGGTCGTCTTCCTTTCTTCCTTGCCACATCTCAAACTGTACCTTGCAGTTAAAACTACAGGTACTCAGTGTCACTGGAGGACAGCTCTTCTGGGAGGGATTATAGAGACACTCTAACCTCAACAAGGTATAACTTAGGTCTAAACCCAGCAAACATGTTGAAAATAAAGAGGAATGACCCTTGCACAATGACTAATCTTTTTGGAAAGTTCTCGGAGTCTCAAGAGAAAGGGTACATCAGGAACAGGAACTGGACTAGTTGCATTAATTTGTGCAACTATGTTCTTGATGGGGAAAGGTCTTGGAAATGGCATCCAACATTCCAAGGAATTTCTATTTTTGTTCCTCAGTGTTGGTAATCTGTGAAAATAGTCTGTAATTATTTCTATACCTACTTTTATGCCCTAGTAATTGCAGTTCCTTCCACTAATAAATGAATCTGTTTGGCCCCTTAACTTGCGTAGACCAATAATAGCATATTAGCAAATGTGATAACAGGAGAAGCTTGTAAAGTGCTTAACACTGGAATTTTCTTGCTTTTTTCCTCTTGCTTTAGCTCTCTATTTTGGGGGCTTCCTAGGTGGCGCTAGTGGTAAAGAACCAGCTTGCCAATGCAGGAGACATAAAGAGATGTGGGTTGGATCCCTGAATTGGGAGGATCCCCTGTAGGAGAGCATGGCAATCTTGCCTGAAGAATCCCATGGACAGAGGAAACTGGCAGTCTACAATCTATAGGGCTGCAAAGAGTCAGACATGTCTGAAGTGATTTAGCAGGCATTCACATCATTTTTAAGTGACTATGTTTGAGTGTGATTTATTACAGAATAAAAGCTACCTGACAATGGAAGTTTTTGAAAACAAACATTTTAATCACGCAATTATTTATACATGTACTTCATTTCCACTTCTATAGAGTAAGGCTTTTGTGGCCAGGATTCATATCATGCAATCTTTTATTTTTCCATAAGAATAAGCAATGCGATTTGCAGCTTAAGGTAGAATCTAGTAAATCAAAATGTGTGGTTCAGATAAGTGCTATACAGGACAGAAAAGACAGAAATTGTTAGGCAGAAGTTTAAATAAGAGTATTAGGTTCTATATTTGGCTCTGACGACACTCCAGAAGTATTTACACATCAATCAGAATCTGTGCAAATCTTCATCTACACAAATCTACACCCTTCTGATAAGAAATGTCTAGCAAACTCTTCAATGTCTCTTCCATAATCTACCTTCTACAACCTTAAGAATTTTAGGAAGAGGCATTTCTTCTTAAATGAAATGATGTTTCTTCTTCTCAGTTGACATAGAAAATCCATGACTCCCCTTAGTGTTGACTACTTTTTGGAATGTCTGACCATAGGGTGATGGTTAATTTTATGTGTTGGCTTGCCTGGACTAAGGGATGCCTAAATAGGGAACAGTGAAATATTATTTATGGGTGTGTCTGTGAAGTATCTTTGGAAGAGATTAGTATTTGAATCTGGATACTAAGTAAAGACTACCCTTACCAGTGTAGATGAGGATCATTCAACCCATTGAGGGCAAGAACAGAACAAAAGGGAAGAGGAAGAAGGAATTTGCTCTTTGGCATGAGGGCGTCTTCTTCTGTTTGCCCTCTGACATCTGCTCTCCTGGTTCCCAGGCCTTTGGAATAAATGGCACACTGGCTTTCCTAGCTCTCCAGCTTGCAGAAGGCACGTGGATCCATTGTTGGATTTTTTGGCCTCCAAAAATATGTCAGCCAATTCCTATAGTAAATCAATCTCTCTTTCCCTAACTCTCTCTCTCCCCCCTCCCTCACTGTATACCATTGATTCTGTTTTGCTGGGAACCCTAGTATAAGCGTTCTGCACAGGAATCGTTTCTTTACTTGACCCACGAGCTGTCAAGACACCACGGTTTTACCTTCCTGTGTGGTGTCTTTATTGCCTGCCCAAACCAGTAATGCCATTTAAAATTCTCTTCCTGTTAGGCCCCTGAAGAAGAGACTTGACAGAAGGAGACAAAGTTTGTCAAAATAAGCAAGGATTGCTGACCTGCTTCCTTCATTAAGATAATTTCAGCTTTTCTCTTCTCGGTCGGCACAGCACATAGGAGTGCGTCCGCACAGCTTACGCGTTTTGCTTTTTGGGTCTGTACATCTTATTGATTTTGCATTTTTTGTCCTTTTAACATAATGTAAACCTATAATATGTTTAGATCTGACTACTTCTAGAGATTAAAAAGGAGATGTTTTATAAATGCTGAAATCTATACTGTACTAACATGCATGCTGCTTTTGGAAAACAGCTCACTAGGCTCTAAAAATGGCATGATGTTTTCTAAAATGTATTACTTAAATGACTATTAATAATAACATGACAAGATAATTAACACCTGCATAGCACTTTTCATTTTAAGCATACTTTAGAAATATTAATTGTATAACCTCTTCAAAACCCCACTTTACAACTAGAAAAAACCAAAGTAGAGGTTAAGTGATTGCTCAAAAGTAAAAATATCCTGCAGAAAATTTAGCAGCATGCCCTTGATGGCCCTGCCATAACCTTAGACCAACAAGAGACCTCCTGTTTGCCTTCATATCAGGAAACTGTTTATGGAATTGATATAATATGCTACTACCAACCATGATAATAGTCAAGTCCACCTATTGGATTATATTTAGTCACTTTCTGAAAATAAGAAAAACCTAATGAGAAATCAGCCAGCAAAATAATAAGTTAAAACCTGAGCCTTCAGTCTATT
This sequence comes from Antilocapra americana, assembly GCA_007570785.1. Classification (NCBI taxonomy): domain Eukaryota; kingdom Metazoa; phylum Chordata; class Mammalia; order Artiodactyla; family Antilocapridae; genus Antilocapra; species Antilocapra americana. Next base: position 16,994,494 of record ML661344.1, on the reverse strand, counting down.
TCCAATTTATAAGTACAGAAGAAATTCTGAGTATATTTGTTGGTAGCGATGCTACTGCCTTTTAACTCAGTGCAAAGGGGAATAACAGTCAATAAATAGTGTTAGGATGGGAAGGCAAAGATATGGACAAGGACAACCCAGGATCTACAGACCTCATAGACATGATTATAAACCAATTGAGGAACAGAACTGATGCAAACTCTCAGGTGATGTCGTTCTGTAGACACACACTGAATGAGCCATATTTGCAATTCATTTAACTATTATCTCTTTCTTTGGATAATATTTGAGAACAACTATTCTGTTCAACAGAGTAAGCAATACTCAAGTTTGGCTAATACCTAGCTTGAAATGCAAAATATAAGCTCTAGACCTAAATAATAAATGTAGGTGAGGATGTGGAGCCAAAAGAATACTGTGCACTTTTGATGGGAATACAAATTCATTCAACCACTCTGAAAAAGAGTATAGAGGTTCATCAAGAAACTAAACTAGAACGACTATGTGCTTAGTAGCTCAGTCGTGTCTGACTCTTTGTGACCTCATGGACCATGGGGATTCTCCAGGCAAGAATACTGGAGTAGGTTGCCATGCTCTCCTCCAGGGGATGGTCCCAACCCAGGGATCAAACCCAGGTCTTCCACATTACAGGTGGATTCTTTACTATCTGAGCCACCAGGGAAGCCTAAAAGCCCTGAAGTGGGTAGCCTATCCCTTCTCCAGGGATCATTCCAACCTAGGAATTAAACTGGGGTCTCCTGCATTGTAGGCAGATTCTTTACCTGCTGAGCTACCAGGGAAGCAATGACATGATTTAGCAATATGATCATTGCTATAACTCCTGAATATATATCTGGAGAAAATGAAAACTCTAATTCAGAAAGATAAGTGGATTCCAGTACCTATACCAGGATTACTTAACAATAGTCAAGATATGAATTCAATCTAACTATCCATCAATAGACAATTGAATTAAGATTTGGTGTGTGTGTGTGTGTGTGTGTGTGCATATAATGAAATATTATTCATCAATAAAAAATGAAATTTTGCCATTAGCAATAACATGGTTAAACTTGGAAGGTATTATGCTTAGTAAAATGTCAGAGTAAGACAAATACTGTTTAATAGCACTTATATGTAAAATCTAACAACTAAATAAACCAATGAGGAATAGACTCACAGGTACAGAAAAAAAACAAAAAAAAAACTAGTGATTACCAGTAGGGACAGGGAAGAGGGAGGACAAGATAGTGGTAGGCATATAAAAGGCATGCCTACTATGTATAAAATAAATAAACTACAAAGATATAGTAGGGAATATAATCAATATTTTTTTTATAGCTTCCCTAACTTCTGGGCCAGGTACAAGTTTAGATCAATAATGAAGGGTCCCCACTTCTGCAGGACATCCATACTCTCAAGAGGCAATAAAACTGATAGTGTTTTAATTCATCCTAAGCCAGCCTATGCTTGCGGGCTTTAGCTTGTTCTTGCTGTCCCCCACTTTACATTCATCTTCCCTTTCCTACCGCCTGCCTTGTGGACATTCAACTTTAGAAAAGCTGTGACAAAAAGACTATGGAGAGTGCTTAATCAGCTCACACAATTGTACACAAGGTAAAATCCTTGCCACAAAATCCTTTGGGCACATGTGTATACATACACGCATGGCCATACACATATACAAATAACATATGCACATGTTCATGTGAGCTCAGACCTGTTCAACTCTTTGCAACTCTATGGACTGTAGCCTGCCAGGCTCCTCTGTCCATGGAATTTTCCAGGCAAGATACTGGAATGGGTTGCCATTTCCTACTTCAGGGAATCTTCCTGACCCAGGCATCAAAGCTGTGTCTCTTGCATCTCCTGCATTGGCTGGCAGATTCTTTACCACTTCTTCACCAGGGAAGCAGCTTTTTTAAATAAACAACTGAGATATATAAAGTGTATCTGTATATCAGTACCTCTTCTCTTGTTTACTTCTGACTGATATATGCATTATTTTCACAGCTTATGAATAATTGTTTTTATGTGCACAGCAATTACTTTTGTAAAACTCAGTCCATTCCATTAAAAAGTTATAGAGAACAGCCTTGGAAATTTTGAGTAAAAAGTAAAGTTCTGGTGGGGTCTAACAAGCACCCATACTTCCACTTTTATAATGAAGGGAGCACTTATAAATATGGTTGAGGATTTAAATTATGAAAGATTCATATTGTTAATCAGTCTGCTTTCAGCCCCAAAGTAATATCATCTTCAAGTATCCTTGTTACATTGGAAATTATCTTTTAAGACATGTTCAGCGTTTTTACAAGATTTTCACTGTGATTTTCATCAGCATCTTCCATTTTCAGCTATGTCCCTTATGCTCACTTTCAACCATTTTCTGTGGAAAGAACAGGGAATAAGAAAATGGAAGTTTTGGAAATCCAGCGCATTTTTCATTCAAAAAAGGGATCTGTGTCTCAAAGATAACTCTCTCTTCTATGCTCACCACAAATAAAACCTGGAAAATCTGGTGACCTGGCACTGTCTTATAGGAATTAAGGCTTTAATGCTATTGCTGTTGTGTGGTATATATTATGTAGCCAGACCTGATCAGGGTCATAAAACTAGTCTAATATTACCTGTTCATGATATCGATGAGGAAACTATGGCCTAAAAAAAGATTACTGTCAAACTTGCCAAAATTGCATAACTATTTAGTGGCAAGCTCCTAAGGAAAATGTACTTCTTGTGCAAACCAGTTGTCCAATGAGTTTTTATTAATCCCCTAGAGTCAAAAGGCAATTCTGGGTGGGCTAGGCTTTTCAGATTTCTTAATAGAATATGATCAACAAAGAAGATTATGAGGCTATACATAAGACTATGAGGTAATACATTAATTACCTTTTCATGAAATAAGTAACATTGATCTTGAACTTTTTGGACATGACAACAGCATTCAAGATGTAGAGGAAAAGCCTGGAAATTTCGAAATAACCTTGTTCCTATTTTGAAAGTTCATATACATTGATTCTATTTGCCATGTTTGTGGTGGTGAACCTGTGAAAACTGGCAGGAAATCAATGTTGCCTTTTGTCTGCCTCTCTGTGTTCAGAAAAATCTCCCTCTGGATGGTTGAGGATTTAATAATATCAATAAAGGCTTTTATATTCTCTGAATATTTCATCATTTTTTATAGCTTGAGTCAAACTATGTTTCCTTGTTAGGAATATTTCTCAATTTAGATTGTAAATTCAGATGGGAAAATGCTAATGAGATTATGATTACAAGTATCATTCCCATCTGGGATGGTACTGTTTTCCACAACCAAAGACTGAACTCCACACTTTGAAATCGTGTAAAAATTAAAAAGCTCTAAGGTACATTTAAGGATGAATCATAGTGGGTTAATTCTTTCTACTGGAGAAAAATATACTCCCTCCATTTTCATGTCTCACCACAAATTGCCCACTGCCCTCCCCTCCCCTCATTGGCCGCACTTGACTCACAGAGGCCCACCCAAGCTCACTTGTTATCCAGCCCTATTGTCAGGAGAAAATAATTGAGAATATTGCCTCACAGCCTCGGTAGTAATGGTTAAGAGCATAAAATGTGAACCTGGTTAGAATGGAGTTCAAATTCTTGCTGATAAATTTATAAGCTTTGTAATCATATGCAAGTTACTTAAGCTAAGCATCAGTTTATGTTTAGAATGGGAATAATCATAATACATCATGGAATTGCAGTAAGATTTAAATGAGGTAGTACACATTTAGCATAGGGCATAATGCCTTCTGTGTGCCAGCCAATAAATTCTGTTTAATATAACATATCTTGAGAAATAAGTAATATATTGTCCAAGATTATAACTTCTATTTCCTTAGTGGCTCTTCTTCAATTATTAGTAAACTGACATAGATTAATTTATACGCTTGCCTCAGGGGTGATTTTGAGATTTTTTTTACAAAGAATGGTTTAAAAAAATAAAAACACTCTTTTGCTAGATTTCTTACATATTTGATCCATTTATCAGTGAAATGGAAGCATGAGAATAAATTATTTCCCATTCCTTTAATGCTGTGAAATATATTTTCTTAGAATAGTCTATGACTATTATAAAAGGGACTTCCTTGGTAGCTCAGCTGTTAAAGAATCCCCCTACAAATTGGGAGACCTGGGTTCAGTCCTGGGTTGGGAAGATCCCCTAAAGAAGGGAATACTACACACTCCAATATTCTGGCCTAGAGAATTCCACGGACTGCATAGTCATGGGGTTGCAAAGAGTCAGACACGACTGAGTGACTTTCACCTATAAGTGAAAGTCAGATTAAAATCTGACTAACTTCAGATTAAAGTCTATCTACACAGCTTCTGTGTTTGTCTCTTGAATGCATATTAATTTATAAAAGACAAAAAAATTTAACAGTGTTATTTATTTTTCTTTCTGCATACTATTTATCATCTTGTTGAATTTCTTCATTGTTTCTTTTTATTAGGAACAGGTAACATCTCTAATGAAAAGTCATTTTGTTGTACCAACGTAATGTACTCTTGTACATCTACTTTTGCTTTATTGACTATACCAATAAAAGTCAAAAGCCTTTGACTGTGTGGATCACAACAAATTGTGGAAAATTCAAGAAATGGGAATATCAGACCACCTTACCTGCCTCCTGAGAAACCTGTATGCAGGTCAAGAAGCAACATTTAGAACTGGACATGGAACAGACTGGTTCCAAATTGGGAAAGGAGTACATCAAGGCTATATATTGTTATCCTGCTAATTTAACTTATATGCAAAATGCATCATGCAAAATCTCTGGCTGGATGAAGCACAATCTGGAATCAAGATTGCCAGGAGAAATATCAATAACCTCAGATATGCAGATGACACCACACTTATGGCAGAAAGCGAAGAACTAAAGAGCCTCCTGAGGAAAGGGAAAAAGGAGAGTGAAAAAGTTGGCTTAAAGTACAACATTCAAAAAACTAAGATCAAGGCTTCCAGTCCCATCACTTCATGGCAAATAGATGGAGTAACAGGGGAAACAGTGACAGACTTTATTTTTCTGGGCTCCAAAATCACTGCAAATTGTGACTCTAGCCATGAAATTAAAAAACACATCCTCCTTGGAAGAAAACTATGACCAATCTAGACAGCATATTAAAAAGCAGAGACATTACTTTGCGAACAAAGGTCCATCTAGTCAAGGCTGTGGTTTTTCCAGTAGTCATGTATGGATAAGAGAGTTGGACTATAAAGAAAGCTGAGTGCCGAAGAATTGATTCTTTTGAAGTGTGGTGTTGGAGAAGACTCTTGAGAGTCCCTTGGACTGCAAGGAGATCCAGCCATCCATCCTAAAGGAGATCAGTCCTGAGTATTCATTGGAAGGACTGATGCTGAAGCTAAAACTCCAATACTTTGGTTACCTGATGTGAAGAACTGATTCATTGGAAAAGACCCTGATGCTGGGAAAGATTGAAGGTGGGAGGAGAAGAGGATGACAGAGGATGAGATGGTTGGATGGCTTCACTGACTCGATGGACATGAGTTTGAGTAAACTCCGGGAGTTGGTGATGGACAGGGAGGACTGGCATGCTGCAGTTCATAGTGTCACAAACAGTAAGACACAACTGAGCGACTGAACTGAACTGAACTGAATGACTGTAATTAGATATCATTCCTAGGCTCCAAACACAGAAAGAAAACAATACCACTTATTTTAATAAAAATATTTCACAATAAAAATTCAATTCAATATTAAAAATGAAAATTCAAAAAAGGAAAACTAAGGTATCCCTTAGCTAACAATTTCAGGAACTTGACATTATTTATGGATCTGGGATAACAAACAAAGAAACCAACATTATTAAAACATACAATGTAGAATACAGGTCCCACAGCACTGTACATTGGCCTCTGGGAAGGGGTTCAGCTGGTACTGATATCTCTGAGCTTAGAATTAGGGGCCCTAGGTCTAGAACCCAAATATCTGATGAGAGAGTAACACCAGTTACTGCTGGTCTGATTCTTCACGTGTTGCAAAAAGTTGCAAACTGAAATCAACCGCTGTTACTAGGGTGAAGAAGTATTGCTGGAATGACACTAACAGGAGAAGGAAAGAGACACAGGCAAAGGCAGCAGGCAGAAAGGATAGTGTTCTTCCTGGAGCTTTGCTGTCTCCCTTTCAGCACCCCTTCTTGATAGAGTATTAAGGGACCCTATTGGCAAACAGAAATATGAGTTTTCCAAATTTCAACATCACAAAGCAGAATACGGAAGGGTGGGTTGTAAGCTGAAAGATGATAGCTTAATATCTGGCACAATGCAGGAAATAAGACTATAAATTAAAAGACTATTTGAAGGAAAATTTTCAGACCCTCATATCTCCCAACCTTGTTTTCTACAGATGGTGTAGGCTTTCAAGCTGACTCTAGACCCCTTCAACCCTACTTTGACCAACCACAGACCAGCACTCTTTCTCAGAGCTACACCTTACTGAGTGGCTTTTGGAGGAAGCCTATTCTTATTACAGCTAATTGGAGCATTAGGTAGACGTTGATCACAATCAGAGAAATAAATAATGTCAGGATCCAAAGAACAAAAGATATCACTAACCCTCGTTTTTACTCCTTAGGCAATTTCGGGACATAACACCATGGGGCTAAAATTAAATTATCTGCAAACATCTGGAAAATAATGGATAAGTTAATGCAAATATGTTGACCCACTAGACTTCCTTTGAGTTTGCATTTCTTTACAACCTCACCACTGGGTATTAGAAGATATTTTGTTAGTTTACTTTTAGATATATTTGGAAATGGTGCTGTGTGATTTGCATTCTTTTAATATCTTATGATAGAGTCATTGGGGACTTGGATGATCTAACTCTTGATTTGGCCAATATCGTGACTACTTACTTCTAGGTAACGTCTCATTAGAATCTTGTCATGCTCAGTGATAATTTGATAGATTGCTAAATTGTGTATCTGTTATTGCCAGTTGTGAGTGATCTAAACACTAGTGCTGGCAACAATTCTGCCAATTTCTTACTGATAGAACACTTGCAGTTGAAATATAACCTCAGTGCGGATTATTCCATAGGTTTATGGTGGTGGTGGTTTAGTTACTCAGTCATGGGACCAACTCTTGCTGTCCCATGGGCTGTAGCCCACCAGGCTTCCCTGACCATGGGATTTTCCAGACAAGAATACAGGAGTGGGTTGCCATTCCCTTCTCCAAGGTGTCCTCCTGACTCAGGTATCAAAACTGGGTTTCCTACATTGCAGGAGGTCTCCTGCATTGTAGGCAGATTCTTTAAAGACTGAGCCATGAAGAAAGCCCCCTAGAGGTCTACAGAGTTAATTAAAGAAAAAAAATTACTCAAATCGGTTTACAATTTCAACCTTGTTTTATTAAATGGCAGTCTTTTTGCAAGTGGAAGCCTAGAAAATGAAGAGTGAGCACTTCTATCACTCCCTATTAAGAAACCAGCTTTATAATGACTAGTTATCATTGTCTTCTTACCTTCAGTTTAGACAGAATAAAAAGTGACTGTTTCCATATTAAATCCCTTAATCTCCTTAATAGTGGTATCTCCATTCAAAGACAAAAATGAAGTAAGGATCTCCAGGATTCCATAGATAACAACATAATTTTTTAAAAAATACCACTGCACCCTGACTGGAAAATTTTTCTCTGTTTATTATATTACAACAAAGCAGAAAATGTTAATAGTACAATAATACATGGGCAGTAGATTGATCAGCCTATCTTTAGGCTCAAAAAACTTATCCCAGAAGTTCAACAACATTATAAAATTAATGAAACAAAATTTCAATTACAATACAAAGGAAATCACATAGATGTTGATTAAATTCAAACTGCTGAATAAAATTACTTTTTAAAAGTGTTTTTTTTTATTTCAATGGGAAGTTTTGAGATTGTCAAGGCTAACAATAATTACATATTTGGGGATGGCTATTCCTCACATAATTTTATGAGAAAAATTATGAAATCATTAATTATAAAATCCCAATTAATTGAGCTAAAACTGATAATTATCATTTTTTATTTAACATCCCTTTATCTTGTAGACCTTGGTTGATAAAGTAATGTTTCTGCTTTTCAATATGCTGTCTAGGTTGGTCATAACCTTCCTTCCAAAAGTAAGTGTTTTTTAATTTCATGGCTGCAGTCACCATCTGTAGTGATTTTGGAGCCCCCCAAAATAAAGTTTGACACTGTATCCACTGTTTCCTCATATATTTACCATGAAGTGATGGAACCAGTTGCCATGATCTTAGTTTTCTTAATGTTGAGCTTTAAGCCAACTTTTTCACTCTCCTGCTTCACTTTCATCAAGAGGCTTTTTAGTTCCTCTTCACTTTCTGCCATAAGGGTGGTGTCATCTGCATATCTGAGGTTATTGATATTTCTCCCGGCAATCTTGATTCCAGCTTGCACTTCTTCTAGCCCAGCATTTCTCATAATGTACTCTGCACATAAGTTAAATAAGCAGGATGACAATATACAGCCTTAACATACTCCTTTTCCTATTTGAAACCAGTCTGTTGTTCCATGTCCAGTTCTAACTGTTGCTTCCTGACCTGAATACAGGTTTCTCAAAATACAGGTCAGGTGGTTTGGTATTCCCATCTCTTTAAGAATTTTCCATGGTTTAAAGTGATCCACATAGTCCAAGGCTTTGGCATAGTCAACAAAGCAGAAATAGATGTTTTACTGGAACCCTCTTGCTTTTTTGATAATCCAGCAGATGTTGGCAATTTCATGCCTGGTTTCTCTGCCTTTTCTAAAACCAGCTTGAACATCTGGAAGTTCATGGTTCACATATTACTGAAGCCTGGCTTGGAGAATTTTGAGCATTACTTTAGTAGAGTGTGTGATGAGTGCATTTGTGGGATAGTTTGAGCATTCTTTGGCATTGCCTTTCTTTGAGATAGGAATGAAAACTGATCTTTCCAGTCCTGTGGCCATTGTTGAGTTTTCGAAATTTGCTGGCATATTGAGTGCCGCACTTTCACAGCATCATCTTTTAAGATTTGAAATAGCTCAACTGGAATTCCATCACCTCCACATGTTTGTTCATAGTGATCCTTTCTAAGGCCCACTTAACTTCACATTCCAGAATGTCTGGCTCTAAGTGAGTGAGCACACCATCGTGATTATCTGGGTTGTGAAGATCTTATTTGTGCAATTCTTCTGTGTATTCTTGCCACCTCTTCTTAGTATCTTCTGCTTCTGTTAGGTCCATACCATTTCTGTCCTTTATCGAGCCCATCTTTGCATGCAATGTTCCCTTGGTATCTCTAATTCTCTTGAAGAGATCTCTAGTCTTTCCCGTTCTGTTGTTTTCCTCTATTTCTTTGTATTGATCACTAAGGAAGGCTTTCTTATCTCTCCTGCAATTCTTTGGAACTCTGCATTCAGATGGAAACAGCTTTCCTTTTCTCCTTTGCTTTTCATTTCTCTTCTTTTCACAGCTATTTGTAAGGCCTCCTCACAGCCATTTTGCTTTTTTGCATTTCTTTTTCTTGGGGATGATCTTAATCCCTGTCTCTTGTATAATGTTAGGGACCTCCATCCATAGTTCATCAGTCACTCTGTCTATCAGATCTAGTCCCTTAATTCTTTTTATCACTTTCACTGTATAATCATAAGGGATTTGATTTAGGTCATACCTGAATGGTCTAGTGGTTTTCACTTCTTTAATTTCAGTCTGAATTTGGCAATAAGGAGTTCATGATCCAAGCCACAGTCAGCTCCCAGTCTTGTTTTTGCTGACTGTATAGAACTTTTCCATCTTTGGCTGCAAATAATATAATGAGTCTGATTTCAGTGTTGACTATCTGATGATGTCCATGTGTAGAGTCTTCTCTTGTTTTTTTTCAGTAGTCTTGTATAGATGTGAGAGTTGGATGGTGAAGAAAGCTGAGCACCAAAGATTTGATGCTTTTGAACTGTGGTGTTGGAGAAGACTCTTGAGAGTCCCTTGCACTGCAAGAAGATCCCACCCACCAGTCCATCCTAGAGGAGATTAGTCCTGAGTGTTCATTGGAAGAACTGATGTTGAAGCTGAAACTCTAATACTTTGGCCACTTCATGTGAAGTGTTGACTCACTGGAAAAGACTCCTACGCTGGGAAGGATTGGGGGCAGGAGGAGAAGGGGACGACAAAGGATGAGATGGCTGGATGGCATCGCCGACTTGATGGACATGGGTTTGGGTAGACTCTGGGAGTTGTTGATGGACAGGGAGGCCTGGCGTGCTGCAATTCTTGGGGTCACAAAGATTAGGACAAGACTTAGTGACTGAACTTAACTATCTTGTAAAATTCAGATTTATTTTCCTCTTGGGTATAGAAACTCTACCTACTATAAATGTTTAGTCAATCAGTTTAGGCTAAATAACTATCATAAGAAAAATACCAACTTCCAAATACACTAAAATTTCTCTTGCTCAGTAAATTCTTGTCTTTCTCAGGCTATTTTTCCTAAATAATTCTTCTGTCCTCTTCCTTTAGGCTAGACAATAAACTCATAATGTATCTTATCCCTCCTTGAACATAGGAATCTTATTTTATCCTCAAATGTAGACTCATGGGTTTTCTGGATTTTCTTAAAATGCTACTTCAACTGGGCCATGCCTCTCAATCTCATGTTTAGATTCAGGACATTGTTGTAAGCACATTCACATTACTGATCATCCTGCACTCTTCATCTCACTAATTTTATAATAATACAAGACTTCTTTGAGCATTCAATGGTCTTTGATTAGAATTTGACTCCATAGATATTTGTCAAAGTCATCGACAATTTCTCCCTAATTATAATCACAGATTCTTTGAGTAGTATCAGTGTGCACCATGTTTTAGGGTTTCCAGAGATGATTCAGTGGGTAAAGAATCCACCTGTAATGCAGGAGATGTGAGCTGGATCCCTGGGTTGGGAAGATCCCCTGGAGGAGGGCATGACAATCCACTCCAGTATTTTTGCCTGGAGATTCCCGTGGATAGAGGAGCCTGGTGGACTGCAGTCCATAGGGTTGCAAAGAATTGGACATCACTGAAGCAGTTGAGCATGCACCATGTTTTCATCTTCCTATCCGCTTCTTCTTCAACAGACAAGAAGCAAACAAGAATTTCCTTCGGGCCAAAGTACTGATGTCAGTGTAGAACCTTGAATCTGTATGCTTGTCTGATTTCCTGTACTATAATACAATATTATGTTAGAAGAAGGGTGAAGAGAAAGTCTCTGAACTAATCAAATTCTAATTCTAAACAGTTTGAAAAATGGCTTATGTTGTGGCCCCTTTTCTCTTTAACTTACATTTAAATAGCTTGATTCTTGCTTTCGATGAGTTGGATGAAGCCCACTTGCCATACCAAAAGGAAGAAAATTATCCTCTTCTGTAGTGTTGACATGCTTTTATATCAGGAGCTAAGAGCAACCTCAAGAAGCAATAAAATCTTTAGGCTAATTACTGTCAGACAAAACAACTTAATGTCAACTCCACTGAAGCCAAAGTTGTCTTTGGCAAGAGTTCTCAGCTGTTAAAATGGACACTATGAAATAACTCCATCCTGCAAGTCAATTCATCTTAGAAGAGTGCTCTGCAGCCAACTCCCTGTCGGCCAATCAGCTTATAGCACCACTTAAAATTTGCAGGAGTTCTGATCCAACACTGAATTTCTCTTGTGGAGAAGACATGTATGCTTTCAAGATATTTCATGTCCAGATAAATTATTTTATTCACAGAACTCCATGCTAATTGAACTGTGATTCAAGCTTCTGTACTAAAATCTCTTTCTGGAAAGCATCACAGATTCCAATGCAGTGGTAGGGTGATCGTCCTTTTTTGAGTCCTAATGTGTACAAGGAAAGGGCAGGGTTGCTGTCAAATGTTTTAATATCTCATGGGGATGAATCTTTCTGCAAACAATAACACAAAATCTATAATTTGATCACCAGGCATGGAATTCAGTTTTATATCCTCTAAATAAGGTTACTAGAGACCAACATCCTTGAAATCTCTTAGCTTGACTTCCTTTAATGATGCCTTCATTGTGTTATGAGTCAATGTTTTGCCTTGATTTTGGTCTAAAGGTAACATAAATAATAACTACACAAAAATATTTCTAACCTTTGACCAAATCATTGTTGGAAATATTGTTTATTAGAGTGCTTATATATATTGAGCACTCTAATAGACAATGTTTCCATTCCAAACTGTATGTGCTACCCCCAGACTTGATATTCATTTTGATCCAGATTTTTTCCAAAAGCCTCTTAACTCCTTGAATTCACTCTCCTTTGTCCTCCTCCAATATCACTAGCCCCACCTTTCCCCATGTTTTCTCCTTTCCTTCTTTAACACACATCTTATAAAGGTTTCCTTTGGTATGTGCTGCTTGTTAGAAATATTCCATGCTTTCATTTGTCTGATGATTTTGCTAACCATTTTGCTTTGTCATCAATATCCTCCCATACAATCTGTCTAGCATCAGTCTGATGTTCAGAAGTCACCAAAATGAACATTTTCTCTTCAGAAAGACTCATTCGATAATACCTCTGCTGCCACTCATGTTATTGTCCTTTCTGGCACTGTGCTTTAGAACCTCTACGGCTGGCCCAAACCTACCTATATTTGAAATTTCGGTATAAATTCTGGCACCCCAGAGACCTTTGTTTACTACCCTAATCTCACTAACAACCCTTTCTTTAAAGATCTATAGCATTTTTTACCTGCAGTTTATAACACTGTACTTAGTTAAGGTCATCAGTTTTTCTACAGTAGCCTCTAGTATAAGCTAGTGAAAAAAGTATATAAAGTTAACTATTACAAATAGTTCTAATGAACTGCAATCATTCCTTTAGAGTCATCATTTGCAGCAGCTTGCAAATGTTATTATTCTCTCATGAGTGTGATCTTTGCCTTGTTCTACACTAGGCCCCCAGCATAGAGTTAGCACTTAGTAGGTATTCAATATCTGTTGAACGAAAGAAAATCTTCAGTGGCTCCATATTCCTTAGATCCATTATTCTCAATCTTCCATGGACATAGTAATAAATTTCATATGCTTAAAAATTGAGAATCCAAAATACCAACTTGGAGTGATTGGTAATTGGCGTGTACATTACAATTAGTAATCGGGATGTGCATTGCAGGGACTATGAATATGATTGTTTAAAAAAAAAAGAATCCAGGAGATTCTGATAGAAAAGACCCAAAATTGAAGAAAATAGGCTCTAGAAAATAAAGTTGAAGTTCCTTTCCTTTATGGATTCTCCCTCTCAAATTTGCCTTTTCGAACTTATTTTCCACTGTCCTCTTTCCATACAAAATACACTAAACAGAACTACATATTACTGTTTGTGAAGGACCATTTTAACACTAAATCACTTTGAACCTCAAATCTTCCCTATTCACACTCAGGTTCTTACCTTCAGAGACCAAATAAAAGGCTACCTCTTCCCGAAAGCCTTCCTTTATTACCACCTCCCTCTCTGCCCTCCCTCGCAGCACATCCTGTTGCCACCAACTTGCTCCCTCATCAGTGATACTAATTACTTAGTGCCAAGGTTATTAGTACATCTGGTATTTTTTATCCTATTTTAGACTGTCAGTTATTAAAGGTAGTTTTATGTCTAAGTCTTCTTTAATCCCCTGGTGTGCTTGTCGTAAAGTGTATGTAAATTTTTTGCTCAGTAAATATTAAGTAATTTTAAGAAGCAAGTAGATATTGATATTCCTGCATAGCTTCTTTTTACTTCAACACCCTTCTCTCCTCTGTTGCACCCCATCAGTGACTCTCTGCCCTAGGTGACTTGGGATATGAAGTGGTTACACACTCACATCTCAAGCCCCTTTCTTCAGATGCATTTTTAATATTGTTACATAGAACATGACAAGGCACCCCTCAACAGGAGGGATATCTATGTTTTGTTGTCTCCAACAAATGCCTCTTCCACCCTGGAGATCAGCTCACTTCTTCCTTTCACTGCAGTGTGGGAGAAAGAACACAGACACAGAGCAGACTGAAAAGAAAAATTGCAGAGCCAATGTAAAGACAAAAACCAGCTTCTCTCTCAGTTCACGAGCGAAGCAGGCAGCCAGCATTTTTTTTTCTGAGCATTTTGGAAAGGAACAAGACTACTTTGCTGACTGAATTTTAAGTTCCCATTGTGGATTTGCATTGAAAAGCTCCCAAACCAAATGGCACATAGGGATGAGGTCAGAAAAAGCAGAGAAAACAATCTGCAAAGCAGCCCGAAACAAGTCAGTTCAGACACGTCAGCTACACTGATTAACAGTCTTCACTAGATGCTCAGGGAGGAGAAAATGAAAGTTAACATCAGCACTTCACTGCCTTTATTTTGAAATTATTGCATATATTATGTTTAAACATAAGATTTTCTATTCTCATTAAAATTCTCTTTAGAGGCTGCCTTAAGTCCAGAGCTATCAGACCCTGAAATAGAAGGACAGAGAGGGTGTTACAGAAGTATAGTATTGCCCAGGAAAAAAAGAAAGAAAGAAAGCAACCTAAATGAGTAGCATCCTTAGAGAATGTTGTCTATAAAACACTGAATTAGGTCTAAGAATGCTACTCTTTGCCTTTGATTAGCTGATTTTTTTTTTAATTTTTTGGTCCATTGAGGGTATAGATAATGAACACCAAACCTAGTAAAAAATAGTGAAAATGTACCCTATGACTCAATTTCTCCTTTTATTGGTAAAATAATATAATTCCCTTTTATTCCATAAGGTGAAGTGAGAGCAGTGAAGCAAGCAAAACAGTAACTCTGGTCCATTTTCCATGGGCATTTCGATTACTTTTCACTTACAAATGAATGGACACAATTTCTCTGACATCAACTTTCCCTCCCTTCTTCTCGGTTTGGGCACTACTTATATTTGGAATCTATTAGGTCTACAGAGCATGACCTTTTCTCTAGTCACATTAACCACATATTGTTTCCTTTTTTTCCAAGCGCTAACTCATTGACTGGAAAACTAAATGAAACACTCACCCTGGCCCCACTACCTGACTTTTGTCACTTTGAGCCTATAGGTAATGTACCATTAATGTTTTGTTACCACCTTTGGATTCCTGGGCTTTAGCAGTCACTGCTGTTAACTCCCTATGAGTGAAAGTAACTCTAAGCCTTGCTACATTGGCGTTAGTTTTCAATAACTGGAACCGAGGAGAACCTGGCATATTCCTCCAATGCAAATGCCAGGAAATTTCTTTGATATTCACACGTTCAGAGTCGCATTGATAAATAACACAACGGCTCAGGCAAACATTATCCAAAACAGCCTACACCATGACCAAATGAAGGCGGCAGAATCACCAAAATATTAAATAAGAAAGAGCTCTAGGATTTATTTTCAGCATTCTATAAAAGAGATTTATTACTGAGTCCTATCTTTATGGTAAATGATGCAAAAATGATAGCAAAGGTGTATAAAAAGAACATGAAAACTCACAGAGAGAGAGTGCATTGGGGGAGAGGCAGCTTTTCTAAAGGTGAACGGTTTTGCTGGCTTGTTTAGAGTATATCTTCCTGTGATGGATGCAAAACCAACATTTTAGAATGTCATTTCCAGAAAATGAAAGAGAATGGTTCTCTAACAAACAGAGCTTCTGGTTTTTGTATGTCAAAAGATATCATTTTTCAATTTCAAGGGAAGGGACACTCAGTTCAAAAACCCCCCGCTGGAGTTCTTGCTTTTGCCTACGAAGACTGAACTCATTTATGTCCAAAGGGAATAATCCCCTCACCAGTTTACACAGCCTTTGTCTGTTTCTGTATAGAGGAATGATGATTCCAAGTAGTTATAAAAATAATATCATGACCAGAGCAAGTAAATCAAGCAAGCATCCGCCGGCCCCCTACTTCGTTCTGTATTATGCTTTTATGCTATTTCCAAAGGGGTTTGAGTAGAATATTCAGGGGGAAAAAACGTTTCTTCTTCAGAAGCAGAAAGGCCCTTCCTGATAAAGTCCCCTGTAGATCATCTGTTCACTGGAGGTGATCTCTGCAGCTTGACAAGGAGCTGTGTGTGACATTCCAAAGCAGGGTGAGGAGCAATGTGCAGCCCGCTTAGTGTCAGCAGAGCTGGCACATGCTGAAAAAGTCATTTGCCTGTTTGTCTTTTTTTTCTTTCAGTGTCTCTTTCCTTTGGCTTGTAATTACTTCCACAATATACAATTTTGTTTTCAGTTTGTAATTTTCTGCTGCAGTGATTTCAAAGTTTCAGAATAATCAGCTATTGCAAGGATGATAACATATGTGTGTGTGTATGTTTGTGTGTGTGTGTGTGTGTGTGTGTGTGTGTGTGTGTGTGTGTGTGTGTGTGTGTATGAGCTGACTTATTTGAAAGTTAAGTTTCACATCACATTATTCAGTCTCCTAAAAATCTTTCCACAGACCAGTGAAGCAAGATGTTCTGGTCTGGCCATGACAGAAGATTTCTACTTTCCCCCATTTGGGCCACTCCACTGGTTTGAACTAGGCTTAAGGCAATTGTATTAAAAAAAAAAAAAAATTCAATAATCATTCTGAATTGTTCTCCATAAGGTTAAACTGCCAAGGAAAAATCATCAAGTCATTGTCTTCATGACTTGAGGAAGAAAACTTTCATTTTCTTAAATGTAAGACCAAGTTGAACGTGATTTTCAATAATGACTCTCAAAGTTGGTATTAAGTACCTGAACAGATAAGACCATGATAAGGTCAAGAAAGAGGATATTCAAACATCTGTAGGCTTATTCTCCTGTTTCTTTTTTTCTTTTTTAAACTTAAGCTTTTAAATCTTGAAAGTTCATGTCCAGTGCCTTGATCAGAGATGATAAATGAACTACTGAATTGGAAGAAGATGCTGCTATTATTTTAACCAGTAAACTAACTCAGGGTTAATCTGGGTGTTATTTAACCTATTGAAAGTGTTTTGAGTGAACATATGGTTTCTATTGTGAAATCAAGGCACAGTTTTAACTATGAATATAGATAATTACCCTTTGGACTTTAAACATTTATATGTGCCACGTTGTGTCAGAGCATTTTTCATGGTCAAGAGGTTGAAAGGTTATAAAGTTGAAAATGAAAATCAGTACTTTTGAGTCAAACTATATAGCCAGCACAAAGAATGTGATTCACTACTGCTCTCTCTTGGAAAGAGCTAGGAATAACATGCAGAGAACAATCACTACACCAGTAATAGCATAGATAGTGACTGCAAAACAGGCCCCCTTAAAAACCGAATCTCCATGCTTATAAATTAAGCCTACATATTTATGAATGCTTCAATGTTCATTTCATCAACTGAATAGTAGACAGATTTTTTTTTCCTTAGTGTAATGGAAAGAAAAGGAGAACATTTTAACATTATTTTAAAACTTCAGCAAAAATGTGTCTACTGCAACTCTGTTTTGAACCTTTAAGAGAAATGTAATTTTTGAACATATATGGCACTTAAACAACAGAGTACAAATTTTATGACTTGCTTAGTATGATCTCAATACTTTTGGCCTATAAAGAAACAACTCAATGAAATAGAATTGGACAATACTGCATATATACACAGGCCTTGTGAATAGCTGGGTGTCATACTATCTCAAAAGAGCATGAGTTCTTTTACAACATAGTAACAGCAAATTTTCAAACCAAAGAGAGAGAGAGAAAGAGAGATTTTAATATGCTTTTTGCAAATTTCTACTTTTTAAATGAATTAACTTCAAAGTTACAGCACCTCTTTGCACTGGTTGGTTATGTTAGACCTGTCTTAGAGTGGTTGGCTTATTACAAACAAAAAAAAAACAACTAAGGCAATCGCCCCTTCTACCCTCTAACTTTCAGATGACTCATTTCTTGGGACAAAGACAGTTTTGTGAACATTTTCGATTTTACTAGGAAGGGAAGAAACATGCATTATTTCTGACATGAACTTTGTTTTGCTCAAATTGCCTGAAATCATTGATATCAGATGCCTTTGTCTTTTTAAAGATCTCATTCAGTTTAGTTGAGTCCCTCAGTCCTGTCTGACTCTTTGTGACCCCATGGACTACAGCACACTAAGCTTCCCTATCCATCACCGATTCCCGGAGCTTGCTCAAACTCATGTGCATCAAGTCAGTGATGCCATCCAACCATCTCGTCCTCTGTCATCCACGTCTCCTCCCGACTTCAATCGTTCCCAGCATCAGAGTCTTTTCCAGTGAGTCAGTTCTTCACATCAGGTGGCCAAAATGTTGGAGCTTCAGCTTCAAAATCAGTCCTTCCAATGAATATTCAGGTCTGATTTCCTTTAGGATTGACTGGTTTGATCTCCTTGCAGTCTAAGGGACTCATAGGTCTTCTCCAGCATCATAGTTCAAAAGCATCAATTCTTCAGTGCTCAGCTTTCTTTATGGTCCAACTCTCACATATATATATGACTGGGGGAAAAACCATAGCTTTGACTAGACAGACCTTGGAGGACAATGGAGAAGGGCATGGCAGCCCAGTCCATTACTCTTGCCTGGAGAATCCCCATGGGCAGAGGAGCCTGGCGGACTGCAGTCAGTCCATGGGGTTCCAAAGAGTCCATGGGGTTGCAAAGAGTTGAACATGACTGAGCATGTATGCACACACACACAATATTAAATAAAATAAATTTCACATTATTCTGTATTTAAATGTTACTTTTTATAGAAATGATGTTTATATTAAGTCCTTAAAATGTCCATCTTCCTTTTTTCTTATAGTCATAAACTATTTAAACTATTTTTACCTAATATTTCTCTTCTTGCATGAACAAGAAAATGAAAAGGACATAAAAGTTTAGCCCAGGCAGAAGGAAATATTTACTCACAAAATTGTAAGCTATTGAAATTACCGTAAGAAAATTGATTATGCAGTTTTCCCTTGAATTTATTGCTATTGTTATTAATTATTAGACTCTGTTAATTAATGAATATATTTGTACACTCTAACAGACTTATGCTTGAAATATGGTGTATGGTCAGTATGTCTTAACTGTTATTATTTACTCATTAATTTATGTATTCAGTAAATATTTGTAGAACTCCTATTGTGATATTCAGTGGTAAACTAAAGCATATCATTTCCCTTCATGGATTTTGTAATATATGATGTAGTGTCAACTTGACCTTAACATATTTCTATTTTAGGACAGATTATCCTATTTCTGAGATGGCTCAGGAGAGTTGTGCAAGGTAATGGAGGAGTATATCCAATGTCCTCTCCAGACCCTTCAATTCAAAACTCTTCACAAATTCTAATGAACCACTTTCAAATGCAAAGTCACTCACTTCACGTTTCACCCAAACCCGGGCAGCTAGTCACCAATCTATGCTATTTAAATCAACCAGGGCTCCAATCAGAGTTCAGAAGGAAAACATACCAAAAGTTGGTCTCAAGCAATAGATGAAATACTTTACCCCATGCCTACTTCTAAGAGACAGTAAATTGATTAATAAAGTCTTTTACATAAAGTTTATAAGCTTTTTGGAAATGCAGTGATGGTCAAATATTACATATTATAAGAAATATTTTAGTATTCTAAGATCTATTTACAAGGTTGACCCCATCGTTTAGGCTCAGAGACCCAGTTAAATAATATTCCCTGTGTTTGCTCTCCTTGGGGAGGGAAATGACAAAGCTGAATTTTAAATTAGTCCTTATTGCTATTTTAATGAATATTGAAACGTTTATTAAGAATTCATAAAAAACATGAACTAAACTTAGGAAAATTCCTGAAAAAGACTTCCACCTGTGAAAACACATAAAGCACCCATGACCATGGTTCACAGTCAGCATTTTATTTTACCAGTTTTAATAACTTTTGCTGCACCATATTACATCATAATCTGCCTGCGGCTTGTCCCATGAGGCCAAGAATAAGAATAAAGAAATGGGAAAATATTAAGGGCGTTAAACAAAAGCATGATTACTATTGATAAAATTATTTTATTTTAAAAAAAAATAATGGGCATTTTCTGGATTTCTTCACAATCCTAGATATCATCACAATAGTGTTAGAATCATTTTTGGAGAAAAGAAATGAAAAGTATTGATGTTATGTTAATACTGAGATTTTTTTTTCTTTCTTTTGAAATAAAATTGAAGTGAATGTAATTAGAATTGTTATTCCAGAAGGCATAATTAATTTCAAAATTAGACTCAGATGACCAGAGGTGTCTTTCCTATGATATTATCACCATACCTTGGAGAAAGCATCCATCTTCTAATTTACTTATTCTTTTCCAAATGTATTAATGATAGAAAGAAAGTGACACGCATTAACACGTCACATAGATTTCAACCTATCCTGCTTCCAAAACTAATGTGCAATTTTTCCACAACACGTTTGTCCAACATCTCTAGCAGGAAGTGCTACTCAACCGAAAGTTGATGCTTATCTGTAAAACCCTTTACCCACTCCTTGTACTAAGTATTGAAAGAAAGACCTATGAATAATATGAAATCATCTTGCAGCTGAGCAGGACTATATGGGCCTTCCTGGCACAGGACATTCCCTCTCCCCTCCTCCAACTGCGTTTTATTTCTAGGAAACCTTTAGTCTCCTAGGCCTTCCCCAAGTTCCAAAGATTAAATTTAATCAGAGAAGTGAAAAACTACAGAAAGAAGGGAAAATAGTCAAGCAAGATAAAATAATTATAGTTAAGCCACTAAAAAGTTTAAAGAACTTTAGTTCCTTCTTAAGAGTTCTAGATAATATTTTGAGCCATATCATTTTAGACGTGTTGCAGATACTAAAATCCTCACCAGTGGAAGAAGCTAACCACGTGATGCCCAGGCTGTAGCCATGATATGTATTCCTCCATCTTGCACAATCTAAGAACTAGCCTCATGGAAATGGGAACAAACAACCCTGTATTAGAAGATTAACTGTACTTAAAACAAGTATCTGCCCACCTCACCCCACCTATGTAACCCTGAAACTCCCTTTTAAAAGCTCTCATCTCCTAATTGACAAAGGGGGTTATGTTCTTAGGACCCGAGTCCACTTTCTCTGCAGGATTTCTGGCTTCCTGTATAAAATTATCTTTTTTTTTACCCAACACGTGTCTCTCAGTTTGGGATTCTTGAGTAATGAGCAGCTGAACCTGAGTTCAGTAACAGTCTTGTTCATTCAATCGCTGATTTTACTCAGAAAGGGGCAGTTCATAAATTGTGTTTAGAAAATGTTTAAAAACAATTTTTTCCCTATCTATCTATCTCAGTTATTTACAAAATATCTGCAAGTCCTTTATTGAAAAGTAATGACAGCAATCAGTTGTCCAATCTTCAAGTCCAATGCTAAAGTTTTATCAGCTATGCAACCTTGGGTAAATGACTGCACCTCTCTGATCTTCACTTTTCTCATTAAAAAAAATGATGATAATATAATCTTTCTCAAATGCATGATGTGATGACTATTGCATGGAATTATCTCATCATGTCTCCTCACACAATGGTAGCATCCCCATTTTATGGGAATTGTAGTGTCACTGTTAACGATATATCACAGCTACTGCTCAACCAAATGCCATTTTATTTTTTTTTTTAAGTCCTTACATTTAAAAAGTGCTTGCACACATTGTTTGCTTAAGCTAAATGAAATTCTATTCCAGGTAGCCTGAAATTAGTTTAGAGCATCAAACTCAAGCTTGAAGGTGTATATTAAATATGTCAAAAGTCATCCTCTGCATCAATCACTACTTTTACTCATTTGAATTTCCTGCCCGGTTACCTTAGTTGAAATTGGAAAAGTTAAGTGTTCATGACACTGTTAAATTAAAATCAGAAATGCAGCCATATCAAGTGGTCTGCAAATTGTGTGAAACACATTGTCGTTTTTGATCTCAAAAAAGTGTTCACTCTATAAAGGATGGTAGCCCTTCATACTAACTGTTTCTAAAGTGAGTGGAAAGAACAGGGTTTATACCATATATAGATGCTAAATTATGCATGGGAATTTTTTTAATTATAAAAGAAGAGCATATCTACAAAAAGTGCATAGCTAGTGCCTAAATGCCCAATTTGTTTTTAATATTACAAGAAATGTGCACATAAAGTAATTTTACAGGTGGACTCATTGCACCTGTTTTTCAAATGACAGTCCTTGATGAACTGTCTTATTCAGAAATACGTGTAGTCATAAATATGTGGGCCTTGTGTCAATTTCAAGACAACTGGCCATGTCCTACTTCAATATTAAAGTAGAGATTCGGATCTCCTTCACCTGTATTTAGTATACCCAAGTAGTATGTCAGGGCTTAATGACAGCAAGGGAGTATAACCCACTAAAAAAGTAAATCTATACAAATGCATTTTTCTCCCATTATTCTCACTAAAATTTCTACATGAAACAGATGAATGGGATAAATTTCTATCTATTGCAATTTCTACTCTTTACCCCAAATCCATGAGCCTTAGAATTTAACTTTCTTAAACTCTGCTTTACTTATTGTCCCACTGCTTTATTTTGAACAGGTGAGAAGACATACCAACAGAAATTGATTGATTGTTCCTACAACACACAAATAACTAGTGACCTGCATGCCTGACTTTCTAGATATTCAGCCAAGATGTTTTGTTTTTAATAATTACAACTGTAGATTTACCTATCTTGAAGTTTGTTTGTATGTTTTTCCCCCACAAAACCAGAATCTCCCCTGTTTTACTTAATGTTAAGATTTCCTAATTTATAATAAATTTTATTATCTTTTTCAGAAATTTAATTGTTAAAATATGCTTTAGCATGCTGTGAAAGAATATATTTTTATAAGTGTGTGCCACTTAACTCCTGTTAATTTTCTATAACAGATGGTATAGGTATTTGATTTATGCATTCACCTTCATGTGGCCTGCTGACTGTTAACTTTTTTTTAAATGTGAGAACACTTTTTTGTTCATCACTGAAACCTTACCTACCTTTTCCACTACATAAAATATTATTTCTAGGGAGAAAAAAGTAAGAGAAATTTTCATGTTACTGAAATTGAGCACGATTTGGTGATTAATTGCATTGTTCTCATTATGTTCTGTGCCTGATGTTCAGGGCTCATTACAGCAGTGTGAATTCAATGGAACAAAGATCTTAACCAGGTGTGGGTTATTAAAGCAACATTGCCCAATTTGAAATTGTTAAAGGAGGTGTATCAAAGTTGATATGCTTAACTATGTTCTTCTTCTAGAAAGAAAAGTGGTGCTTGCTCAGGAAAATCACTCACATCCATCATGTGACAAGGAGATTCAAAACTCTTCTTTCCTTGGGTAGAACAGGAAGGACCATCATATCTGTAGTATATTCCAGCTGCATCAAAACTCATATGAGAATATAGTTTATTAAAAATTACATCTTTTGTATTTATAAAATCATTTATTTCTCACCTCTTACAAAGTGGATGTTTTCCTTCACTTAGAACAAAATAAATAGCATAGGCTGAAAGAGCACATGAAATATTAATAACAATAAATGTAATCTATATTATCAAAAATAGTCTTAAAATTTTTTCAAGCTAAATAACCTAAAGATGAACTAACTTATTCAGAGACATGGAAGTATGCTCAAAAACCAATTGAAAGTGAAGTTTCATAAAGTTCTTCATGTTTTTTGTAGATCCACTATAGTAATATCAATGTAGGCTTAAGTAATAGATTTGGGGATTACAATAATGCAAAGGCATGTCAGCTACACATTAGAGAGGTCCCCTATAATGATCTGGTAGTAATTTCTGCCTCTTACTGTTAGATCAACAATAAGTTTGCCATAAATCAGAAAACTAAAATAGATGGATATAATTTGAGAATTTGAGGAAAGGGATAGACATTGCACAGACTCTGATAGCTTAGAAAACAATTTACAATCCAATCCTACACAAATTATTTTTGAGTTGAGTACAGTGGTTTCCATTTTACACATGAACAAACTCAAGTTCAAAAAGAAAACATGTCTTGCACCAGATTTCATATTAATTAATGATAGAATGTGGATCACAACCTTTTCTTCTGAATTTCTCCATTACCTCTACATGGATTGCCCATAATTTTGCAAAATATATACTGTTTTGAAAAATATATATAATTGTTTGAGTATGTAATTGACATATGTGCCATCTTAACATCTCTAACTTGTATATTGGAAGGTAATGAAAGACCAAATGCTGATTTGTTGTGATTTCTCAACAATTGGAAAATGGCAAGGAAACCAGTCAATGGCTCTGGTTTCTAGTCTCTCTACTAGGAAACACTCAAAGGAGAAAAACAATAAGGCTTAGAATAAAATTTGGAAAGGCTTTAGTTTTTATTGCTTTTTTTACAAATTAACTTGTTTTTACTATTGATCATATAAATTTATGTAAATTGATAATGGAAATCTTATATTAGTTAAAATTGAATACATTCTGTTGAAAAGAACTAAGATTTCAATTGGTCTTAATTATATTTGATTAGATGAGTTCATATCACAATGGTATGGTTCAACAATCAAACAGAGAAGGGATAAAATGGGAAGATTACCAAGTAATGGTGGAGAAGGGGAGACATTTAACCTTTGTGTACATAATAAAAATATAACAAGCCTTTGTTAAGCAATTTCTTTATGCATAGGTGAATAATCTTATTTGAAATTTATAGTATTTTTAGATCAAAAGCAGTTTAATATTAATCCATTTCACATGACTCAAATTTCCAGAAGAAGCAGAGGCCATGTATCTCAGGCTCTGGGTGTCTGGTCCTGAGGACTGTTGTAAACACATATCACAGCTACATCCCTCATAAACTATGAAATCAAATGTTTTATTTAACTTTTGAACCTTAGTTTCTTTGCCTACAAAGTGAGTACAGGAGTAGAATGTACATCAAAGCTTCCTGGCAGGAAGACAAAGAGTATATATATATCAAACATTTAGCACCATGCCTGGTAGATATCAATGACTCAGTACATTGATTAACTATTATTAACTATTATTAACATAATATTAACTAACTATTATTAACATAATATTAACTAACTATTATTAACATAAGTCCATGTATATATTAAGAGTCTATAGGAACGCAGATGTATAGAACAGACACGTGAATTCTGTGGAAGAGGGCAGAGTGGGATGATATGGGAGAATGACATTGAAACATGTTAATTACCATATGTGAAATCAATCGCCAGCCCAGGGTTGATGTTCGGGGCTGGTGCACCGGGAAGTCCCAGGGGGAGGGAGTTGGGAGGGGGGAGGGAGGGGGGTTCTGGAGAGGGAGCATTTGTAGACCCATGGGAGTTCCATGTCATTGTATGGCAAAACCAACACAATAAAGTAAAGAAAATTTTTTAAAAAAAAAAGAGTCTATAGGATAATTGAGAGGGAAAAAACATGTATGATTCAGAATCAAATGCTAATTTGGTAATTGTTATTACAAATATAGAGTAAGGAATTAGGAGCTAACATATGTTGGGTACAGGAGTCATTGGAAGAATTCAGGAACCTCTTCATTAGCAAGACGGCCCAAAGCCAAACTTGAGCCTTCAAACACTTGTAGGATCTGGAGTAGGCACGGGCAGCCTGAGGAAGATGACTCCAGTTAACACAACAGCAGGAATACTATAGATACTGCATTTGACAGCTGGTAAATTTTCTGTCTGAAGAGCTAGGCATAAAATTGTAGCTAAAAGGAAGTACATATTGCACATAAACATCAGTCTAACACTGTTCTAAGTGTTCTACCACTTATCATATCAAATATTTGTAAGCACCTTATGAAGTAGATAGTATTGCTATCCCCATTCTACAGATGCAAAAAACAAGGAGCAGAGAGATTGTGGAGATTGCTTCAGACTGTATACTCAGCCAGTGAGTGACAAAGCTAGCAAAAAGCTCCAAGTTCACATTCTTAATCAATAAACCACAGGTTGTTTAATTTTTCTGTAATCTGCTACTTCCTATGGTGGGTAGGAAATATGGCATTATTTGGTTAAAAACATATATTCTGATGTCTGTGAGAGTAAGTGCTTTCAGCAACAGGATAAATGGATATCAACTACCCCAAATTCCAATTTATCACCTCAATCTTGTTCTTTAGAATGAAAAATATGGCATTTGCTCAGATATAACTTGACTAAACTACCAAAATATAAAAAAAACTGAGTTTATAAAAATTCAGTTACACTGCCATGGCATTGTGTAAGTCTGTGGATGCCAAATTATGTTTTCTTTCTATAGAATAATAGCTACATGGAAACTCGGGTGTCAGAATTTAGCTTCATCTGAAAATGGATTTTATATTGTGGCTAAATCTATTTGCTTCACCGTTTGGACTTCTTTCCAAACTAGGAATTATTTCTAGTTCATTTATTTTACATGGAAAACTTATACTAAAACGATAGGTTAAATATAAAGAGTGGTTCAAATATAGGAGAACTGCAAAGTTCTGTTGAGTTCTCAAATAACTCCTTATTTTCCAGATACAATTTATTCAATTTGCTCTTATTATCCTCACTTTATTCCTCCAACAAGAGGTCTTTAGGCTATTTTATAGTCCTATGGATATTAGCACTTCTAATAGGGTTGGATAAAAAAGTAAGAGAAGGTGAAATTTAAATCAGCTCATTTATTAGTTTTAAACTGAATCTTTTCAAAATTAGTAGCTCTAATGGAAGTCTGATTTATTTTTGATGTAATGTATCCAATTTTTGCCCTTTCTTTATTCAGCTATGTCAAAAGAGTTTATTTGGTCCCATGGTACCTTCTAGCTTCCTATGCTTGGGCATGTTCTAGGAAGTGTTATATGAGTTTATAATAAAGAAATTTGTGCTTTTGAGTGTTTTATTCAGTCATATACAAGGCTGCGATTCACAAATGGCTTATCTAACTTCAGATCAGCAACTATTTCTATCCAAAGGCATGTGACAACACTTTTGTCTTGTGATTATATTCATTTACATTTTTCTGCCTCTCCATTTCTCAACCTTCTCCAATATCCTACATCTTCCTTCTCACATTATCACGTCTTTGAGCATTCGGCTCTCTCCATTTGTACTGTCCTGTCACGCCCTCCTTCTCAGACTGACATACACTCATATTTCTGTCAATTGTCTGCTCAAATAATGCCTTTTCTAAATAGCCAGAATATTGTCTGGTCTCCTTCTGTGCTCCCATAGGATTTTATCCATACTATTCATTATTTATCATGTTTATCTGTCTCCCGCATTAGCTCATGAGTTCCTTGAAAACTTAAAATGCACAGTATGATATTTCAGTGTCTGGCACAGAGGAAAAGCCCACCTTGGGTTTTCTGAATAGAAGTTAACATAGCTAACATGTTTGAGTGTTTCCTATGCCAGTGTCAGTCAGCCAGACAACTTATACACGTTACTCATGTACTGCTCAGTTTGTCTCTATGTGTAAGGGACTATTAGTATCTCTATTTTCAGATAAGAAAACTGAGACTCAGGAAGGTTAAATAAACTGCCCAAGATCACTCAGTGAACAACTTGCAAAGGCAGGAATTTCAGCCATAGTAGTGACTTCAGAGCCTTCATTCACTGTGTATGGCCTTTCTGAATAGATGAAAAATGAATGACTCACTAAATGATGTAATTATACGTTTAGACTCTGCTTATGCACACATGAAAATTTGGTAGCCCTACTTATTTACCAAGAATATATCATATGCTATATACAGAAGACAGGTCTCCTGCACTACAGGTGGATTACCTACCAGCTGAGTCCCCAAGGAAGCCCATAGAAGACACAGCTGTTACCTTAAAAAAAAAAAAAAAGTCAAAGAACAAATAGACATTGTCTTAATAATGGATAAAAAGCTGTCGTAGATATTCTTATATCAAAATTAATAGGGACACAACAGCGAGGGGTTAATCATACATGATTTGGAATGGTAAACACTTTATTGGCTTCCCTGGTGGCTCAGATGGTAAAGAATCCACCGTGATGCAGGAGATCTGGGTTCATTCCCTGGGTTGGGAAGATCCCCTCGAGGAGGGCATGGCAACCCACTCCAGTATTCTTGCCTGGAGAATCCCCATGGACAGAGGAGCCTGGCAGGCTGCAGTCCACGGGGTCACAAAGAGTCGGACGTGACTGAAGACTAAGCCCAGCAAACACATTATGGTTGACACTAAAGTCTTTAAAAGATGAGAAGTTTTTACCAAGTGAGAAATAAAAGAAGAGAAGATAAGGAAGAGGGTCTATAAGAATGAAACATTAATATTCACATCAGTCTAAGTTAAAAATATAAAAAATAAATATGATTGTTTAAATTATTTACTGTAGTTCTGTTATCTGTAAAGATACACCCACCATTCACATTTATCCTATTTCATTATATACATACATGTATATAATATGTATATACATCAATTTGTTAATGTAGTGCAACACATGGACTAATTTGCACGTATTGAAGAATCTTTACATCTGTGGGATAAACCCCACTTCATCATGATGTATAATTTTTGTTTGTTTGTTTTTTTAATGTATTTATTTTTTAATTGATGGATAATTGTTTTACAGAATTTTGTTGTTTTCTGCCAAACCTCAACATGACTCAGCTATATGTATACATATATCACCTCCCTTTTGAAACTCCCTCCCATCTCCCTCCCAGTCCCATCCGTCTAGGTTGGTACAGAATCCCTGTTTGAGTTTTCTGAGCCATACAGCAAACTCCCTTTGGCTATCTCTTTTACATGTGGTAATGTAGGTTTCCATGTTACCCTTTCCATACATCTCACCCTCTCCTCCCCTCTCCCCGTGTCCATAAGTCTATTCCTTATGTCTGTTTCTCCATTGCTGCCCTGTAAATAAATTCTTCAGTACCATTTTTCTAGATTCCATATATATGTGTTAGAATATATTTATCTTCCTCTTTCTGACTTACTTCACTCTGTATAATAGGTTCTATGTTCATCCACCTCATTAGAACTGACTCAAATTGTGTTCCTTTTTAAAACTGAGTAATATCCTATTATGTATATGTACCAAAACTTCTTTATCCATTCATCTGTCGATGGCCATCTAGGTTGCTTCCATGTTCTAGCTATTGTAAATAGTACTTCAGTGAACAATGGCATACATGCATCCTTTTCAATATTGGTTTCCTCAGGGTGTATGCCTAGGAGTGGGATTGCTGGGTCATACGGTGGTTTTAGTCCTAGTTTTCTAAGGAATTTCCATACTACCTTCCATATTGGCTGTATCAATTTATGTTCCCACCAACAGTGCAAGAGCATTTCCTTTTCTCCACACCCTCTCCAGAATTGATTTTTTGCAGCCTTTTTGATGATGACCATTCTAATTGGTGTGAGGAAATATCTCATTGCAGTTTTCATTTTCATTTCTCTAATAATGAGCAATGTTGAGCATCTTCTCACATCGACCTAACCATGATCAAGTTAGGTTTATTCTAGGGATGCAAGGATTCTTCAATATATGCAAATCAATCAATGTGCTACACCATTTTAACAAATCGAAAGTTAAAAGCCATATGATAATCTCAATAGATGCAGAAAAAAAGCCTTTGACAAAATTCAGCACCCGTTTATGATTAAAACTCTTAAAAAAATGGGTATAGAAGGAAGCTACTTCAACCTACTAAAGGCCATATAATGATAAGCATGCATCAAACATCCTCAATGGTGAAAAACTGAAAGCATCCCCCCTAAGATCAGGAAAAAGACAAAAGTGGCCACTTTCACCACTATTATTCCACATAATTCTGTATGATTCATTTAATGTGTTGTTGGATTCAGTTTGTTGGATTCTGTTTGCTGGTATTATGTTAGGGATTTTTGTATCCATGCTCATTGATGATATCGGTCTGTAACTCTGGTATCAGGGTAATGGTAGCCTCATAGTATGAGTTCAGGAGTGCTCCTATATCTGCAATATTTTGGAAGAGTTTGAGAAGGATAGCTGCTGGCTCTTCTCTAGATATTTGAGAAAATTCTTATGTGAAGCCATCTGATCCTGGACTTTTGTTTGTTAGAAGATTTCTAATTACAGCTTTATTTTCATTATTTGTAATTAGTCAAGTTCACATTTTATATTTCTTCCTGGTTCAGTCTTGGAAAGTTGTATGTTATTTGTCAATTTTCCTTTGCTTTTAATATTTTTTCTTTGTACTTTACTTTTGTTGGTTTGATTAATATGTGTCTTGGCATGTTTCTCCTTGTGTTTGTCCTGTATGGGACCCTCTATGCTTCCTGGACTTGGTTGACTTTTCTTTCCCATTTAGGGAAATTTTTGTCTATAATATCTTCAAATATTTTCTTTTTTTTTCTTCTGGAGTTCTATAATTTGAATGTTGGTGTGTATAGTGTTGTCCCAGAGGTCTGTAAGACTGTAAGATTTATTTCTTTTCATTCTTTATTCTGCTCCATGGCAGTTGTTTACACCATTTTATCCTCCAGCTCATTTATCTGTTCTTCTGTTTCAGTTATTCCACTATTGATTCCTTCTAGTTTATTTTTTCATTTCAGTTATTGTGTTGCTCACCACTGATTGTAATTTAGTTCTTCTAGGTCCTTGTGAAACATTTCTTGTATCTTCTTGATCTGTGCTCTATTCTGTTTCCAAGATTTCAGATCATTTCTGCTATCATTACTCTGAATTCTTTTTCAGGTAGATTGCCTATTTCATCTATATTTATTTAGTCTTAGGGGCTTTAAACTCACTTCTTTGTCTGCAGCATTTTTCTCTGTGGTTTCATTTTGTCTAACTTACTGTGTTTATGGTCTCTTTTCCACAAACTACAGGCTTGACATTCCTCTTGCTTCTGTTGTCTCCACCGTGGTGGGGGAAGTTGGTCCAGCAGCTTGTGCAGGCTTTATGGTGATGGAGACTGGTGTCTAAGCTCTGGTGGGTGAAGCTCAATCTCTTCCATCTGATGGAAAGGTCTACATCAGGGGATGTGTTTTTGGGTGTCTGTGAGCTTAGTATGACTTTAGGCAGCCAATTTGCTGATGAGTAGGACTGTGTTCCTGTCTTGCTGGTTGTTTGGTGTGAGGTCTCCAGCATCAGAGCCTGAAGGCAATTGAATGAAGCTGGGACTTGGTTTTGAGATGAATACTGAGAGGGAGTCTTTCTGCTGTTTTGGTACTTCAGATGCAGTAATAAATAAATGTTGAAGTCTCATCCCTTCTCTTACAAACAGATTAACTTGATCTAGGCCGGGGATTTTTTTCCAGTGTTAAGCAATCAAGGATAGCATAACAGCAAAACAATCAGACATGAGGTTTGGACCATAAAGAAAGCTCATATTCATACATGATCATTGGAAAAAAAACATAGCTTTGACTAGATGGACCTTTGTTGGCAAAGTAATGTCTGCTTTTTAATAGGCTGTCTAAGTTTGTCACAGCTTTTATTCCAAGGAGCAAGTGTCTTTTAATTTCATAGCTGCAGTCACCATTTACAGTAATTTTGGAGCACCCCCCCAAAAAAAAATCTGAAACTGTTTTCATTGTTTCCCCATTTATTTGCTATGAAATGATGGGACCAGATGCCATGATCTTTGTTTTTGGAATGTTGAGTTTTAAACCAGTTTTTTTCACTCTCCTCTTTCACCTATATCAAGAGGCTCTTTAGTTCTTCTTTGCTTTCTGCCATAAGCGTGGTATCATCTGCATATCTGAGGTTATTGATATTTCTCCTGGAAATCTTTTTTTTTTTTTAGTTTTCTTTACTTTATTGTGTTGGTTTTGCCATACATTGACATGAATC
>ML661344.1:16818728-16962634 GCA_007570785.1 Antilocapra americana | reverse complement strand
TCCCGGTGCACCAGCCCCGAGCATCAAACCTGGGCTGGCGATTGATTCACATATGATAATTAACATGTTTCAATGCCATTCTCCCATATCACCCCACCCCTGCCCTCTTCCACAGAGTCCACGAGACTGTTCTATACATCTGCGTTTCTTTTGCTGTCTCGCATGCAGTGTTCTCATTGTCATCTTTCTAAATTCCATATATATGCGTTAGTATACTGTATTGTTGTTTTGCCTTTTGGCTTACTTCACTCTGGATAATAGGCTCCAGTTCTGTCCACCTGAGTAGAACTGATTAAAATGAATTTTTTTTTAATGGCTGAGTAATATTCCATTGTGTATATGTACCACAGCTTTCTTATCTCCTGGCAATCTTGATTGCAGCTTGTGATTCATCCAGCTTGGTATTTCTCGCGATGTACTCTGCATATAAGTTAAATAAGCAGAGTGACAATATATAGCCTTGATGTACTCCTTTCCAAATTTTGAGCTAGTCTTATTTTCCATTTCTGGTTCTAAATGTTGCTTCTTGACCTGCATACAGATTTCTCAGGAGGCAGGTCAGGTGGTCTGGTATTTCTATCTCTTGAATTGTCCAGTTTGCTGTGATCCACACAGTCAAAGTCTTTAAAGTAGTCAATGAAGCAGAAGTAGATGTTTTTTTCTGGAATTCTCTTGCTATTCCTATGATCAGCAGATGTTGGCAGTTTGATTTCTTGTTCCCCTTTTCTTAATTCAGCTTGAACATCTGGAATTTCTCGGTTCACGTATTGCTGAAGCCTAGCTTGGAGAACTTTGCCCATTACTTTGCTAGAATGTGAAATGACAGCAGTTGTGTGGTAGTTTGAACATTCTTTGGCATTGCCTTTATTTGGGATAGGAATGAGAACTGACCTTTTCTAGTCCTGTGGCCACTGCTGAGTTTTCCAAATGTGCTGGCATACTGAGTGCAGCACTTTAACAGCTGCACTCAATGTCAATACCTGCAAATCACCTTTTAGGATTTGAAATAGCTCAGCTGGAATTCCATCCATCCACTAGCTTTGGTAGTAGTGATGCTTCCTAAGACCCACTTGACTTTGCACTCCAGTATGTCTGACTCTAGGTGAGATAATCACATGGTGGTTATCTGGCTCATTAAGGTCTTTTTTGTACAGTTCTTCTGTGCATTCTTGACACCTCTTCTTAACATCTTCTGCTTTTGTTATGTGCATACTATTTCTGTCCTTTATTGTACCCATCTTTGCATGGCCTACCAGTTTATCAAACCAGTCAATCCTAGAGGAAATCAGTCCTATATACTCATTGGAAGGACTAATGCTGAAGCTCCAACACTTTGGCCACCTGATGTAAAGAACTGACTCAATAGAAAAAAACCCTAATTCTGGGAAAGATTGAAGGCAGGAGGAGAACAGGATGACAGAATGACATCACTGACCTGATGGACATGAGTTTGAGCAAGCTCCAGGAGTTGTTGATGGGAAGCCTGGCATGCTGCAGCCCATGGGGTCACAAAGAATCAGACACAACTGAGCAACTGAATTGAACTGAACTTGCATGAAATTTTTCATTGGTATCTCTAATTATCTTGAAGAGATCTCTAGTCTTTCCCATTCTATTGTTTTCCTCTATTTCTTTCCATTGTTCACTTACGAAGGCTTTCTTATCTCTCCTTGCTATTTTTTAGAGCTCTTTATTCAGATAAGTATATCTTTCCTTTTCTGCTTTCCTTTCACTTCTCTTCTTTTTTCAGCTATTTGTAAGGCTTTGTCAGACAACTATTTTGCCTTTTAACATCCCTTTTTTGGGGGATGGTCACTACCAAATACCTATACACAAAATGTGAAACTCCTTTAACGAGATCCTCCCACTGGCAGAGCCTACCAGTGCCCCTAATCAGTGCACTTTTTTAGTCATTTTACTTTCTGCACCAATTTGGATTGTTTTTATGTCTCACCTTCAAGCACACTAATCTCTTCTTCTACATCTAAACTGCTATTAATTCCATCCAGTATTATTTTTGTGTTAGCCATTGTATTTTTATTTCTACAAGCTAGATTTGGGTCTCTTTTATACCTTCTTTATTTGCTTTTTGATCATATATAATCTTGCTATGATAATTGTCTGATGGCTTTGTTTCTTTTCAAATTTATTTTTAATTGGAGGACAATTACTTTATAATATTGTGTTGCTTTCTGCTATACATCAACATGAATCAGTCATAAGTATACATATGTCCCCTCCCTTGTGAACCTTCCTCCATAACCTCCACCACATCCCACCCCTCTGTTTTGCCACAGAGCACCTGGTTTAGCTCTCTGTTATACAGCAGCTTCCCACTAGCTAGCTGCTTCATATATGGCAATGTATATGTTTCAATGCTACTCTCTCAGTTTGTTCCACCCTCTCCTGCCCCACTGTGTCCACAGTTCTGTTCTTCATGTCTGCATCTCCTTTGCTGTTCTGCAGGGGGTTCATCAGTAAATTGTAATATCGGAATCTATTCTTGGTCAGTTTCAATTGGTTGATAATTCTTATTAATTGTATTTTTCTGTTTCTGTGGATGCTTATTAATTTCTAGCTGAATGCCAGACACAGTTATCTTGTAGGTGAAGGTAACTGTGTCTGGCATGCAGACATAGTTATCCTATAGTCATTCCCTGGTGGCTCAGATGGTAAAGAGTCTGCCTGCAATGCCGGAGACCTGGTTTTGATCTTTGAGTTGGGAAGATTTCCTGGAGGAGGAAATGACAACCCACTCCAGTATTCTTGCCTGGAGAATCCCCATGGACAGAGGAGCCTGGCAGCCTACAGTCCATGGGGTCACAAAGAGTCATATACAACTGAGTTATATAGGACAGATGAGCCCTGTAGTGAACTGGATATCTTTAAACTCCTATATTCTTTGTTCTGGGATATAGGTAAGTTACCTGGGAATAGTTGGATCTCTCTTGCTCTTGTTTTTTTAAAGTTTTCTATGTAGTATCAATGACATTCAGCTTAGGCATGATTATTCCTTAATGCTGAGGCCAAATCTTTGCGGTACCTGTGCAATAAGACACTTTCCAAATTTACATGAATGCTGGATTCTCTTCTTGCTAATACCGTTTTGTCAGTTCTTTCCCTCATCTTGGGTGGTTTCCATATATGCATATGATAATCAGTACTCTACGGCACTCTCAAGGGTATTCCTCGGCAGATCTTTGAAGTTCCCCTTTTGCATAGCTGTATTTTCTCCAAAAATCCGTTCTGAGAATTCCAGGCACCGTGGTCTTTCTGGTTTCTTAGCAAAGTCACTCCTACTCAGGAAGTCTACTAAGCTCTCCCTAGAGCACTCTTTCCTCCTGGGAATACTATAAAGTTTATGTCATTTATATGGATCTCAGGTACACTGTTCTTTGTTGTCTGATATTTCATGTCTTAAAAATCATTGGTTCATATATTTTGTTGTTTATTTGAGTTTCTTTAGGCAGATGCAGGAGTTGGGTTGCTATTTCCTCCTCCAGAGGATTGTCCCAACCCAGGGACTGAACCCACATCTCCTGCAACAGCAGACGGACTCTTTACCACTAAGCCATGTGGGAAGCCCAGAAGAAAACACTGAAGAAAATTTTTCTGATCCTAAGCAATTTTAGCTAAAGTGTTAGTCACTTAGTTGTGTCCAACTCTTTGTGACCCATGATCTGTAGCCTGCCAGGCTCCTCTGTCCACAGGATTCTCCAGGCAAGAATACTGGAGTGGGTAGCCATTCCCCTTTCCAGCAGATCTTCTTGACTCATGGATCCAACAGGGGTCACCTGCATTGCAGGCAGATTCTTTACCATATGAGTCACCAGAGAAGCCTTTCTTAATAATATCTTTTATTAAATAGCATTTCTTGATTTCATTATAGTCCAGCATATTAATTTTCAAAAATAATTTGTGTTTTTTGTGTTCTGCTTAAGAAAAATCTTTGCCTCTTCCAAGGTTACAAAAGACTGTGTATTTTCTCTTTAAATGTATGTTTTACTACTCATATTTATGATAATTATTAATCTAGAATGGATAATTTTGTATAGTCTTAGGTAAAGATCAAGAATTTTTTAATCAGTTATAGATATGGAGTTGATCAAAAACCATTGAAAGAATCACTTTTTTTCACTACACATTAGTATTGTTTTTTATTATAAATGAAGTAACTATACATGCATGGAATTTCTGTCTCATCTAATTGTTCTGTTTGTCTATTCTAATACCAGTACCAATTTGTTATAATCATCAGAGTGTCATAAAATTCATCAATGTCTGTGTTATAAGAAATCCATATTTTACTACTTAGCAGTGTTATTTTTATTCTTTCATTTCTGTTTATCTTAGAATTGAGACTAAATGATATAGTGAAATTATACTGCCTGCCTTTTCAAATATCAAGTTTGTGATTATATACATGCAATAATTTAATTATAAAAATTAAGAAATAAAGAATACAAATATTTTAAAATATTCATTCATATCACTGCTAAAATTTGCCATATCCATTGACAGATTTTAAATTCAGTTTTTATAGTTTTGTGAGAAGATGATATAGTAATTTTTAAACATTCTGAAACAAAACTTCACATATTGTAGAAGAAATGAAACTGTACTTATGATAGGAAATATATTGAACTGAATGGTTTATGGGCTTTTCAAAATAAAAAAAATTTGTGACTCAATTTTTAAGGGTTTTAGTGATGCAAGTCATTGTTCATGTTCCTTGAAAATGAAAATTATGGTTCTCAAATCTACTTTTTGTTTCCTAGAATTTGATTAAATGAGAAAAAATGTATTTGTGGTTAATTCTTCTCCCATAGTGCTATAATCAAGTAAATAGTTTATTCATTGAAATGATTACTGGATTATGCTGTGCTTAGTCATTCAGTCATGTCCAACTCTTTGCAACCCCATGGACTGCAGCCTGCCAGACTCCTCTGTCCATGGGGATTCTCCAGGCAAGAATACTGGAGTGGGTTGCCATGCCCTCTTCCAGGGGATCTTCCCAACCTAGGGATGGAACCCAGGTTTCCTTCATTGCAGGTGAATTCTTTACCATCTGAGCCACCAGGGAAGCCCATGAAAACCGGAGTGGGTAGCCTGTCCCTTTTACAGGGGATCTTCCTTAGCCAGAAATTAAGCTGAGGTCTCCGGCATTGCAGGTGGATTCTTTTTTTTTTTTTTAATGAGCCTCTTTTTTTTATTAACAGTGATATATTACATATGGCACACTTCACAGCTTATTATGATACATCAAATTTGCAAGTGGATTCTTTATCAGCTGAGCTACCAGGTTACTGAATTAGGACAATTCTTATTGTCTTGATGAATATAAAAATTTCCAATGGAGTTTATCTAAACCATGAGACCATACTGGAAGTTTATAAGCAAATCTTTTAAAAGTCAGGAAATACATGAGAAAGAAATTCCAAGGAGAAGATAATGATTTACTCACAATCTAGCTAACACATTAAATTATTTAATTTCAAGTATGCAAAGAAATTGGGGCTTCACTGGTGGCTCAGCTGGTTAAGAATCTGCCTGCAATGCGGGAGACCTGAGTTCCTTCCCTGGGTTGGGAAGATCCCCTGGAGAAGGGAAAGGCTACCCATTGTATTATTCTGTCCTGGAGACTTCTAGGGACTGTATAGTCCATGGGGTCACAAAGAGTCAAACACGACTGGGCAACTTCCACATGCAAAGGAAAATGTTGTTCAGTCACTCAGTTGTGTCTGGCTCTTTGCAAATTTAATTTTCCTCTTTGCAAAGAGAAATATCCATTTCTAATTTTCTATTGTTTCCTTTTTTCTGTATTATAAATGTATGCATTTCTTTAGCATCTCTTGGTCAGCAAGAGTTGTTCTTAAAGATTTTTAATAAAATTTGGTGTGTGTAGTTTATTTTCTATATTTTTGATAAATTAAATTTGTTCTATTATTGCCATTTATTTCAGTTATATATAAAATACTTTAGTCACTATATCTTTATGTCACACTTCTATGGGTATTCTTCTATCATCTACTAGAGTTGGAATTCCTTAGCTTTTGTGAATAATCTATTTTGGACACCTACATGAGTTATTCCCTTTATCATGGAAAGTAAAATATTTTAAGATTGTATCTGTGCGTAGAACTCTATTAATTAATTTTGCAATTCAGATAGCATTTTACTCTGTATATTTATACTTCCACTTCTCCCTAAGAAAATTATTCATGGTTTATATTCTCATTTATCGCTTCATTTTCAGTCATCTTATTTCTTCTAAGATGGACTTACAACATTTAAGTTAAATTTTATGCCTTTGTCATCCATAGCTTTCATCTTTTCCTTAATCAAATTCACTTATGATCATTTTCAAAAATGAATTGTATTGTCACAGAGCATTTCATATTACTGAACATGTCCCTAATTATGGCCCTATTACCAAATTTTGAAAAATGTCTCCGATTATTTTTTTATCATACACATGCGTTTTTCACTCTTTTTTCTGCATCTCTTTCTTTCCTCTCATACTAATTTCCTTGAAATCTCAACATAAGCTAAATTCTTCTTTCTCTCCCATATCAGACACCATGCCTTTATGCGTTGTATGCAACATTTTTCATGCAGCATGCAGAGTAACCTTTTAGAAATCTAACCACAGGTCTAATCTTGTGATTCTCTTGATCAAAATTTTTTTATCACTTCCTATTTCACTTGGTTAAAAAAGTAAACAAAATGCCTGAAAAGAGCTTGCATTAACTGTTTTTCTGTTGTTATTGTCATATCTAGGAACACCTCTCTTTCTTAACTGCTTTTGTGCATGCTTATTTAATATGAAAACTTCAAAAGACATAGTAGCACAATATTAATATTTTAAAAATATATTTAGTATCTGGAACAATTAAAATTCAAATTTTTATATAAATTTTAGAATCAATTTGTTGATATCAACAAGATAACTTATTTAGATTTTGATTGGAATTACATTCAATCTACAAATTAAGTTAGAATTGACATTTTGACAATATTGAATCTTCCTATCCATAAACATGAAATTTTTATTTATTTAACTGTTTTCCTTTGGGGTCTTGTAATTTTTAATATAATTCTTGGGCATATTTTGTTAGATTTATACTTAAATATTTCATTTTGATGAGGTTTTAATATAAGCGGTATTGTGGTTTTAATTTCAAGTTCCAATTGTTCATTGCTGAGATGTAGGGAAGAGACTGACTTTTTTGTGTTAATCTTATATCTTGCAATCTTGCTATAGTTGCTTATTAGTTCTAGGAGGTTTTTTTGGTCAGTTCTTTCAGACTTTTTACATAGATAACCATTTCATCTGTAAATACAGAGAGTTTAATTTCTTCCTTCCCTAACTATTATACCTATTATTGCTTTTTCATGTTTTATTGCATTATTAGCACTTCTAATACAGTGTTGAAAAGGAATGATTGGACTATCTTTGCCTTGTTCTTCATATTAGTGGAAAAATTTTTAGTTTCACACCATAAAGTATAATGTTGTGTAGGTTTTTGGTAGATGTTCTTTATCAAATTGAAGTTTCCCTCTATTTCTAATTTGCTTAGCATTTTGAATGGGTGCTGATTTTTCTTTCTGTATTGATTTGTACAACCGTGTGATTGTTTTTTTCACTAGTCTGTCATGTAGTGTATTACATTAATTGATTTCTAAATGTCGAATCAGATGCACATACATGGAATACATCCTACTTGGTTATGGTATATTACCATTTTTATTCACTGACAGATTTGATTTGCTAGTGTTTTATTGAGAGGTTTTGCATCCATATTTATTAGAGAAATTGGTCTGTAGTTTTCTTTCAAAGAATTTTTGTGATGTTGGTATCAAGCTAGTGAAAGCCTCATAGAATAAGCTGGGAAATATTTTTTCTGTTTCTATTTTCTGGAAGAGATTCTAGAGAATTGACATAACTTCTTCCTTAAATGTTTGGTAGAATTTACCAGTGACTCTATCTGGAACTGGTGCTCCTTTTTATAAGGTTATTAATTGTTGACTCAATGTTTTAAATACACTTAACCTATTCAAATTATCTGTTGTTGTTTTTTTTTTTCTAGTATGAATTTTAGCAGATTGTGTCTTTAAATGTATTGGTTTATTTCTTCTAGATTAGCAAATTTGTGGGCAAAGATCCATTCTTAATACTCCTTTATTATAACTTTAAGTCTATAATATCTGTAGTGATGTTCCTTCTTTCATTCTTGGCATTATTAATCTGCATCTTCTGTCATTTTAAATTAACTAGCCTGGTCAGCCACTCATTGATGTTACTGATATTTCTAAAAAATCAGCTATTGATTTCACTTTTCTCTATTTACATCCTGTTTTCAATTTCACTGATTCTGCTCTAATTTTGTACCTTTTTAATGTTTATTTTAGATTTAATTTTCTTTTTAAAAAACTATCCAATACTTTAAAAATAAATCAATATATATAGATATATTGTCTTACTGTCCATTTTAAAAGTTACCTGGTATTGGCTAAATTGTGCCACAGGAGTTGAGAAAATCTTTATTCATTGAATGCAAATCATATGCCTTTTCAGAAGTAGAAAATGTTATCAAAGCAATTTTATAGCTAAGATTTTTATGTATATTGCTGTGTTGTATGTAAACTGAGTTTATGATCTAGTTGTTTAAGTAAGATTTTTGCAAACTGCTAAAAATGTCAGACTGTGATCCAAATCTTTACTGCAGAGAAGATCTGACATTCATCACAAATGTACTATGTAACTAATTTATGTCACCTTCACAACGGCCTTATGAAACTAGTTACCCCACTTTTACAGTAAAGCAAAGGGAAGTTTAAAGAGAGTTTAACAAATTTGCTTTAAGTCTTCCAGTTTTAAGCTGTAGAATTTATAATCAAACATAAAACGGTTAGATGTAGAACCCTTGGTTTTAGCCACTAAGCTATCTAATTATTTCAGCAATATATTACTCTTAATATATGAATGGTAATCGGGAGCATTTGCATTACACAAAAATTTATATGCAATCTTAAATTTTTAAATAGAAAATGAATTAAATTCACCTAAAGACATCTGAAGGTCTTTAGGTAGGTTGTATCCAATATATCAACATAATAACCAATTTAATAACCAGCATGCTGTGCTGTGTGCTGAGTTGCTCAGTTGCATCCTACTCTTTGCAACCCCATGGACTGTAGCCCCCCCCAGGGTCCTCTGTCCATGGAGATTCTCCAGGCAAGGATACTGGAGTGAGTTGCCATGCCCTCCTCAAGGGCATCTTCCCAAACCAGGGATTGAACCAAGGCTTCTGCACTGAAGGTGGATTCTTTACCATTTGAGCTATCAGGGAAACCTAAGAATATTGGAGTGAGTAGCCTATCCCTTCTTCAAGGGTTCTTCCCAACTCAGGAATCAATCCAGGGTCTCCTGCATTGCAAACAGATTCTTTACCAGTTGAGCTACCAGGGAAGCCCAATAACCAGCATGCTAACTAGATGTTGGTTCTTCAAAATAAAGACAGACGAAAAGGGAGGGACATCTTATTTTACCACCTCTTTTCATTAATATATTCAGATTATAGTTATGCAAATAAAAATAGAAGTAAATATTTTGAGAAAATAGAAGATAATTTAATAATCAGTAAAATAATTAATTTAAGAAATTGACGCTTTAATGAATGGATAGTCTTCTTTTAAAGATCACTTGCTAGTTTCTGGTGCTGACTATTTTGCAATTTGCTTTTTAAAGAACCCTTTTGTAACTAAGAATTATCATTACCATGAAGCATTACCAAAAAGCATTTCAAAAAAAAAAAAAAAAAAAACAACAGCATTTGGAGCACATCTGTTTCAATGATATGCTTTAAAGAAATTTGCAACTATTCATATCTGAGGGCTTGTTTGTGTGTTGTTTTGAGAAGGTGCTCTTCATGACTCAAAATTAGCCTGTGTATCAGGAGAGATGGGTGTTACCATGGAAGGTACATATTTTTTAATTGAATAGCAGACTAATAGGCACATAAAATCCACATGACTTGGCACATAAACTGCCTCACCTGGGGCCAGAATTAAACATATTCCTGTTCTAAGATATTTTGCTTTTTTTTCCTGTATTTTGTTTAGTTAGCAGAGTCACATATCTCCTTTTGTGGCCTGAAGCCTTTCCTTTCTCAGCTACCCAGTCTTGCTCACTTCCCTTCACTGATGGAATTTTCTTAGTTCAAGGAAGAACTGTTTTGTGTACAAAGAACTGCTTTGTGTATTAAGCTGTTTAAAGTTATGCAAATCCATGCTCCTATTTATAATAAATATCCAGAATATTTGCATCTAAAACATTGTGGTGGCTTATCCAACTCTTACAACTCCATGAACTGTAGGCTCCTCAGACAATGGGATTTTCCAGGCAAGAATACTGGAGTGGGTTGACATTTCCTTTGTTCAGATCTTCCCAACCCAGGAAGCAAACCTGGGTCTCCGGCATTGCAGGCAGATTCTTTGCTGACTGAGCTATGAGGAAAGCTCAAAACATTATAGGGAAGCAATATAAAATATGACTTAATAAATTCTTCCTTTTCATTCTAGAGTTCCCAGTAAAAGAGATTCCTATATAAAATAATTAAAAATGAAGACCTTCAGATTTTTCTAGATAAAAGTAACTAACTAAACTTTCAAACTTAAAACTACCTTGCTCACTCAGGAATCTGATAATTATTAGTCTTAGCATCTTTCCCTGCTTTCTTACACCCCACCTCCACCACATCCAACCCAATTTATTCATTCCTTTCATTGACAAAGCAGTAACAGCTTTTGGCTTTTTATTATTTTTTTCTTCAGTTGCATATTATGGACTCACATTTCCTTATTCATCCTTTGCTTCAAAAAGGAAAGCCCTTTCATGGCATTTCACAGGTGATATAGCAATTTGCAGGATGCTGCTCTGCCTCCCTCTCCCATTTTGAAGATTATTTTTCCTGGTTTTACTTTAATAGCAATGAAGCATGCAGAGAGGACTCTTATCCAGGTTATTTTTAGAAGCACATTGACAAAATTTTAAGTAGACATTGTATTTTACAAAGAATACTCTTCTGAGATCACTCTGGCTTGAACAATAAGAAAATTCAAGACTACGGGTGGCGAGCACAACAGGATATCCATAAGTAACAACGCCTACTTATCAACAACAGGGAGCTTAACAGACTTATTCCTGACTGTGACAAACAGTGAGCAGAATTTTGAGAGACGCTGTAAGCTGAGAATGAACACAAAAGATAACTCTGGAAAAGATTTGGTGTAGTGCCCTAGGATAGCTTCCAAGTGCAAATCAAGAGCGATTCAGAACAATGGTGACTGATCAGTTTCAGCAGCTGCCTGGACTTTAATTCTATTGCCTTGTAGAGTTCACCCACCTTTGCTTTCTTACTTTGATTTCAGAGTTCATTTTTCATGATGTTCATTTTTTATAATGAAAGTGGACCTGTCTTGAAGGAATAGATGAATAGCGCCTTGTGGGTTCACAGACACCTTCAATGGCTTGGAACAAAAAGAAACTATTATACAGATCAAGAGACTACATGGAAATGTTTTTACAGATTTTAAATAAAATATAAACAGCTGTTGAGAGAAGCATGGCACAGTAACAGTAGTCACCAATCCATTAATAATCTGAACACAAATTTGATCCTGTTCATTTTGTGTAATGGACATTCTTCTATGGGGAAGCAAGTCAGATTTAAGTATGTAAAATATGAATTCAACAGCAAATCAGAACAAATACAGAGAAAGGAAATGGTGGCTCAAGTCTGAATTTATTATGTAATTTTCTTGAAAACCAAGTAATCAATACTTTCTAGCTATGTAATGAGTGGTACTGATAGTAATAGCATGCTTTTATTGGCTACCATTCAAGGGACTGTCAGTTAAGTGATGAAACACTCCAAGGAAATTAATCCCCCGTCCTCTTGTATTTCCCATGCTAGTAAAGTGTGGTCTTAGTTTCCAATCAAGAGCATTCAGTCTTTCTGGATAGTTGCTTATTAAAACAGAAAAAGTATTCCTCATTTCTATTATAATTCACATGTCTAAACTTGCTATGCGACTTAAATTCTCTTAATAATATATCTTACCAAATCTCTCAAGTCTCTTTGATGTGAATGATCTATAGGGTAAAAATAGGTAATAGATTGTAGAAGTCTTTTAAACAACTTATTTAATTGTGAGATACAGAGCCCAAACAGGATAAGATTATGTTCTGTTTGTATTAAAAGACCTAAATGTATCAAAAAGATTTCATCAAAGCAACTTCATTACTCTCAGTTGTATTTGTATTGGTGTCACATGATGTAATAGAAACCAAAATAACCAGAAAGACTACATCAACTTTTTTTTTTTTTCCTAAAGTTGATGCACAGAGATTATCATCTGATTTTGACAGTATAGGAAATGAGATTGCATAGGGAAGTGGGAATGTTTCTCCTTCCAAACAACTGACCTGTCTGCTGGGTGTTCTTACAGACTTGCACAAGGTAAGAATCCTTTCTTCTTCAGTGATCCACAGTGCAGCTATTCTAAGTTAGTTACACAAGGAGGCCATTTGACTGAGGTGCTTCTAATGCCTTAGTAGACTATGTAAGCAGTCTTAAAACCTGTCTTTACGCCTCAAGGTTAAAAAATGAAAACCTAAGAATGACCAGTCATAAACAGTCACATAAGGCAACCACTTAAGCTATAGCCAAATAATTTTCTTGCTTTGTTTCTGCCTTTCCTCTGTAAGAGTCCTTTCCCTCACTCCTTTTGAAAGGTTGTTAATGAAATCACAGCAAAGACACGAAGAATCTTGGCCTCCGGAAGAAAAGAATTCAGTTCAGGGGCAGAGATGAGGCTTGATCGCTCAGAGCTTTTTTGTAATAAAGTTTTATTAAAGTATAAAGGAAATAGAGAAAGCTTCTGACATAGGCATCAGAAGGGGATAGAAAGAGTACCTCCTTGCTAGTTTTTGGCTGGATGTTACATAGTCACTAGCACTTTGCTAGTGAAAGAAAGGAATGTCTCAAAACTCAGAATGTCACCAAGCCCCTCATACATAAGATGTAGTTTGGGATAATCTTGGCACCAGACGAGTCATCCCAGGCCATAAAACGATTGCCTTGAATTTTGTAGAAGGACAGT
Source organism: Antilocapra americana (assembly GCA_007570785.1). NCBI lineage: Eukaryota > Metazoa > Chordata > Mammalia > Artiodactyla > Antilocapridae > Antilocapra > Antilocapra americana. The sequence goes on along the minus strand of ML661344.1, from coordinate 16,949,467 downwards.
TTACCTACAGTTAGTTTCATTTACATAGATTAGGAGAACAATGTCTGAGTGTAACATACTGGTTTGTCAAGTAGGTTTTAAGCCATTTTGGCTGAACCAGATCAAAGATCGAGTTTGGGGTAAATGCATAGTATATTAACATAGCTTAAGACAAACATTTCCATAAGACGAATGCATTGGTTAACTCAAGATTTGAGAATGATTAATTTCAGGTGAGACCAGGTGTCGTTATGGCAACACAGTGTTTTAAGAGAAACCTCTTTTAAATTTGTATAGAGAAGGAAAAAATATCCCTAGTTTGTTTCCTCCTGCCACTAAAGAGAGAGATAAAAATGTCTGACACTTGAGACCCCGGGCCTTCCTGCCTGTTACCCTCTCACTTTTGGTGGATCTCCCTAGCCCCTTTGGTTTGGCACTGGCCAATCGAAACTCGTGTTTGTTCAAACAAATTCAGTATTTTTAATATGCCTTGATTTGTCTTTTAACATCTATCAGCATGAAAACAACATTTGCTGTAATTATGGTATGCTGGATGGATTTCCTAACAAAAAGTGTTCTCAGATTATACTCCCTTGGAGCACAGTTTGAGAAGCATTAAGAAGTATTGTATCCCATCCAACATAAAGCCATTTAAGTTGTATGTACTCCCTCATAGTGAAATATAATGTGTTCCTAAAAAATCCTAATTAATGTAGGAAATCCATGGAACTCTAGGAAAAACAAACCATGAGAAATTAATTTATTTCTTGAATAAATTCAAAAGTTGGCTTAAATGTATTTATTGAAGGAAATGCACTATGATTATAAAAAAGTTAAAGAGTGCAAGTATTTATAAGCTCTTCTTCCCCACTTATTGAATGGAGGGGAAAAAAAAATCTGTGATCTCACTGAAATGTTCATATATTTTCCTATGCTGTATTTTAAATTTCTTTCCTCTTCATATTTCGATCTTTCCAATGTCTTGATCAGTGCATAGGAAAAAATAAGAAAAATAAAATGACTTTTAAACAGAAAACCTCTGGCTTAAAAAATAAATTAATGACTTGATTTTGTAAGTGAAATGTGTCTGTGGTATGTTCAGAGGTGACCTAGCACATAATGAAGGAAGAAGCATATTTAATAAGCTCATTAGTGGTATTTATTAGCACACTTATGCAAGAAAGGCATGATCATACAGGAATAACATTTTCATCAGGCAAAGTACCCCCTGGAGAGCTTTATTGTCCCCAGGAAGTCCAAACGAGAGCCATGTTAACATCTGAACAATATTTTTAAACAAAGTAATTAACAGGCATATGTGTCCTGATGATCTAGACATCAAAGGACAAAAATTCCACATCAAAATCACACAATAAAACATCAAATAGAAAAGGGTAACTTTTGTTGTTCTAGCAAATCTGGGCTGATGCATATTTAAAGTATAGTTATAAACGGTTGTACTGTGACAATATTTGTTTTGTTTTGTTTCTGACTGTGATTTTCATTTCAAATTTTTGGTTTACAAGTCAGAGACGATTTTCCTCAGTTTTTATGTTACATGATCAGCTTTGGACTTGGAACTCAAACTGCATTCTCACTGTCTCTTCTACTGGCTATTGATAAAGATCTGTAATTACAATGAGGCCAAAGATTTTCTTGATGATGTCAAGTACCAGAACACAATCTCCCCTGACCTTTCCTAAACACATTACTCTGCTATGCCACCTGTCAAGGTTTCTTAAGTCAGTAAAGCAAAAGGCAGAGCTGGAAGGAATAGAAAGCATCAGAATGCGTCTCCCCCTAGTGCACAGCACTGCCAAACTGCACAACCTTTATTGTGCTCTCAAAGAGAAAACTCCTGTGCTTGGTGGGCTTTGCTCTGATTCCCAGAGTAAAATTCCAGCTTGGGGCCAAATTCTAGATCAGAGGCCAGCTGTTTACTACAGGCAATAAAGTTGGTCCGACTGATTTTGATTATTTATGAGTGAGATTTTGTCACACTCCCTTTCCCCCTGCTGTCAGAGTCCCCTCTCTCTGTGCGTGAGACGCAGTGTGGAGTAGCAGTGAAGGTCATGACCTCTGGGGCTGGACTGCAGGGTCCATTGTTTGGTCTTGCTATTCAGCAGCTATGTGATTTGGGATAACTAACTAGAACTCCTACATTTCATTTTTCTGTAAAATGTGGATGAATACTTATATCTGCAAGGTGCTTTTAAGGATTGTATGCCTAACACAGCGAGAAGGGCTTAGAACAAGGCTTTGCACACAAGGAGTGCTATATATATGAAAACCCGTGATGCTGTTATTACTGGTATTATTATTTGATATTATCTGTAGCAGACACTGATACTTGACTCACTTAGCATACGTTCCAATCTTTGTTTTCCTTTTCTTTACCATATTTAGGCTGGAAAGCTAAAATCAGATTTTCTTGATCTCTGTCTAGTGAGTCTGCAGGCCTGTGATTAGTTTCTTCCAATCAATCCACCTGTATAATGTGGTAGCCATTCAGAAGAAAATCAGATGATCTGGACAGCAGGGTGGAATATTGGCATTCAGGCCAATCATAGTTTCCTAAGAATGGGTAAAACATCATGACTGTTTCTCCTAGAAGTTGGCCTGGTGTGGTGGGGCATTTTCCCCTGTTTCAGGCATTTTCCTTGTTGTGTTTCAGAGAACACACAGATCTTGTTCTCTGATTTTCCCAATGTTCCATAAATTTAACTATGCCTTAGTAAATCTATGTCTACTTAAACTAGCTGCAATGCATCAGTAAGAACCCCTGGCTGTCACACAGTATCATTTAAGATTCCATGGAGCAGTATAGCGCGATCTTGTCAGTGTGACTACAGTGTAGCAAGGTTGGGCCTCTCACAGAGAAGAGGGACCACTCATGCATGTAGCAAATCTTCCTCTGTACAATTCCTGCAATTCTTCTCAGTGCTTTCAGCTTTAATTTCTCTAGAATTAGGGATATTAGCTGCAATGATTACAATGTGTCCATGGCTCTCCCCATGTACTTCATGCTGTTTCTATTGCCTTCCTATTACCACATGGTCAGCAAACCAATCCAGTGCCCAACTTTTACTCTCCAGTGCCACTAGAGGGTAAAGAAATTCCAGTGTAAATAACATAGACAAACGTCAGTAGATTTCTAGTTTATAGATGATCTACTTTTCAGAAATTTTCTGGTTCCATTTATGACTCCTCCCTTCTCTGAATAGCACTTCAAGGCTGGTGTTAATTTTCTGTCTCCTTAATCACTAAGGAGTCAAGATTGTTCTCAAGGAATCATGAGTTAAAACTGCCTAGTCAGATAAAAGCAGAGTTGAGAATGAAACAGATCTTCTAGTTTCTTGTCCAGAACTGTTTTTACTACTCTTTACTACAAATCTTAGTCAGACCAGGAGTTATCCTCAGTTCAGACATAATCTGGCTGGGGAAGAGTGCAGCATGCTCCAGCCTCTTTATGTTGCAGAGACGATATTTTAATTGAAAGCTTTTTAGTAGACTTGTCACGGTCATTGTCCATCATTACTATCAAACTCTCACCTTGATACCACAGATAGTAGTCTAAGTGACTGTTGCTAATCTGATTAAATCATAATCATTTAAAAAATTAAAAATGGTAAACAATGTGCCTTTCATTGCAGGTGACATGAATTTGATCTCTGGTCAGACAACTAACATCCCACATGCAGAGGAAATACTGAGTCCATGCTCTCCAGAACCTTTGCACCATAGCTGGGGAGTCTATGCACCATAAGGAAAGATCCCACATGCTGCAACTAAGATGCAATGCACCCAAATAAATAAATATTTCTTAAATTAAAGATGCATTTAATCATATGATATTGAATGAATATTAGTAATGGAAGCTCAATATTTTAATTTGTATTATATTTAGAGCAATTACATTTAATATCAGTTGATCCCTCAGAGTGTTTTATTGGTGCTTTGTGATGCCAAATTAGAAAAATTGTCTGTTGGTACCACAAATGCATCCAGAAATTTAACAAGTAATTTCCTCAGAAGCGTCTCTGAGCAAGAGTCTCTTTGGCATTCTCTGTCTGCTGCGCCCTTGCTCATTTCCAAGCCTTCCTTTTCTACATTCTATCCTTTCTCTCACTCCTCAAGTGGAAGATATCCTCTGCTCCATCTAATTGTCCCTCATCACCTCAGGCCTATTCTCTTAACAGCACATGTGGGATGTATTGAATACTGCCGTATGCTGCCATTTGCTGTCTACTTAATTTTGTTTCCCCATCAGTGCAGCCAGATCCAAGGAGACATTTATCAAGGTAGATACTTTTATTCTTGAGTCCCTCAAAATAACTGGGGCTCTTTATAGAGACCATAAATATTTGATAAATAAAGAGGGTCATGAGCTCAACCGCCTGCAGGGAGTGTCCGGTCAACATGACTATCATCTATCATAGTCTGATAAAAAGACTATGAGTGTGAGTCACTTGTGCTGTGACCTAGGAGAAAGCTGTCTACTCACATGGCCACCAAAATGCTCTGTGGTCTTAATGAAGGCAAAACAAGGCATATCCAGAGATCAAGGTAAGCCAAATGCCTGTCAGCTGTGTCTTTAGAATAAAATACAAGTCAGCTTCCTTCCCTATAGAAAATAGCCCAGAAACTTAAACCGTTTTTCTTAGGGATTGAGTTAATTTTGTTTCCCCTCTTATTTCAAGTGAAGAGAAGGTGTGTGGAGACTGGAGGCAGTCATACTCAGCAGGTATTCAATGATTTGCTTTTATTAAAATAAATGTCACAATAATACAGGTTTATGTCTTACAAAATGATTTAACTTACATTGCATAAACAGACCTTTTTTCATGAACAAAAAAAAATCAAGACTAGAGAGAGTTAAATATCTTGCCCAAGTTCATGCAGAACCAAATGTGTTAGATGTATCATTAAACTCAGAATATCCAATGCCTCTCCAGGGCTCTTTGCCCAACATTATTCTGCTCAACACCAGAATACTATTGGGATTCATGTGCCCAGGCTCACTACAGAAGTGAGAGGCAGTTCTCACTGAGCAAGAACTGAATTATCTAGGGTTTGAATTTTCTTTACCTTTTTGTCTATTTTGTAAATTTTTTTGACATATTAGATTCCGCATAGTATTATATGCTTCTTTTCCATGTAATGATCTGCTATTTTCTATCCACCAGTTACATGTGCATGTTTTCAAATGATAGCAATTGCATCCTCACGATTTTCTCCACTTCACAGTGCTTATCCTAAATTCAAAAACATAGAAATATGTACAAACACACACACACTAAAATCTACCTTGCAGAATACTGTTTGTTGTTGTTATTGTTTAGTCGCTAAGTCCGTCCAACACTTTCGTGACCCCATGGACAGTAGCCTGCCAGACTCCTCTGTCCTGACAAGAATACTGGAGTAGGTTGCCATTTCCTTCTGCAGGGGATCTTCCCAGCCCAAGGGTTGAACCCATGTTTCCTGCTTGGCAGGCAGATTCCTTATCACTGAGCCACCGGGGAAGCCCACCAGTGTTGACCTCAAATAACTAGCAGCCACATGAAAAATTCAAAATTGCATCTGGAGCTAATGAAAAATAAAATGATCTATGATAACATCAGCAACAACCAATAAAATCTGTTTCATTCAAGGAGTGGTATGCTGGTGGTTTCCTCTGATTGGTAGGTTTTGAAGGTTGGTCTGCCAATCCACCTCCAGCTTTTTATAGACTCATGCTAACTTTTTGACATAGGAAAGCAGTCACTGCTTTACTCCCATCCTCTCTATCACTCTATCTGGTGAAAAGTTACATGGGCAAGACTCCTCAAAATCTAACTTGCCAAGGAACTGAGAGTGACTTTCACAAGTCATGACTCAGAATGACTGAAAGTATAAATATGCTCCTCTAGAGGTTCAGTTTTGTTGAAACAAAAAGAGAAAGAGAGGATATAGTGTGGTGGGATGGGAAGAGGAGGTAGGGGCAAGATGGGTGAAGGAGAAAGCTCTAGTTTTCCCAAGCATCTTCTACAGTGAATCACCAACACTGTAACAATATTGGTTACAGTTCATGAATAAGCGTGAAGGGTGGGAGGAAAGCTATGATGGAAGAGGAGTGAAGTGAGCTGTTTCTACTCACAAATTTCTATAAGTATTCATAATAATTTCATCACTCAAAATGTAGTCATTTCATTATTTTGATTTGCTACTTGTTGACAGTTATACATCTGTCAGTCCTGAAATTGGAAGTAGTAGAAGAATGGAAGGAAAGTAAAGCAAAGAAGGGAGGGAAGAGGATGGAAGGAAATAAAAGAAAAAAATAAATGTTTGCCTTGTCTACTAGGTGTCCTAAATCACTGCAGATGGTGACTGCAGCCATGAAATTAAAAGACACTTGCTCATTGGAAGAAAAGCTATCACCAACCTAGACAGCATATTAAAAAGCAGAAACATTCTTTGACTACAAAGGTCTGTATAGTCAAAGCTATGATTTTTCTAGTGGTCATATATAGATGTGAGAGTTGGACCATAAAGAATACTGAATGCCGAAGAACTGATGCTTTCAAACTGTGTGCTGTTGGAGAAAACTCAAGAGTCCCTTGGACTGCAAGAACATTAAACCAGTCCATCCTAAAGGAAATCAGTCCTGAATATTCACTGGAGGAACTGATGCTGAAGCTGAAACTCCAGTACTTTGGCCACCTGATAGGAAGAACTGACTCATTGGAAAAGACCCTGATGCTGGGAAAGATTGAAGGCAGGAGACAAGGTGACAACAGAGGATGAGATGGTTGGAGGGCATCAGTATCTGATGAACATGAGTTTGAGCAACTTCTGGAGTTGTTGAAGGACAGGGAAGCCTGGTGTGCTGCAGTGCATGGGGTCGCAAAGAGTTGGACACGACTAAGCAACTGAACAACAACAAAATATAGGTAGAAAGTATGACGCTCTTTTTGCCGTTTGTAATAGAAATTTTAGGAAACCCAGGAAAAGTTCTTTCATGAAGGTCATCTTTGGCTCTCAAACAAGAATTCCACTGGCAAAATTATTTGGGGAGAGGGCAAATTATTCATTAAAGGATAGAACTAGGGAAGTGACTGGAAAGTTCATGATATGTAGTGAGAAAGAAAGATCAATTTAAAAATTGAGTTTGCAAAACATAGGTGTATGTATTAATTTGGGGGCTCAGAAGAGAACATGATATATTGCATCTTGGAATACTCCTTCCTAATTGGGTAAAATATGAATTTTGCAAACTAGAGTCCTATGAAATAAATGCTTTAATCAAAGCTGAATCAAGGTGCTCTGTTGATCCATTTAGCCCATGCAGAAAGAAAGCATGGATGGAAACAAGATTTTGTATCAATACTACAGTTAATCACTTTATAGTTTCTTCACCTAACCTGAGGTTCCCTTTACCACTGTCACACTCACTTCTGCATCATGCACCATCTCTATGGTGAATATGAATATGCATATGAATATGCACACATCAGTTCATATTGTTACTTATAGAAACGTTCTCCACATTTGCTCAAACATTGACACTTGGTTCCAAAAGACTTAAACACACAATTTGCATGTCTACATTAGACTTTATTTTTATTGTCCATACCTGACGCTTGTGCATATTTTTACTTTCAGTCTTGTCAACTGTGGAAATAAAGAGCATTCTGTTTTTACTTTATCTCTGAATTTTTTTTTGCTTAGTAAAGCACTGATATCCACACTTTGAGGACAAGCCACTGCTAAGCCATCAATTTGACTTCATGATCTTTGACCTCTTCCATCTCTGGTCCTCACATTAAATGTCTGATGAGAAGCAGTGAGTTGGGTGTCAAACCCTAAAACTTGATTTAAATTTTGTAATCCTTTGAGTGTAGAGTTTAATTCATGTATATTCCATTGCAAGTGAATATGAGCTTTGGCCCTTGATTCTGATGGAAATTGCATTGTATTTTCAAATCACATTGAAATCTTTTTTTTTTTTTTTCTGAATATTCAGCAACATTTAACACTATGACTTTCTGTCCTTGAAACCATCAGTCCTACCTGCTTCTAACATACTTTCCTGTATGGAAAGAGTATGAAAGTAAAAAAAAAAAAAGTTTCACAGACTTCCTGCAACTTGAGATTGAAGGTAAGATTTAGATTTAAGCAATCCATGTCTTTTTTTATGAATTGGGACACAAAACCAAGACAAAGGGAGAATCCCTGCTCTTTCGCTGCTTCTACCAGGTGGGCATGATACTCGTGGAGTTTGCTTTTTCTGAGGAATCACTGCTACTGTTTGTAGCGGCCAGTCATTACATTCATGGGTTCAAGAGTGATTTATCAATTTAGTCTTCGAAGTTTATGGCAGGGAGGTCTTTGGATCTGGCAGCAGAGCTAAGCACATCAGTGGCAATAGAATTCTATAGTCATTATTGCCTAATCTTACAAAAGCAACAATTCTCATAGTGGCCAGGTTATATGTTGTACTTGAAATTCATTTCTGAAATTTCAGACTTAAAATCCTTTCTCAGTTCTTCAAAAAACTCTTAATGCTCTATACAAAAGCCTTTCTATCCTTGAAGCCATCAGTTCTTCCAAATTTTCTCTCACTTTCTCTCTTTCTCTTTGTCTCTCTAGATGAGTAGGTAGATGATAGACAAACAGAGGGCAAATTATCTACATAAATTATTTTGAATTTTTTGCATAGAGATTTGTCTCTTATCCTTCACTCAAATAATCATTAAATCTTTTGTTAATGTCAGTATGGAATAAGAGTTATTTATCTTATGTTTTGATTGAATACAATCAAAGTGTAAATTACTTTGTTGTAATCCAGACATACTTAATTTTCTTGCTCAAATTGTTTCCATTTTGGCCACTGGGATTCCTTTAGTTGCCTCCTTTATTATCCCTTTGGCATAGTTCCAATATTAAAGATTTTCTTTTATTACTTCCCTACTTTCCATCACTACAAAAATGTTCCAGGCTTGGCTTTTCTTGTATATTTTCTCATCCATTTCTAAGGTCAACCATTTCTCCAAACATCTTTGGTTCCTCTGATTGTAAAGTAGTATTAGATATCAAGATCTGGGCAGAGGTGTGCTCATCATTACTTGGTTATTGTAGCTTCTAGCCCTTCTCTGTTGACAGAACAAGGAGTTTGTATGCATACTAACTGATCCATATGTACATATCTATAAATATTTATTTATGTAATTATCTGTATTATCTATGTTAAGTTCATTCTGATGTTTTCAACTCCAATCCATTACTATGTAAATCATTTTAGTCCCCTCTCCCTACTGCTATCTAATTTCCCAACATCTGCTATCAGATTAATGAGCTATTCAATTTTTGTTTCATGTATCATGGTATCAGAATTCTTAAACTTCTAACTCTATGGGGAGTAATTTTATTAACTAGAGTATAGCTTTCATTTACAGATTTTTGTTTATTTGTTTGTCTTTCATCTCGCAGATACCACGTTTCCAGAATCATTTATATTGATATCTTTTACTCCTACCTTTTTCAGTGAGACTGCTTCTTATATTTATGATTATATTTTGTTACATTCTGTTTTCCATCCACAAATGCCATGACCTCCTAAATGATTTTTTTTAATTTGTTGCATAAAGATTTACACTCTGTGCTCTAAATTTCTCTGAATTTTGACAAACCCATGGCCACATGTGTCTATGATTACAGTGTCACATGGGGTAGTTTGCTGTCCTCAAATATCTTCTGTACTTTACCTATTTAAAATTCCCCATAACAAACCCCTGGCAACCATTGATATATTTATTGTCCCTATAGTTTTGCTTTACAAAAATGTCTCATAACTGAGTTGCAATCATACTGTAAATCATGCAGTATGAAACCTTTTCAGACTAGCTTCTTCCACTTAGCAACATACAATTATGCTTTTCTATGGTTTGCCGCCAGCTTATTTCTTTATTATCACTGAATAATATTTCATTAAATGGATATACCACCATTCGTTCCCCCACTCACCTATTAAAGGGCATCTTGTTTACTTTCAATTTTTGGCAATTATGAAAGGCTGCTATACATGTGCATGCTTTGTGTAGACAGAAGGCAATTCCCAAGAGGACCATCAAAGTGGAAGGAAAAATCTCTTTTGCTTATCAAACAAGCTCTGTAGCATTTGATTTCTAAAAAATCCAAGCTTTAGGTGAGAGAGAGTATATATATAGCTACTACTCAACTACATACATATGCATAAATATATATATTTGATACAACATCACCACATATAGAACAATTTTTATTGAAATATAGTTGACTTACAGTATGGTGTTTTAAAAAAATTCTGTTTTTTAGCAAAGTGATTCAGTTATGCATATACATTATTTTCTGCATTATTTTCTAGTATGTTTTGTCACAGAATATTGAATACAGTTCTCTGTGCTATACAGGAGGACCTGTTGTTTATCCATTCTATATATAAAAGTTTGTATGGAGCAACTTGTAAACAGAAATAGAATCTTGCCTTTCTCCTGTCTTGTCATTGACTATAACCTACACTTTTTTCTCCTTTCATATACCTATGTAGTTCTTAAAGAGGAAAAAAAAGAAAACAGTACTTATTCAAACAGAAGACATGGGAAGATTTTTCCTGAAAGTATGACTGTCACATATTGGTCTTAAGCTGAATACAGATGCTGTTACAAACAACTTCTCAATGATCTTGGCTAATTGTTACTGACGTAAAAAGCATGAAGAAAAATACTACTTTCTTGATAATTTTTGATGATTTTTTTCTTTACATAGCAAAGGAAAATACCTTTATCAAGCTGGTTTTATGAACCCTTTTATTGGAACACATATGGTCCCCTTGTTAAGACACTGTTCACCCATATGAATGTTCACTGATATATTCCCTGCCAAAAGTCTGTGAGAGTTTTAACTGTCATGTACTGGCAGTGCACCATAGTACTTCACTCTTAAGACTGAAAGTCATTTAGCATTCTTGGAGATTAAAAGTTAGCAGAAGATAGCAATGCAAGACCAGAAATGTAGTGATGCTTAGTAAATTTTTTGTTCTCATTTATTACATGGTCTTCAAAATGAATATGTGGGTGGAAGAGATGTAGATTGCTCATTAATAACATTCACATATCCCACATTAGGAAAACTGAAACTACAAAGCCAAATTTATATACTTTGGGCCTATGTGATTCACAGATAAAATAAAGACAAATGAATCAAATCTTGTTACACAACAGAGTAAAATAGAAAATAAAAGTATATTTAGGAAGATAGAAAAGGCCACACATTGTATATAAAGAAAGAAACTATGGGAAATATTGATAAAAACGTCACTAAACAATACATGTAGAAGATTTCATAACAGAGCTGCATATTACTTGCTGGTAAATTATATCATTGTAAAATCAATTCACATATTGTTCTTTGCCATATGGTAAGATCATTCATCTTGTAACACTTTCCTTTCTGAAGTCACACTTGCATGAGCGGGCAATGAAATGGAAAGTTAGGTGAGGTGGATAGTTTAGACAATTATATAAATAATTTGCATTAAAGACATCTACTTTCCTTGATTTTGAAAATATTTTTAGGCATAGTGAAAAGACTTTTAAATCTTTATACATTCTTTAGTTCTCATATTTGAAAATAATTCCTCCAAGAACGGTTGCTGACACCTTCAATGTCACTGGATATTTCTTCTCCAAATATTCTCTTAGTATCCTAACATTTTCACCAACTGTAGTCACCTTTTTACAAGTTAATTTCCATAATAAAGAGTAAGTTCTCACAGTAGGCATTTTGATAGATATTTGCTGATTCAATAAGCTCGTGGTTTAGCATCAAAGAGACATGGAATTATAAAGATTAACTCTATGAAGACTTGAAAATCTTATATGAGCTATGTTAGTCTCTGTTTCTTCATCTTTAGAATGGAAATGATAGTAATTACTTCTCCCATGAAAGTTATAAAGAATAAAGTTTTATAAAATCTAAAAAGTAGAATGTCTGGCACATAGTAGGTGCTCAATATATGTCATTTTTCTGATAGCTGTATAATCACCTAATTAAAATTGTAGAAACAAATACATCCATTGACAAAAACATTGAGAAAAACATATTTTCAAAACTCCACAGCCTATTCTGGGTTTTTTTTGTTTGTTTGTTTGTTTATTTTCTTTTGTTTTGCCTTCTTCTATATATTCTCCTACCTACCTGAGTCCACTGCTTTTCAGGGATTTTCTGATTGCTCAAATTCTCCTCTTGGATACTTCAGATGGCTTTGTGTTTCCTTTTAAACCATCAAGAGATTTGAAGTACAGAGACCTGAGTATACCATTTTCACATTAAAAACCTTAGAGAGACCACTTTCCCTGCTGAATTTCAACTTACTCATCTGCAAAACAAAACAGTTCATACTTCGACAGCATTTGCTTGGCCTTGGCATCTCTCAGTTAACATAGATACTTCAGGAAAAGACAATCATCAGCTCAGTTAGCCTGGAACTTGGGCATTAAATTAACATTTGCACAAGTTATTTTCAACAAGCAAAAAGTAGAATAAATACCATGTGCCAACTGAACAGGAACAACTATGCATACACATGAACAACCACATATATATGCATTTGTACCTATTATACATACACGTATATACATGTAACATCTATAAAATACATAGTCCAATCTCTAAAGTAGAGATAACAAGCAAAAATGCTTTAGAAATTGCCAAATCTATATAAATGCAATATATGAGTAATAGTAGTAGTAAATCTTCTCATTTCATTTCTTCCCTTATAGCTCCAATAAAAATTTTTTAGTTTTGTTTATCAGTCTCCATCTCTCTATAAATATTTGTTAATATTCATTGAGGAATAAAGCCGCTTTCATACAAAATTGAGTAAGGGGCCATGTCATTAAAGACTAGAATTGCTTAGTATCATATGCTGAAATAGCTTCTCTCTTTGAGAATATTCCAATTAAGCAAATACTTATTGGTTCCACAGGGCTTCCCAGGTGGTACTACTGATAAAAAACCCACCTGCCAGTGAAGAAGTTGTAGGAGATATGCATTCAATCCCTAGATCACGAAGATCCTCTTGAAGAGGGCATAGAAGCCCACTCCAGAATCTCATGGATGGGGGAGCCTGGTGGGCTATGGGCCATAGGGTCACATAGAGTTGGACACAACTGGAACAACTTAGCACATAGGTTTCATCACTCTTTGCTTTTTCCTGATCGGTTATTTAGCTTTCAAAGATTGCCTACCCTTCTCAACCTTGACAGCCAGCTTTTCTTTTTCTACACACCTACAAATTTGCATACTGATAACATGAACTCACTCTGTTTTTCACTCTACACCTGGTTCTCAGCCCAATTCCAAACCAGTGTCTCTTGAACATGATTCAGTACCATTTCTATATCTTTTATATGCCAGCTATACTTTCTGTATGGCTAATCCCCATACTACTGCCAATTTTTGCATTAGTCCTCTTGGATAGAATTTTTTATTTAAGGAAGACTATTTTGAAGCTCAGAACTTAATTCTGTATCAAGCAGCTTGCCATTCCAGATGTATCTGAAAAGTGAAGCCATTCTATCATCCATGTATGAGTACCTGAGAAGAGGTATCTTGCTGCAATACTTCAGATTCAACTTCCATGCCTCTTCTTTAAATAGAGAAAACAGAAGACTTCACAAAAGAGACTTCTTTTTAATCTCGAAAACAATCTACAGATCATTCAAGACTACAGATGCTTAAAACATTCAGATGAACAAAGCAATAAAATTTCTTCAGATTAGTTTTATAACAAAACATGAGAACTGATGAATTAATGGTTAAACATTAGTGTAAATGTAAAAAACACATGCTGCGGTTCATGGGGTCGCAGAGTCGGACACGACTGAGCGGCTGAACTGAACTGAATTTGTTGATATGTAACACATTTATGGATCATTAACTTATTCAAGTTTATCAATGATTTCTCCCCAAATTGTTTCTTCTCCAGTGTTTTTTGTTTTGAATTTATGGTTTTTCAAACTGAAGTGTAAATAACGTACAATATTATATATTTCATTGTACAACATGGTGATTCAGTATTTACAGATTAGAGTCCATTAAAAATTATCATCAAAAATTGGCTATATTCCCTGTACTATGCTACAATATAGTAGCTTATTCATTTTACACCTAGTAGTTTGTATCTCTTAATCCCCCACCTCTATCTTGCCGCTCACTCTTCTTTCTCCTCCCTGGTAACCACTAGTTTGTTCTCTATATCTGTGTGTCCATTTTTGTTTTCTTATATTTTTATGCTTATTTTGTTTTTCAGATTCCACATATGAGTTATAATATATCATATTTATATTTCTCTGTATGACTTATTTTACTAAGCATAATACCCTCTAGTTCTATCTTCTTTGTTTCAAATAACAAAATTTCATTTTTTATGGCTGATTAATTAATATTCCATTATGCATAAGTTATATGAATAATGTATACTTGCATTATACATATATATGTATATGTAATGTATGCAATTATGGAGATTTTTATACACACAGCTGCTGATGAACATCTAGGTTGCTTCCATATCTTAACTATTGTAAACAATGTTGTTATGAATATTGGGGTATATATATCTTTTTGAAGTAGTGTTTTTGTTTTCTTCAAATATATATTCAGAAGTGGAATTGCTGGATCATATGGTAGATGCAATTCTAGTTTTGTTTTGTTTTAGCCAATAAATGGCACCACTCTGCCTAATTACACTGATTCCAAATACAGAAGTCATTCTACAAACCATCCATCCCATCTCCATTTTCAGTTAATTGCTCAATCCTATCAACTTTACTTATTAAATATCTCTCATCTCTGTAATTTTCTCCATTTTTACTACCCCTTAGCTCAAGGTTCTATAGGTGAATCTATGAATTACAGAAATGCAGCTTTTTCTGTTAGTCTTCTTTACTCAGTCTCTTCATTTTGAATCCAAAGCAACCATCACGTTACATCCAAACAATCTTTTTGACATGAAAATATGGCTATGTCCATCTTTGTTTAAAACCCTTTTATGTCTTCTTATTGTTCTTATAAAAAAAGACCATAACCCTTGCATACTACCAGGAAGCTCTCTAGACATTGTGCTCCATTATCTCTGTCCTCCTGAGACTCTGGCCTTCTTCAAGGCATCTGCTTCAGGATATTTGCAAATGCTACTTTCTATGCCACAGCAGTATTTCCACTAGCTTCTTTCCTCTCATTTATTCCTGCCCATCCATCCGTTAGACATCATCTGAATCTAGTGTTTGAAGGAAACATTGTCTAGCCCCCAGACTCTATTAGATTCCTTCAGTTACTATCCCACCAAACTTGACCTTTCTTGTTATCTGCTAGCTCAATTGTAACTTTATATAATTAGTATTTTGTTGATGTGCTCTGTTTGGATGTGAGCTTCAAGAGGACAGAGATGGAGTCATTTTTTGTTCCTATATCCCCAGCTCTGGCTTACATAGTTGAAACTCTATAAGCACATATTTAATGAAAGAAAGAATAAATGATGAACAAGTGGGAGAAATTCTTAAAGAAGTCTATGTGAGTGATTGTGATCAATTTTTGACTGCAATCAATCAAGTTTTTAAAAATAAGTAGTTTCAGATAGACAAACAGAAAAGACATCACTTTTGGTTATCATAGTTATGATCCTCTGTCAGTCTCCAGGGCATATCTCGTATTAACAGACTTCTTACCAAAGAAACAGCTTTTTCTAAGCTGAATTATGAGCACAGATACAAACTTGCTGTTGATACTTTAAATTATTTCACTCTAACCCTAAGCTTTTGGATTCTAAGTGATAGCCACTCCAGATACCTTGAAATATGGCTGTAACATTGCTTGCACATCACCTGATGACCTTAGCTCAGTCAGTAAATTGAAGTTATATGTCCCTAGAGTTAAGTTGGAATAAACTTGAAAATTCAGTTTTCTTCACTATTAGTTCTAACCTAGCTAATCTTCTTGCTCAAGGGATTCACCTCAGCTCAATTATTGCATCCGGAAGAAGATATAAGTCTTACCTATTTGTTCATCAGCTAACAGTTTTCAATGGGGTCATTGATACGCACCAGTCAGGGCCATTGACCACTCTATCTTGCCAGGACCCAAAGGATTATAAAATAATATGAGGTGAGAAGTGCCTTTTCATGTTCTGAAGTTAACTTTCCTAAGCCTCTCAAATAAGATATCACCATGGCAGTTAACAAAGTGGATTGATACTTTTATCTAAGGAATGTAGTATAATTTTTACTGTCTTAGATCATATTCAGATCACATTTTCAGAATGTCCATATCCACTTAGAAACATGTCATAATAAGATAGACTCATTAGCCACTGAAGAGAGTAAAACTATGTCAAGGTTTGACATAGTTTTAGCATAAAGAGAATTTCTTTGCAGGATAGGTGATTCACAATATTGTGTTAGTTTCAGATACACAGCATAGTGATTTCATGTTTGTTCATATTACACTCCATTATAGGTTATTACAAGATAATGGCTACAATTCCCTGTGCTACACAGTGTGTACATGTCACTTACCTTAAACGTAGTAGTTTGTATCTGCTCATCCTATATCCATAATTTGTTCCTCCCAAGAAATTGTTTTTACTATTAGTCAGAATAAATTCAGTCAACAGGTTTTTGAAATTTTTTAATTTAGCCAGTAACCATATAATAGGGTCTGTTTCCAAACTGCATGTCAAAACTATTTCATGTACAATCATCAGATTTATAGCTTAATTTTGTTTTCCTAAGAGTAACTCTCAAACAGAGTTCAGGCACTATCCTGTGGTCCATCTCTGATCCGAGAGTCATCATGTGAACAAGACTATTTGATAAAGGTATTGTAAAGAATTCAGCAGCAAACAAGGAAGTAAACAGAAAAGGGGCCAAGTGAGATAGAAAATCACTCTTCCTCCAGCCCCAGACTACAAGTAGCTTTCTAAACACAGAACATGTTTCTCATATCCTAAATCAGCAGGGTATACAACAAAACATCAAACTTGGGAAACAAATATCTTGTACCTATTAAAGCATAAAGAGAAGTGTAGTCTTGTAATCCAGTAAATCTTCACTATAATAAAATACAATACCTTCATTACCTTGGTTCAGTTGTACATCTCTTTTATTATTTTTTTTTTCCTTTTCTTGAAATGACCTGTTCTTTCCATTCAGTAAGTAACCTCCTTTGTTAATAGAAGGAGGATTTACAAACCCAGCACTCAGAATAGTGTTAGGTAAATACTTGATGCTCAGTAAATATTGGAATAATCTTTTTTTCTTTTTTTTGCTCTTAGATTTGATACTATTCTATCTGCTTAGAATTCCTGTCTGGCACTCTTTCATTTGGCCAGCTTCCTAGCCAAACTTCAAGTTCAACTCAGTGTAACCTCCTTCACATAAAATCTACCTTGATATCCACAAGGCGAAGGTAGTATGCTTACTTTATGTCCCTGTAATACCTTAATCATTAATCTTTTAGTATTTACGAACAAAATAGAAATTCTTTATTAGTACTCTTTCTTCACTCAAGACTGTAGATCTACTGAATAGAGAGGTGTACATATTTTCATCTTGGAATTTAAAAAAAAATACTAATGTTGGAAATGGATTTTTAAAAAGGGTCAAGAAAAGGGGTTCGCAGGTAGCTCAGTGGTAAAGAATCTGCCTGCAAATGCAGAAGACATGAGTTCATTCCCTGACTCAGGAATACCCACTAGAGAAGGAAATGGCAACCCACTTGAATATTCTTGCCTGGGAAATCTCATGGACAGAGAAGATTGGCAGGCTACAGTCCATGGGTCTCAAAGAGAGTCAGACATGACTTAGCGACTGAACCAAAAAACACCAACAAATCAAGAAAGGGAGATAACACCTTTTATATAATTTCCATTTATTGTAGGCATTCTTTTTCCTCTCCCTTTTGTTTTCATTTTAAAACTCCATTTTAAAACTCTTTACTCTAAATGTGAAAAACAACATTTATAATTTCAATGTTTTCATATTTTGCTATTTGGCTAATTAGCAAAACTATATTTTAAAAGTAAATGTCTTATTTAATATAAGAATTTAGATAAAAATCAGAAGAATAAAAGTTCACTTGTCCATCACGTCAATTAATGACAGACTGCTTAAAGCAAAGTTCCAAAGAGAAATTTCCCCATAGTCTTTTATGACAACCTTGACTTAGTTTTTTCAAATATAACTTTCTTCAGTACAAAGCTCTTTGTGAAACTTGAATTTCTAACACTATAATTCAATAAACAGGACACAAATTTTATATTCTGAATGACTTTTATTTTCCTACACTTTTCAGAACATGACAATAATAGAGTTTTCTGTGTTTTGTGTTGTGCATATGTGTGTATGTATCAATTATTGTTAATCTCTCTTTTAGGGTTCTCAAAACAATTTTTGAATGCCTCATTACTTTGTAAGTAATTCTTTGCAGTTCACGTTTTGATGAAAAATCCTAAAGTTATACGGTGTTCGATTTTTTTTTTTTTTTTTACCATTGGGCTCTAGTGATGTATTTTCAGGACTTTTGATGTCTTGTGTTTATAAGCTTCCCCTCCATGTTGAAGTTTATTTGAATTCTCTTTAATGCCTAAAGATTCCTTGCAGCTTATATTTGTATGTATAAAAGATAGGCCAAATCTCCATGGGAGAGCATTCAAAATAAAAACAAATGTACCCCTGCTTACTTTATGCATTAAACATTTTTCTCCAAATATTTCAGGAATGAGAGTTTTAAAAAATTAATATCCTTAGTATTTTAAAATAATGTTCTTTAGTTAACTATTAATTTTTCATGTTATGGCAATTTAACTTCCTTAGAGGTCTGGTATCTTGATAAATTCTCTTCTATCCTTCTGTGAAACTTTTTTACTATGAAATCCTATGAACTATTTTTTTTCTGAATACAGATTAATTTACACTACATGGTGTTAGTTTAAAATCCCAAAAGTTTTAAGCTAATAAAAATCTAAACAAATCAAATCTAAATTTGAATTATCATAGATACCATGTTTTTCAGAACAAGCAAGAACACCTAAGTTGCTTTAAAATAGTCAGGTCCAGATGAAGTCTGGAGCTGTTAAAACCTGGAAAATTTACATTAATTATAAGGAAACCTGAAGACAAACATCTGGAGTTACTCAACAGATTTGTAAGGAATGTTGATTTTGCACCTGGACAGGAGTATTTTCACTTCTGTAACTCATTACGGCTGACATTGGAGCTAGGCCCTTCTCTCAAAGATCAATCCACATTATTGACACCACTCTCACAGCATCTCTAGTTGGTACCTCAAAGAGTCACTGTTCTCAATTTTCTAGGACTCTTCCATCAATCTCAAACATATTCAGATACTATTGAATTGGGTTTCCTTATGACAGGCTCCTCTCTTTAGGACTCAAGAACATAATGGCCCAGAATTTCTCCCTTGCCACCTTTAAAATTATACACCTTAAAGAAATCTTATTGCTCCCTTCTGAACATAGGACCAAATCTATATTCCAACTGGAGTCAAACAGCCACATATTACATACTACACGTGCAACACACTAACACATGAAAATTTCTAGCCAGTTTCTCCCTGTGTGGTAATATGCTATTTGAATCATGTTACTTATATATTATTTCTTATAAACATTGAAAAACCATTAAAAGTATGTTTCTTTGGATGACTCTAGGATGTCCCTTGGTCAGGAAAATCCCCCAGAGAAGGGATAGGCTACCCACTCCAGTATTCTAGGGCTTCCTTGGAAGCTTAGATAGTGAAGAATCCACCTGAAATTCAAGAGACCTGGGTTGGGAAGATCCCCTGGAGAAGGACATGGCAACCCATTCCAGGATTCTCACCTGGAGAAGACCCATGGAGAGAGGAACCTGACAGGCGATAGCCCATGGGGTTACAAAGAGTCAGGCGACAGCCCAGCACAGGACATTCCAGATATTCTGTCCTACTCTGAGTACCATCTTAAATTTTATCACTCACAATATTTCAAAGGCAATCTCCTGAGGAAATAAGGGATTCTTAAGGTTACGAAGAAAAATATGCTTATTTAAATGCCTCCAGAGAATCATATATTCAGTCTTGAATAGTCATTGGAAGGGCTGATGTTGAAGCTGAAACTCCAATACTTTGGCCACCTGATGAGAAGAGCTGACTTGTTTGAAAAGACCCTGATACTGGGAAAGATTGAAGGTGGGAGGAGAAGGGGATGACAGATGATGAGATGGTTAGACGGCATCAACGTCTCAATGGGCATGAGTTTGAGCAAGCTCTGGGAGTTGGTGATGGACATGGAGGCCTGGAGTGCTGCAGTCCATGGGGTCGCAAAGGATCGGAAACGACTGAGTGACTGAACTGAACTGAACTGGGAGAATCACAAATAGAACAATTGAAATTCATTTAAAGCCCGTGTATACAAGATTCTATCTAAGTAAATTCAGAGATTGGAGAAAGATTGCTAAAAATATCACATCTCCATTCTGCTTTGTCAATTTCTATTTTTGCTCTCTTTTTGTTCCTTCATAGTGTTTGTTACCACTTGAAATCACATAAATTTATTCATTTATTTTTGCACTAAAATAAAAACTTCATATGAATAAAACCGCTTGTTTCTTCACTGCTTAATTTGGCTCTAGAATAACACCTTGTGTATTATATACACACAGGACGTGAATGGACACAAAGAGAATAGATTCATAATTTTAAAATGCTGGCTGACTCCCTTTCATGGGTTGGAGGTATGGTATCACCAACATAATCTTTCTGTATAAAATGTAAATGGTAAATGAAGAATAAATGTCACAAGAAATATAAGATTCTGTGTTCAAGAAAAGCAAATTTTTATCTTCTGCCTGGGAATCAAAATAAAGTGAGACATGAATGACCTAGTTATTAAGCCAGAGGCATTTAGCACTGTGCTATACAATGAAATGGTCACTGACATTTCAGAAGTCAGCTGTGAAAATCAGAAGCAGGAGTGCAGAGTTCTTTGCATGATGAGCTGATGCTTTGTCATTGCATTGTGATAGAAAATGTGTCAGACTCAAGATCTTATCTCAGTTAATAATCACCCAGTAGATGTTAGCACTTAGCAGTAATATCATAAATATTTTTACTATTAGATACATAATGTATATACAGTTGGTTGGCCTTTGAATAACACAGATTTGAAGTGGTGCAGGTCAACTTATAAACAGGTCTTCTTTCAATGGTAAACATTACAGTACTATACATCCTAGGTCAGCTGAATCCATGTCTGTGCAATCACAGATATGAGAGGAACCAAGTATGTAGAGGAACCGTGTATATGGAGGGCCAACTATAAAGAACAGACGGATTTTCAACTTCATAGAGGATGGACACCCCTAACCCTCCCTGCTGTTCAAGAGTCAATTGTATATATGTATATTTTTATATTACTATCTATAATGGTTAAGGGGATCAGTTGGATTTGGTTTCAAAACCTAGCTCTGCAACATACCAACTGGTAACCTCAGGCAATATGCTTAATCTTTCTGAACCTAGTAGCTTCATCTAATTTCCTGTATTGTAAGTATCAATACCAAGAGGCACAATATATCAAAGTGTTTTACCTATGTCTGGTGTGATAGTGATTATTATGATTATAATGGCAATGTCAATTCATACAAACTAAACTCATGCAAATGGAACAGACTAAAATGTCAGCATTCTAAGGAAGATTATCTTTCCTCAGAAAGATCAAAATATAATTTTTGAGAAAGACCTTAAGAAGACCTACAATTCATTCTAACTCCTTGATATCATAATTCTATACAAGTAGATAGTATGACTCTGTCATTTAGGATTATTGCAGCTGAAAGAATAAGAAAATAAAGAGATATATATGCCCTGTTTTATGAACAAAGTACACAAATATCTAAAAGAGCTTTAAAGATCAAAAATAGTTTAGCAATAACTCAAAGTTTGTATTTTCAAAAAATTTCAACATGAAAAAGTTTTGCATCTAGGCCTCAAAAATATATTTGGTTGTTCTTCCATTTGGAGTTTGTTTTAAGGCTTAAACATGGACTGATGAGTTTATTCATAATTATCCTTGTTTTCTATTTGTTCTCTGGGCACTGATTTTTTCCCTTGACTGGTGAAGTTTTTTGCATATTCTTATAATCCATAAACATACATATGCTTCTTCATTAATCATAATTTTAGTTAGGTAATATATTACATTAAATCATCGCTAGTATATACCAACATCACAAGTTCATCAGATATCCTTTCTGTGTGTGTGTGTGTTAGTCATTCAGTCATGTCCAACTCTTTGCTACCCCATGGACTGTAGCCCACCAGGCTCCTCTGTCCATGGGATTCTCCAGGCAAGAATATTGGAGTGGGTTGCCATTTCTCATATATGTGTTCTCAAGGATTAAATAAGACTTCTCAGTCTCTTTCTGGATGGGTGACCAACAGAGGTGTTTACCAAAGACCAATTCCCAGTATAAGTCTTCCCAGAGCACTACCTTCTCTGAAGAATGCCTAGTCTACAGGGGCCTATATGAACTACACATGGGTCTCATGTCCCATGCCCTTACAATATGACTGTGGTTCAACTATAAATTACTTTAAACCAACATAGTTGTTTATAGCAGAGATTGGCAATTATGGCCTAAGAGCCAAATATAGACCACCATCTTTTTATGCTAGTAAAGGGAATTGGAATGCAGCCACATCCATCCTTTCATGCATTGTCTATGGTCTCCTTCACACTACAATGATATGCAGTAGGTGCCACAGAGACCATATAATCAACAAAAGATAAAATATTTGTAATTTAACTCTTCACAGAAAATTTGCTTACCCTAGACCACTACTACATTTGAATGACTCAGACCAAGTCCTCTAATTTTAGTTTCATTTTGTGCCTCCGAGTCTGCTTCAAGATCTGGCTCTGATCAGCTTGACTTTGGAATTCTTATGCCATCTTATTCTCTTGAGAGACTTCTTTGACCCTGGGAGCTATCTTTGGAGACAATTCCTGACTCCTTTATAACCCACTTGACTCTTCTCCTAAACTGCAGAGCAATGGACACCCATTAGACCACAAGAACTCCCAGCCATTTGAATGACTGATTCAAGTCTGATTCAGTCTGGCTTCTACTCCTCAACTTTGACCCACAAAGATTATTTCTTTTGGATTAATCCGATCTGACAAATATGGCCTCTGACAGATGTATTGAATGCTAATGCATTCGGTCTCTAAATTAACATATATTGTGGTTGTTGTTCGGTCATTAAGTTGAGTCCAACTCTTTGTGACCCCATGGATTGCAACATCCCAGGCTCCCTTGTCTTTCACTATCTCCCAAAGTTTGCTCAAGTTCACATCCATTGAGTTGGCAATGCTATCTAACCATCTCATCCTCTGCTGTCCCCGTCTCCTTTCACCTTCAATCTTCCCCAGCATCAAGGTCTTTTCCAAGGGACTCTTGACATCAGGTGGCCAAAGTATTGGAGTTTCAGCTTCAGCATCAATCCTTCCAATGAATATTCAGGATTGACTTCCACCAAGATTGACTAGTTTGATCTCCTTGCAATCCAATGGACTCTTAAGAGTATTCTCCAGCACAATTCAAAATCATCAGTTCTTCCATGCTCAGCCTTCTTTATAGTCCAACTCTCACAACTGTATATGACTACTGGAAAAACAATAGCTTTTACTATACTGACCTTTGTCAGCAAAGTGATGTTTCTGCTTTATAATACACTGTCTCGATTTATCATAGCTTTTCTCAAAAGGAGTGTCTTTTAATTTTATGGCTGCAGTCATTGTCCACAGTGATTTGGAGCCCAAAATCACTTCCATTTTTCCGTTTCTATTTGCCATGAAGTGATGGCACCAGATGCCATGATCTTCAATTTTTGAATGTTGAGTTTTAAGACAGCTTTTTTACTCTCCTCTTTCAATTTCATCAAGACATCCTTTAGTTCCTCTTCACTTTCTGCCATTAGAGTGGAATCATCTGCATATCTGAAGTTGTGAATATTTCTCCTGGCAATCTTGATTCCAGCACATCATTCATCCAGCCTGACATTTTTCATGATGTATTCAGCATGTAAGTTAAGCAAACAGGGTAGTGATACACAGCCTTGAGATACTCCTTTTTGAGTTTTGAACCAGTCAGCTTTTCCAAATCCAATATTAACTGTTGCTTTTTGACCTGCATTCAGATTTCTCAGGGGACAGATAAGATGGTTTGGTGTTCCCAGCTCTTTAAGAATTTTCCACAGCTTGTTGTGATCCACACAGTTAAAGGCTTTAGCATAGTCAATGAGGCAGAGTTGATGTTTTTTCAGAAATTCCCTTTCTTTCTCTATGATCCAATGGATATTGGCAGTTTGATCTCTGGTTCCACTGTCTTTTCTAAATCTAGCTTGTATATCTGGCAGTTCCCAGTTCATGTATTGCTGAAGCCTAGCTTGAAGGAGTTTTGAGCATAACTTTGCTAGCATGTGAAATGAATGGAATTATATAGTAGTTTGAACATGCTTTGGCATTGCCTTTCTTTGAGATTGGAATGAAAACTGACTTTTTCCAGGCCATGGCTGAGTTTTCCAAATTTGCTGACAAACTGAGTGAAGCACTTTAATAGCATCATCTTTTAGAATTTAAATAGCTTAACTGGATTTCCACCACCTCCACTAGCTTTATTTATAGTAATGCTTCTTAAGGACCACTTGAGTTCACACTCCAAAACGTCTGGCACTAGGTGAGTGTCCACACTATCATCATTATCCAGGTAATTAAGACCTTTTGAATAGTTCTGTGTGCTCTTGCCTCTTCTTTAATCTCTACAAACATAGAAACACATCGTCTTGCTTAGTCTTTCCTCAACAGAGAACATTTGTCTTCTTTGAAACAATGGCCAGGCTTCAAACAGTTATTTTTCTAAAGAAGAAATAGCAAATTAAATATTTTTAAATTATAGAAACCCAGGAATCAAACACAGGTCTCCTGCATTGCAGGCAGATTCTTTACCAGCTGAGCCACAAGGGAAGCCCAAGAATACTGGGATAGGTAGCCTATCCCTTCTCCAGTGGATCTTCCCAACTCAGGAATCCAACTAGCGTCTCCTGCATTGCAGCTGAATTCTTTACCAATTAAGCTATCAGGGAAGCCTACTTTTCTAAAGAAGAAATAGCATATTAAATATTTTTAAGTTGTATAATCACTCTAATAAGAGTAAATTTAGAGGTAGTCAGGAAATCTGGGCTAAAAAGAAACTTTTTCCAAGTTCACCCATGGCTCCCTCACCCACCACAGTGTTTAAGCCATGGCTGTATTTCCACAAATCATTTTGTTTTTAATATCAGAGAGAAAAATGCCGAAGCTAATAAGTGGGAAACTGCTATGTACAGAGTCATCATTTTGATTATATTTGAATTCTGTTTTTAGCTTAAAAAACCTGTTTGGGGTAGACTCACCATAGTTTACTTTATATATGACTGCCTCTAGTAAAAGACCATATGCTTGAATTTCACAAGTCTCTGGAAGCTATATGGAAACTATCTTGGATTCTTTGGCAGGGGCTTTGACCTCAGCCAAAATTGTTTTTAGAAGGATAAGTCTATAGAAGTGAAAAAACCCAGCAGTCTTACTTAGACTAATAAATGATTATCATGACCTACAAATACAACCCTGATTAATGAATTTTCTGAGAGCCTTTCCCATATCCCTCTCTTTGGACATGACATTTACTTCCAGACAACAACTTATTAAAAGTTTTATCAAAAACTTAGAGGAACAAAAGAAAGGGCATAAAGGGCTTTCATTTTCATATTTATCTTTTTTGAGAATTATTTCCAGTTTAAATGATGGCTACTCTGTTTGCGTACAGAGTCCCTACTCTAACAGTATCTCATTCATTATTTATAAAGCACATTAGGATACGTTGAGTGGGGAAGATGCTACAGAAAACCAATTCTCTTCTTCTTGTTGTATTAATCCTGGATTAAAATTAATGAATTTTATAGCAGAAAGAAAATGAAATAATACATAAAGTATATTAGGCAAATACAATGGATTTCAGAAAATTAATTTTTAATACTTTTCACTTTGTAACTTCTTCTGTGCATCAGATGTGATGTCCACTTTTATTTTGATATTTCTATAAACCTTGTGGTAAAAATCATTACAAGTATATGGCCTGTCTTCACTAACCTAGCAATGGTGAAGCTGTCCATAAATGAAATATGGATTTAACCACAACAGTGCATCAAACTGCCTCAAATCATCAAGTGTACCTTTTATTCCTGCAATATCTGTGTTCTGGATTTTCCCATCTGACAATTTCGTGTTCAAGTTATTAGGATTGGAAGTTATTTTACAGCTTTGAACCCATGACACAAGAAACAAAACCTAAGCCCACAAAGTCTTGCTTGAATAAGCATCTGGAGCAAATATTTTTAAATATAAATAAGGGAGAAAGCATAGGCAAAAACCAAAATAAGAAATTTCACACAGAATGTGATTTCCATAGTTCTTTTTATGGGAAATATGTACTGCTTATACAGCTTGAGGTGAGTGACTTTGCCACTTTAGATATAATTTCTTGTCATTTGGGGCTTCCCTGGTGGCTCAACTGGTAAAGAATCCACCTGAAATGCAGGAGACCTTCCTGAGCTGGGAAGATGCCCTGGAGAAGGGAATGCTACCCGCTCCACTATTCTGGCCTGGAGAATTCCATGGACTATATAGGCCTTGGGGTCGCAGAGAGTCAGACATGACTGAGCTGCTTTCACTTTTTCTTGTCATTAATGTATGGGATAGATGAGAAGAAGGATATGATAAAAATATACAGCACTATTAGGATCATTAGACAAAGATGTCTCTCTTGGGGTAGATGTAAATTCTAAGAAAGCAAGCCTGGTTCAAATTTGAAGAAGGTACTCCTTATGATGAATGGACAAGCATGCCTTAGATCCAAGTAAAAGATGTAATCAACAGAGTCGAAATTTAATTTTATACTTCACTCTCCCCTTTAGCTGAATGTGTGTGTGTTCAGACATGTATAACTGTTTGCAACTCCATGGACTAGCCAGCCAGATTTCTCTGTCCTTGGGATTCTCCAGGCATGAATACTAAGATGGGTAGCCATTCCTTGTTCAGGGGATATTCCAACCCAAAGACTGAACCTATGTCTCTTGTGTCTCCTGCATTGGTAGGTGGATCTTTACCACTGAGCCACCTAGCAAGCTTTAGCAAGATACGCCTGTGCAATAAACAACCTGTAGAAAGACGTATGGTGACCCTGGATATGAATTAGAGAAGGAGACAACCTTTATTTTCTTCATTTCTCCTGCCTTCCACTCTTTCTGTGACTGAATATAGAAGCATAACATTCAGTTCAAGATAGTTTATGATCATAAGAGGCATAGAAAACTGCTTACATACATTGAGAACTTAGAGTACGCATCTCTACATGAGTAAAATAACTACAAGGGTGATGGTTATCAAACCATGCCATACAAAAGGAATGGACATAACATTGAGGAGAGTCCTATGAGCTATATAGTAAGTCCTTGTTTTCAATATAGCTCCATCTTCAATATAGCAGTGTGTACATGTCCATCCCAAACTTGCTAACTATCCCTTCTCTCCTGTATAACACATGGAAATGTTATGCTCAATGTTATGTGTCAGGTTGGATGGGAGGGGAGCTTCCAGGAGAATGAATACATGTATATGTATAGCTGAGTTCCTTTGCTGTTCACTTGAAACTATCACAGCATTGTTTGTTGATTGCCTATACCCCAATACAAAATTAAAGTTTTTCTTTTTTAAGGGAATGGACAAAGACTCTGGAAATTCTTAGCATGACAAAGAAATGGCTAAGAGAACTGAAACAGAAGAAATAAGACAAGAAGGTGCATCTCTTTTTTTCTAGATACAAATAACAACAAGGCACATTTTAATATAACATAAGAAAAAAATTAACTGAACTATTCAAGCATTCAATAAGTTAGTTCTGAAATGAAAGTAAGTGAAAGTGTTAGTTGCTCAGTCATGTCTAACTCTTTGTGACCCCATGGACTGTGACCCACCAGGCTCCTCTGTCCATGGGGCACTCCAGGCAAAACTGGAGTGGGTTGCCATTCTCTTCTCTAGGGGATCTTCCCAACCCAGGGATCGCACATGAGTCTTCTACAATACAGGCAGATTCTTTACCATCTGAGCCACAAGGCAAGCTGCATATGTTTAGAAGTATTCAAAGTATTATTGAATGGTCACTGGTTTGGAATATATTACAAGGAATCTATTTACTCAAAAAGAAGATCAATGTTTGTGCAAATGCTATTTAACATTATGATAAACACAAGGGTTTTAAAAGATAACAATTCTACTCCACAACATTTTTGAACATCTGCCATATTGCAAGATCTCTACCGTCTGCTAGGTAACTGCAGATAAATATGAATTAGATTTTTTTCTCAAGGTACAAAAAAAGCATGAAAATAAATATAGATAATTAAAAATACTGGCAATATAAACAATATTGTAAGTTTTTAAAATAATAAATTGAAGAAGGCTTCTTGAAGTAGGTAACATTTGATTGAGTCCTAAGGGAAAACTGAGCCAGAATTCCCCAAAATTTCATTAATGAGAAAGAAGAGCTTGCCTTACACAGCCAAGTAGTTTCTTTGGCAGGAGTCTGCAGTTGAGTATTTACCTTGACAAGTTCACCATTTGCAGTAACAAGTGAACAAAACTATTCATTATCTTACTCAATTAAATTTTATGGAACACCCTATAAACAATAGGGAATATAAATAATTTTCCAGCACAAACAGAATCATTACCAGGATAGCCAATATTCTTAGCCATAAAGGAAACCTTAATACATTTAAAAGTATTAAGTAACTAAAAGTATATCCTGTGTATATGAATAAATAATTTAGACATCCCAAATAGAAAGATTTGCTATAAATATGCAAATATTTGCAAAATAAATAGTAGATTGTAAATAATCATGGTCAAAGAAAGAATGAAAGGGATATAAAAAATTATTTTTCTCTGAATGAAAATGAAAACACAATATCAAAATTTGTAGGATGCCACTAAAGAGATAGGCAAAGGATATATCATATCCCTAAATTCTTAGCAAAGAAGAATAGCATAAAATCAATGATCTTAGCTTTTACCTCAAGAAACTAGAAAAATAAGATCAAATTAGCATCAAAGGAGGAGAAAGACAACAAAATAATTGTGAAATAATGAAATAGTTATTTTTAAAAAGACAGAGAAATAATAGAGAAACTATTTGGAACCAAAAGTAGAGTCTTTGAGAAGGTCAACAAGACTGGTAAACTCTAGCCAGGTTGATTAAGTTTAAGAAAAAAAATAAAAGAACGAGAAATGTTACACCATAAGAAATGTGAGAAGCAATGATACTCAGATTCTTCACATATTATTAGAAAAATAAGGAAGTGTTTTGAACAAATTTAATTGTATCTTATTGAAACAATCTAATCTCAGTAAGACATGGAACAACAGACTGGTTCCAAATTGGGAAAGGAGTACATCAAAGCTGTATATTGTCACCCTACTTATTTAGCTTATATGCAGAGTACATTACTTGAAATGCCAGGCTGGGTGAAGCACAAGCTGGAATCAAATTTGACGGAAGAATATCAATAACCTCAGGTATACAGACGAGAAATATCAATAACCTCAGGTATGCATACCACACTTACGGCAGAAAGTGAAGAGGAACTAAAGAGCCTCTTAATGAAGGAGAAAGAGGATAGTTAAAAACTGGCTTAAAACTTAACATTCAGAAAACTAAGATCATGACTTCACGGCAAATAGATGGGGAAATAATGAAAACAGTGAGAGATTTCATTTTTGGAGAGGCTCCAAAATCACTGCAGATGATGATTGCAGCCATGAAATTAAAAGATGCTTAATCCTTGGAAGAAAGGTTATAATCAATGTAAACAGTGTAGGCAGTGTATTAAAAGCAGAGACATTACTTTGCCAACAAAGGTCCATCTAGTCAAAGTTACGTTTTTTTCTAGTAGTCATGTATAGATACAAGAATTGGCCTATAAAGAAAGCTGAGTGCCAAAGAATTGATGCTTTTGAACTGTGGTGTTGGAGAAGACTTTTGAGAGTCCCTTGGACTGCAAGGAGATCCAACCAGTTCATCCTAAAGAAAATCAGTCCTGAACATTCATTGGAAGGACTGATGCTGAAGCTGAAACTACAATACTTTGGCCACTTGACATGAAGAACTGACTTACTGGAAAAGACCCTGATGCTGGAAAGATTGGGGGCAGGAGGAGTCAGGGACAATAGAAGATGAGATGGTTGGATGGCATCACCAACTTGTTGGACATGAGTTTGAGCAAGCTCTGGGAGCTAGTGATGGACCGGGAGGCCTGGCATGCTGCAGTCCATGGGGTCACAAAGAGTAGGACACGACTGAGTGACTGAACTGAACTGAACCTTAGCAAGATACAAACTACCAAAACTCACTGGAGATGAAAAAGATAGGCCAAATAGCTCTATATATCTTAGAAAAGTTAAATCAGAAGTTAAACATCTTTCCATATGGTTTACAATTTAATATTTATTTTGAGAAGTTGACTGTTGTCCAGGAGTCTGAATTTCAGGTTTATAAATAAATAAAAATAGATCTTCAGTTCAGTTCAGTTCAGTCACTCAGTCATGTCCAACTCTTTGTGACCCCATGGACTGCAGCATGCCAGGCCTCGCTGTCCATTACCAACTCCCAGAGCTTGCTCAAACTCATGTTCATTGAGTCAATGATGCCATCCAACTGTCTCAATCTCTGTCGTCCCCTTCTCCTACCTTCAATCTTTCCCAGCATCAGGGTATTTTCCAGTGAGTCAGCTCTTCGCATGAGGTGGCCAAAATATTGGAGTTTCAGCTTCAGCATCAGTCCTTCTACAGAATATTCAGGATTGATTTCTTTTAAAAATAGATCTCATCCCTGTCTAAATGTTGAGCATATCTATCTACGTCAAATGACTTTATCTAGGGCAGAATCTTAAGTCAGCTTTTCCAAAAAAAAATCTATAGGAGAAGCTATATTGATAGATTTCTTGGTGAGTATAAATTTTGAAAAAGTTACTTAAAAGATTTCAAATGATGCCTTTTTCTCTTTCTTTAAATATGTTTGTCTTTTATCAGATTAGTACAAGTTTTTCAATATATGCACTATTGAAATTTAAAGCTAGATGTTTATTTGCTGTGGGGGCTGCCAAGTGGCTTACAATGTGTATCAACATCTCTGGCTTCTGCCTATTAGAGCAACTCTCTGTCAAGTTGTAAGAAACAAAAATGTCTCTAGACATTGCTAAACTCTTTGGTAGCAAAATTACTCCCTTAGAGGAGTCAATAATTAAGGGTCAAATACTGCTCCCTTGGGTATTAGGCTATACTATTAAGAAAGCATTTATAGCTTTATCATTGTGCATTTGTTGATTTCAGAGTTAAAAATCTCTGAGAACATATTTTTTGCATTTTGTTATGCTTGTCCTCCATGTTTCACCAATAAGTAAGGAATTTCCCATATAATAAGTTGTTACCTTTATAACCTTTATATACCTTTTAGTATTTCAGTCAGAAAAATCAAGGTGAGCAAAAGAATATGTACAGTTGGAGAAAATCTAGACCCAAGAAGTTTAGAGTATATATAACAGTCTTAAAATAGCCTTCATTAAATGTTAAGCTCTTTTTCATTCTGTACTGATAAATAGCAGTAATTAACATTGAAGTTTAGAATATGTCAAGAAAAATGCCAAGAGTTGCGTGTTCATTATATCATGTAACACTTACAGACCATAATGAGATAAGTACCATTATTATTTCCATTATGCACATGACAAAACTTAAGTAATTCAGTCAAACACATGTAGTAAGTAGTAAATAGCCCAACTAGTTTACAAACTCATCTTGTATGCTTCTATAAAGTGAGGTCCAGACTAAGATCTTGCTATTTGGATAAACAAATATAAACAACATCTTTTCAAGAACTCATAATCTAGAAAACCCTCATTAATCCCAGTTTTATGTTTACATATTATTTTCCCTTTTAGAATATCTAACATTGCAATTTAATTTAAGTAAACATCAGTTACAATATAGTTTATTCATTTCCTGTGCCTTGACTATAACATAACCTCTAAATATTTTTTTTTGTAAATTTTCATTTCAAATACCTTGTTCCTGAAGTCAGGTATATCCTACCCTATCTGTGAGAAAAAAAAGTAAACATCATAGGGGAAATATAGTGATGGGATTATGCCTGTAGTTCAGGGACCAAATGGAATCAGCTACCTCCAGGGAAGAGGTATTGTCCAAGAAAATTATTGACTTACAAAATTACCCACCAAAGCCATAAAGGACTGTGTTTGTCATCCTGGAAAGCAATGGCAGCATGTATAACTCTATGAAGATAGTTTTCTATTATTTTGTTATTGTTGTTAGTGTTAGTCACTTAGTCATGCCTGACTCTTTGCAAGCTCATGGACTGCAACCCACCAGGCTCCTCTGTCCATGGAATTCCCCAGGGAAGAATACTGGAGTGGGTAACCATCCCTACTTTAGGCAATCTTCCTGACTCAGGAATGGAACACAGGTCTTCTGCATTGCAGGGGCATTCTTTACCATCTGAGCCACTGGGGAAGCCATTGTTGTTAAAGATAAAGCATCTTTGTGTTTTCTTTTGCATTATTTTATGAGACAGGTAGACTGAAATAGAAAAGCTTTAAAAAAATATTCACATTGATGTGAATGTGTTTTAATCACCTGAAAATATCTGTTGTTTACACCTGAATCATACAAGAAAATCAAGGAAAGACATTCAGCTGAAACAAGTAAGCTCAGAAACCTTGTTCAATAAGAATAAGACAATCTGTTTATACACTCAAAATATTTTTTAAGTCTTTCATATGTTTTTATTTACAATCTTAGTTTTGTGCAGGACTCAGTAAGTTAGTATCAGCCTCTGTCATTTCATCCTTTATCTTCCCTAATGACATTTGTTTTTGTAAAAAAAAGAGAAAGGATAGTGTACTTTGAACAAAAACTTTCTATTTCACAAAGCTGCAGGTACACGGATATTCTGGCAGATTTTTTTTTTTCATAAAAAGGCATGAAGGAATGTGACTAATATAAAAATTAAAGAGATGTTTGTGTGTGTGCTTTAAACCTTTCTTCCACAAATGCTTGAAGAGGCTACCAAAGGAATTATATCAAATTTCTTGTCTATGGGCAAGTACAAATACTGAAGAGACTGCCAAAGAAATTATATCAGATTTTATGCCTATGAGCAAGCACAAATGCTCTTATCTGTAGAACACTTTGGAGAAGAGATAATTTCTTTATTCCACTGATGCCTCTGTAATAATTTCCCTTTACTTAGCATTTGAAACTTTCCCCCTATCTCAGAGTAATGCTATTGTTGTTATTGTTTAGCCACTAAGTCATGTCTAAGTCTTTTTCTGACCCCATGAACTGTAGCCCTCCAGACTCCTCTGTCCATGGGATTTCCCAGACAAGAATACTGAAGTGGATTGCTGTTTCCTTCTCCAGGGGATCTTCCTGACCCAGGAACTGAACCCACATTTCCTGCTTGGCAGATGGATTCTTTACCTCTGAGCCACCAGAGAAGGCCATTAGTAATATCTAAAAAGGCAGCCAAGTTAAGACGCTTTCCCAAGATTCCCTACTGTTAAAAATGCAAAACTCACATGAAATATTCATTTAAAATACAGGTTCTTGTGTCTCATCTCAGAGAATTTGAGTAAGTGCTTCTAGGATAAGGTTCAGGAGTCTGCATTTTATAAGTCACTCAGTTGATGAGTGGGTCCCAGACCACAACTTGAGAAACAATCAAAGAGAGAGCCCAGCAGGATCATATAAGATGTAAAAACTTTCAATCCTTGAGGAAGCAATTACTCCTTAAGGCCATAATGAAAGAAAAACATTTAATATTTCTAAAGGGAAACCTCCAATAAAAGAGAATTTATTCTGAAGCAATTTAGGTCTAGAAAATGTTACTGTGGCTTGTGTGAGACCTAGAATCTCCTCTGTAGCAACATTCAAGAAAAATTCAGCCACCAGATGGGGGACTCAACCAACAGATCAAAGACAAGTGTCCTCCTGAAATCACAACCTATGTAGTAGCAATTTATCTTTTGTATAAAGCATAGGATGAGCTATCAAGGCAACCAGATCCCAACCTTGATTTTAATATTCCCAATCTGAAATTCTTGTTTCTCCCACATCGCTTCAATGGCAACAACAAAAGCCATAGAAATTATCCAAATGTAAATAATAGAGTACAGATTTACTTTCCACTTTCTTTTCAATGCAAAGCATTTTTGAGTCGATCATTTTAGCGCCTGTCTTACTGATTCTGAGACTTGTCTAAAATAATCTGAAGAAAATAAGGTATATTGCACCGTTCATATAAGTGGGGTCAATACATATATTTTTTAATGGGTTATGTTTGTGAGAAGAGCATTCTTTAACATTTGATGATTTTAAGACATTTCCTTAACTCACAGAGAAGTAGTTACAATACAGTCAGCCATTTAAAAGAACATGGGAAGATGGTATACTCCTGTAACAAGTTTTATACAAAACCTCCCAGAACCCCCTATAGCAGTCTAAAATATATTATCCCTGAAGAAAATCATTAGGTTGATGAGGCAGCATAGCAGAGAGAGTGGTTAAGGTCATAGATTCCACAACTGAACTGCTTGAACAGAATTCTTCTCACTCGGTTCTGTCCTCGATCAAACTACTTAACTTCCATGGGGAGGATAACAATATTACCAATTTTTTGGATTTTTAGGAGAATTACATGAATTAATAACATGTTAAGGTCTGAACCATGGTGACTCAGACAGTAAAGAATCTGCCCGCAATGCAGAAAATCTGGGTTCGATCCCTGGGTCAGGAAGATCCTCTGGAGAAGGAAATGGCAGCCCGTTCCTGTATTCTTGCCTGGAGAATTTCATGAACAGAGAAGTCTGGCAAGCTTCAGTCCTGGGGTCTCAAAGAATCAGATATGACTGAGCGACTGATACTTTCAGATGCTTTCATTCATAAGGTCTTAAAACAATGGCTGTCACATGGCTAGGACTGTGCTTATTTAGCAGCACTTAAATAGTGCTGTCCCTGGAGAAGGACATGGCAGCCCACTCCAGGGTTTTTTCCTAGAGAATCCTCATGGACAGAAGAACCTAGAGGGCTACAGTCCATGTGGTAGCAAAGAGTTGGACATAACTGAGCGACTAAGCACAGCACAAATAGTGCTGCTATATGTACCATGGATGACGAAAAATATGAAGAGTTGACTAGGAAAAACTGTAATATATTAAATATAACTAAACATTTTTATGTACAAAACACAAGGAATATATGATAACAAATCCCAAATGGAAAAGGAGAAAAGAACTATCTCACTATTTAAAGTGTCTAACTCCAAAGAAGTATTCGGGCTGAGACAAAATGCATGAATAATACCAAGATAAATTCAAATTTTAAATATTTAGTCAGATATTTAAGAAATTGAGAGAAAGGAGTCTAATGGGACTTTAAAAAGACAAAGGAGTAATTGTAGATGACCTGCTCACAGAACAGAGCAACTCTCTCTAGCACACATTTTGTGCAATGCTCACTATTCTCTGAGTAAGCTTCAGACTCTATCAAATGGTATGTAATAGGCCAATTTAAACCAATACATTTCACATTTTCCTGAAGCAACATACTGACAAAGCTCCATGTCAGTTTACTATAGTCTAGGGTAGCAGTGAGAAGGGGTTTTCTTATCAAAGAGTAATCAGTCTCCATGAGGTCAAGAGGCAGGTAAGAATGAATAGGAAAGAAGGCAACTGTCCCTTCCTACCCTCAACAGAATGCAATTAAATGGCTTTCCTTATTCTTATTGCTAACTAGGGATCTGGGAGAGACATGATTCTCTCCCTGTGCTTGATAGAAGAGTTCAGATGGTTCATTTGTAGAGCTGGGAAAAAAAAAAACAAAGCATACCATTTTATCAAGCTCAGTTGACTTCACTCCTGAATCTGCAAAATTTGGTTTGAAATTTTGTGAGACACAAGTTTCTTGTGAGATTTCTGTGCTTTCAGATTCCAGTCAAATGGAAAATGAACAGGCACACTCTCAGCAGCACTTCTGCTCAGGGTAAGTCAGGGCCTTCTGGGCGTGAGGGTCCGTGAAACCCCAATCCCATCATACTTTCTGCAATTTCATATGATGTAAGTTCTAAAGGAAAATCTGCTTCCCCAGTAATGAAACTCTTGCTCCCTTTTTTTTGCTAGAAATTCCTTCATATAAGGGCTTCCCTGGTGGCTTAGACAGTAAAGGATCTGCCTGCAATATCCAAACCCAGGTTGGATCCCTGGGTTGAGAAGATCTCCTGGAGAAGGGAATGCCTACCCACTCCAGTACTCTTGCCTGGAGAATTTCATGGTCAGAGGAGCCTGTCAGGCTGCATGTAGTCCATGGGGTCGCAAAGAGTTGGACACAACTGATTGACTAACACTTTCCCTTTTTCTTCATATCCCTTGCTCTGTTTGACACCCACCATTCTGTTCCTGAAGAAGCATTTTCTGTGGAGTGACTGAGAAAAAGAGCAGCCCATGTAAGAGAAACAAAGAACAGAAATACCACAAGGAGCAAACTTTCTGGATTAAAGGATTAGAACAAATGATGCAGTTCAGTTCAGTTCAGTCTCTCAGTAGTGTCCGACTCTTTGTGACCCCATGGACTGCAGCACACCAGGCCTCCCTGTCCATCACCAACTCCCAGAGTTACTCAAGCTCATGTCTTGAGTCGGTGATGTCGTCCAACCATCTCATCCTCTGTCATCCCCTTCTCCTCCTGCCTTCAATTTTTCCCAGCATCAAGATCCTTTCCAATGAGTTAGTTCTTCACATCAGGTGGCCACAGCAATTGGAGTTTCACCTTCAACATCTGTCCTTCCAATGAATATTCAGGACTGATGGCCTTTAGGATGGACTGGTTGGATCTCTTTGCAGTCCAAGGGACTCTCAATAGTCTTCTCCAACACCACAGTTTAAAAACATCAATTCTTCAGTGCTCAGCTTTCTTTATAGACCAATTCTGACTACTGGAAAAACCATAGCCTTGACTAGATGGACTCTGTTGGCAAAGTAATGTCTCTCCTTTTTAATATGCTGTCCAGGTTTGTCATAACTTTTCTTCCAAGGAGCAAGTGTCTTTTAATTTCAGGGCTACAGTCACCATCTGCATTGATTTTGGAGCCCCCTACCCCCCAAAAAAAATGTCTGTCACTGTTTCCACTGTTTCCCTGTCTATTTGCCATTTTGTGATGGGACCAGATGCCATGATCTTAGTTTTCTGAATATTGAGTTTTAAGCCAACATTTTCACTCTCCTCTTTCACTTTCACCAAGAGGCTCATTAGTTCTTCTTCACTTTCTGCCATAAGGGTGGTATCATCTGCATATCTGAGGTTACTGATATTTCTCCCAGCAATCCTGATTCCAGCTTGTGCTTCAGCCAGCCTAGCGTTTCTCATGATGTACTCTGCATAAAAGTTAAATAAGCAGGGTGACAATATACAACGTTATAGCTCAGTTGGTAAAGAATCTGCCTGCAATACAGGAGACCCAGGTTCAATTCTTGGGTTGGAAAGATCCCCTGAAGAAGGAATAGGCTACTGACTTCATTATTTTTGGGATTCCCTTGTGGCTTAGCTGGTAAAGAATCTGCCTGCAATGTGGGAGACCTGGATTCAATCCCTGGGTTGAGAATACATCCTGGAAAAGGGAAAGGCTACCAATTCTAATATTCTGGCTTGGAAAATTCCATGGACTGTACAGTCCATGGGTTTACAAAGAGTTGGACAAACGATGCTGGATGTGGTATATAAGCACTACCCTGAGTTAATATTCAGTGTGAGGTACATAAAAGAAGCACTTCTCTTTAAATAGTGATTAGAACCTACACCTTTCATTTTCTTTCCTCAAAAATACCCATTTCCTCAAAAACTGCTGTTGTAACATAACCAATAAATTTTCTCACATTTTCTTCCTTCAACTTCAGGATTTCAAAAGACACTTCAACTACAAGACCTATCTAGTCACTTAATCTCCTAATACAAAGGATTGATTTACAATGATGCATATGAAATACACACACTGAAACAGTAGTGGTGGTGGCTCCTTTGTGAAGAATACTGCAAACATTACTATGTGTAAATAGCTTTGAGCTAGTGACAAATAATTGTATCTCATTATGCACATGAAAGGGCCCCTGTTGTACAGTGATTCAGATGGGAATGAAAGAGGAAAGAAACTGAAGAAAAAGGAAGCATAGAAATGTTTAGGAACCTGGAGAAAGGATACCTGTAGGCAAATGTTCTTGCCTTGTCAAGCCAATGAATAATCTGAACATTTTCATGTCCCTGGATTTCTCTATTTGAAAGCCTCACTCTGGACTCTGCTTCTAGTCAGTGCCCAGAGTGAAAAACAAGACTTAATAAAATAAGTTTGTTTTATTAGAGAAACCAATTTGTAGTAACAGTGGCATCTGATCATTCAAGTTGTTTTAATAGAATTGTTCATACTA
This sequence comes from Antilocapra americana, assembly GCA_007570785.1. NCBI lineage: Eukaryota > Metazoa > Chordata > Mammalia > Artiodactyla > Antilocapridae > Antilocapra > Antilocapra americana. The sequence continues at coordinate 16,910,773 of ML661344.1, read as the reverse complement.
GATATCTTTCAGATATGAAATTGAATTATGTTTGTGAAATGGGGTTAATGAAATGAATCCCTTTTTCTAAGATTAAACAACTTAATGAAGCAGGTTTAACTAGACTAGTGTTACAAAAATAATGCCAGCTGCAATTTAGAGTTGCATGTTACTTGGAGGACGGTTTTTTTTTTTGTTTATAAAGGCAATTTTAATTTTATTTTATTTCTTTTTTTTTCTTTCTTTCTTTTTTTTTATTAGTTTTGCCATACAAGGACATGATTTCACCATGGGTTTACACATGTTCCCCCTCTAGAACCCCCCTCCCTCCTCCCTCCCCCCAGGAAATCTCGGTGCACCAGCCCCGAGCATCAATCCTGGGCTGGCGATTGATTAGACATATGATAATTAACATGTTTCAATGCCATTCTCCCATATCATCCCACCCTTACCCTCATCCACAGAGTCCATGAGTCTGTTCTATACATCTGCTTTCCTTTTGCTGTCTCGCATGCTGGGTTCTCGTTACCGTCTTTCTAAATTCCATATATATGTGTTAGTATACTCTATTGTTTTTCCTTCTGGCTTACTTCACTCTGGATAATAGGCTCCAGTTCCATCCACCTGAGTAGAACTGATTCAAATGAGTTTTTTTTTTAATGCTGAGTAATATTCCATTGTGTATATGTACCACAGCTTTCTTATCCATTCGTCAGTTGATGGGCATCTAGGTTGCTTCCATGACCTGGCTATTGTAAACAATGCAGAGATGAACATTGGGGTACACATGGCTCTTTCAATTCTGCTTTCCTCAGTGTATATGCCCAGCAGTGGGATTGCTGGGTCATATGGCAGGCCTATTTGCAGTTTTTTAAGGAATCTCCACACTGTTTTCCATAGTGGCTGTACTAGTTTGCATTCCCACCAACAGTGTAAGAGAGTTCCCTTTTCTCCACATCCTCTCCAGCATTTGTTACTTGTAGATTTTTGGATTGCAGCCATTCTGACTGGTGTAAAGTGGTACCTCATTGTGGTTTTGTGGTTTTGATTTGCATTTCTCTGATAATGAGTGATGTTGAGCATCTTTTCATGTGTTTGTTAGCCATTTTTATGTCTTCTTTGGAGAAATGTCTGTTAAGTTCTTTGGCCCACTTTTTGATTGGGTCGTTTATTTTCCTAGAATGGAGCTGCAGGAGTTGCTTGTATATTTTTGAGATTAATTGTTTGTCCGTTGCTTCATTGGCTATTATTTTCTCCCATTCTGAAGGCTGTCTTTTCACCTTGCTTATAGTTTCCTTTGCAGTGCAGAAGCTTTTAATTTTAATTAGGTCCCATTTGATAATTCATGCTTTTATTTCCAATATTCTGGGAGGTGGGTCATGGAGGATCCCGCTTTGGTTTATGTTAGAAAGTGTTTTGCCTATGTTATCCTCTAGGAGTTTTATAGTTTCTGGTCTTATGCTTAGATCTTTGATCCATTTTGAGTTTATCTTTGTGTATGGTGCTAGAAAGTGTTCTAGTTTCATTCTTTTACAAGTGGCTGTCCAGTTTTCCCAGAACCACTTGTTAAAGAGGTTGTCTTTTCTCCATTGTATATTCTTGCCTCCTTTGTCAAAGATAAGGTGTCCATAGATGCGTGGATTTATCTCTGGGCTTTCTATTTTGTTCCATTGATCTATATTTCTGTCTTTGTGCCAGTACCATACTGTCTTAATGACTGTGGATTTGTAGTATAGCCTAAAGTCAGGTAGGTTGATTCCTCCAGTTCCATTCTTCTTTCTCAAGATTGCTTTGGCTATACGAGGTTTTTTGTATTTCCATACAAATTGTGAAATTATTTGTTCTAATTCTCTGAAAAAGACCTCTGGTAGCTTGATAGGAATTGCATTGAATCTATAGATTGCTTTGGGTAGTATACTCACTTTCACTATATTGATTCATCCAATCCACGAACACAGCATATTTCTCCATCTGTTTGTGTCCTCTTTGATTTCTTTCATCAGTGTTTTATAGTTTTCTATATATAAGTCTTTTGTTTCTTTAGGTAGAAATACTCCTAAGTATTTTATTCTTTTTGTTTCGCTGGTGAATGGAATTGTTTCCTTAATTTCCCTTTCTGTTTTCTCATTGTTATTTTATAGGAATGCCAGGGATTTCTGTATGTTGATTTTATATCCTGAAACTTTGCTATATTCACTGATTAGGTCTAGTAATTTTCTAGTAGAGTCTTTAGGGTTTTCAATATAGAGGATCATGTCATCTGCAAACAGAGAGAGTTTTACTTCTTCTTTTCCAATCTGGATTCCTTTGATTTCTTTATCTGCTCTGATTGCTGTGGCCAAGACTTCCAAAACTATGTTGAAAAGTAGTGGTGAGAGTGGGCACCCTTGTCTTGTTCCTGATTTCAGGCGGAATGCTTCCAGTTTTTCACCATTGAGGATAATGTTTGCTGTGGGATTGTCATATATAGCTTTTATTATGTTGAGGTATGTTCCTTCTATTCCTGCTTTTGGGAGGGTTTTTATCATAAATGGATGTTGAATTTTGTCAAAGGCTTTCTCTGCATCTATTGAGATAATCATGTGATTTTTATTTTCCAATTGGTTAATGTGGTGTATTACATTGATTGATTTGCGAATATTGAAGAATCCTTGCATCCCTGGGATAAAGCCTACTTGGTCATGATGTATGATTTTTTTAATGTGTTGTTGGATTGTATTTGCTAGAATTTTGTTAAGGATTTTTGCATCTATGTGCATCAGTGATGTTGGCCTCTAGTTTTCTTTTTTTGTGGCATCTTTGTCGGGTTTTGGAATTAGGGTGATGGTGGCCTCGTAGAATGAGTTTGGAAGTTTACCTTCCTCTGCAATTTTCTGGAAGAGTTTGAGTAGAATAGGTGTTAGCTCTTCTCTAAATTTTTGGTAGAATTCATCTGTGAAGCCATCTGGTCCTGGGCTTTTGATTTTTGGAAGATTTCTGATTACGGTTTCAATTTCTGTGCTTGTGATGGGTCTATTAATATTATCTATCTCTTCCTGGTTTAGTCTTGGAAAGTTGTACTTTTCTAGGAATTTGTCCATTTCATCCAGGTTGTCCAGTTTATTTGCATATAGTTGCTGGTCATAGTCTCTTATGATCCTTTGTATTTCTGTGTTTTCTGTTGTGATCTCTCCGTTTTCATTTCTGATTCTGTTGATTTGATTCTTCTCCCTTTGTTTCTTGATGAGTCTGGCTAATGGTTTGTCAATTTTATTTATCTTCTCAAAGAACTAGCTTTTGGTTTGGTTGATTTTTGCTATGGTCTCTTTTGTTTGCTTTGCATTTATTTCTGCCCTGATCTTTAAGATTTCTTTCCTTCTACTAGACCTGGGCTTCTGCATCTCTTCCCTTTCTAGTTGCTTTAGGTGTAAAGTAAGGTTATTTATTTGACTTTTTTCTTGTTTCCTGAGGTGAGCTTGTATTGCTATGAACTTTCCCCTTAGCACTGCCTTTACGGTGTCCCCTAGGTTTTGGGTTGTTGTGTTTTCATTTTCATTCATTTCTATGCATAACTGAATTTCTTTTTTGATTTCTTCTGTGATTTGTTGGTTATTCAGCAGTGTGTTTTTGAGCCTCCATATGTTGGAGGTTTTGAATGGTTTTCTCCTGTAATTGATATCTAATCTCACTGCATTGTGGTCAGAAAAGATGCTTGGAATGATTTCAATATTTTTGAATTTACCAAGGCTAGATTTATGGCCCAGGATGTGATCTATCCTGGAGAAGGTCCCATGTGCACTTGAGAAAAAGGTGAAACTCCTTGTTTTGGGGTGGAATGACCTATAGATATCAGTTAGGCCTAGTTGGTCTATTGTATCATTTAAAGTTTTAATTTCCTTGTTACTTTTCTGTTTAGTTGATCTATCCATTGGTGTGAGTGGTGTATTAAAGTCGCCCACTATTATTGTGTTGTTGTTGATTTCCCCTTTCATACTAGTTAGCATTTGCCTTACATATTGTGGTGTTCCTATGTTGGGTGCATAAATATTTATAATTGTTATTTCTTCTTCCTGGATTGATCCTTTGATCATTATGTAATGTCCATCTTTATCTCTTTTCACAGCCTTTATTTTAAAGTCTACTTTATCTGATATGAGTATTGCCACTCCTGCTTTATTTTGGTATTTATTTGCATGGAATATCTTTTTCCAGCCTTTAACTTTCCGTCTATATGTGTCCCTAGGTTTGAGATGAGTCTCTTGTAGACAACATATATAGGGGTCTTGTTTCTGTATCCAATCTGCCAATCTTTGTCTTTTGGTTGGGGCATTCAGCCCGTTTACATTTAAGGTAATTATTGATAAGTATGATCCCATTGCCATTTACTTTATTGTTTTGAGTTCAAGATTATATACCTCATCCATGTTTCCTATCTAGGAAAGATCCTTTAGCATTCGTTGGAGGGCTGGTTTGGTGTTGCTGAATTCTCTCAGTTTCTGCTTGTCTGAAAAGCTTTTAATTTCTCCTTCAAATTTGAATGAGATCCTTGCTGGGTACAGTAATCGGGGTTGTAGCTTATTTTCTTCCATGAGTTTAAGAATGTTCTGCCATTCCCTTCTGGCCTGAAGCGTTTCTATTGAGAGATCAGCTGTTATCCTTATGAGATTCCCCTTGTAAGTTATTTTTTGTTTTTCCCTTGCTGCTTTTAATATTTGCTCTTTGAATTTGATATTTGTTAATTTGATTAATATGTGTCTTGGGGTGTTCTGCTTGGGGTTCATTCTATTTGGGACTCTCTGGGTTTCTTGGACCTGAGTGGTTATTTGCTTTCCCAATTTAGGAAAGTTTACAACAATTATCTCTTCAAGAATTTTCTGATGGTCTTTCTTTTTGTCTTCTTCTTCTGTGGCTCCTATGATTCGAATATTGCTGGGTTTAACAGTGTCCCAGATGTCTCTGAGATTGTCCTCATTTCTTTGGAAGAGAGTTTTTGTAAGATTCTATTTGGGGAATGTTTATTTAGGAAGAATACAGGCATCACATTTTATTTTTCCAAATCTTAAATCAATTTAAAAAATATATATAATATGGACTTCCATTGTGGCTCAGCTGCTAAATAATCTGCCTAAAATGTGGGAGACGGGTTCAATCCCTGGGTTGGGAAGATCCCCCGGTAAAGGGAAAGGGTACTCACTCCAGTATTCTGACCTGGAGAATTCCATGAACTGTATAAATCCATGGGGTCACAACAGTAGGACATGACTGAGCAACTTTCACTATCAATCACTATATACAGAAACTGGAAATCAGGAAAGATTTTTGTTCAAGTTTTCATCCATATATAGAGAAGGCCAGGTCATTAAAATGGTTATATACATATTTCAACCAACTCTACATGTGCAAAGAAATGTTTTTTAATATTCATCTTACTAAGACTGCGTCTTGTAATACATAAATGTAAACAGTAAAATGTTGCTTCTCCTATTTTTTTATTAAGGAAGTTTTGGGAAAAGAACTGAGCATCAGAAGTTTGAGGAAGTCATTCATTTTAGGTGTAAAGAATGGTGGGTGGGGTAGTTAAAGATATGTGAGAGGTCTTGTTCTGTTTTTTAAAAATAATTAAGTCTATTTTTGAAAAGTGAAAGTGCAGTCATTTGTCATTTAGTTCTATCAGACTCTTTGTGACCCCATGGACTGTAGCACCCAGCCTCCTCTCTCCATGGGATTCTCTAGGCAAGAATACTGGAGTGGTTCCCCATTCCCTTCTCCAGGGGATCTTACCCACCCAGAGATGAACCTGGGTCTCCTGCATTGCAGGCAGATTCTTTACCATCTGAGATACCAAGAAAGCCCTTATATATATGTATATATATGATATTTAAATATATATATGAATTTGGCTAATCATTATCTCTAATTGTACCAGGGAAGCCCCAGTGGATTTATTTTATTTTTGACCCATTACATTATAAAACTTTGCCACAGCAGGCTATCTTAAGAGTCAAAATATGTGTTAACTCAAGTAAATATTTTTTTCCCACAGGACAAATAACATATAATGGCTTCTCTGGAAAAAAAAATGAACTTTTCTCAGTACATTTGACATGTGGATTTTAATAGACTATATAAAATGTTTAATTAGAGTTACTAGGCCCATTTTTGTATTTAAAATTGGTTGTTACAAAAATTACATACTAATATTTTTATGGCAATGAGACAGAAGACAGTTAGTACTAGAATCAACACAGCACATTGAAGCAACATCACTTTTTTTGGTAAAAGCAAGAACTGCACACTATAAAGGTCAATTTTTTTTTCTTCTTGTTTTCAAAGGTCAGATGGTGTTATTTCATGTTGTTCCTTTAACACTGTGATTAAGCATTTTTATTTGTACTGTGTCTACTGTTAATCAACATCTGGGTAACACATCAGATCACTTTTCATCTTTCTTAAGTGCTTTTGTTACTACTCAGCAGCTGAGGTAAGAGTCACAGGAAGGAACTGGTCATAGTTTCCTGTCTGACATGGCGGCTCTACAGAGGAAGGAAGGCGTGCTCCAGGCAGAGCCTCTTTGTTCTAAACTCTCTTTGACGCATTTGACCTAAACATGGTCAATCTCACAGCAAGTTCTTAAGATGTATTGAAAAGTAATTGCTCTTAAAAAGTTAGATAATGAAAGAATTCATTGACTACCTTAAAAGACTGGTGATTTATTGGCTCAGAGTTTAATTATGATTTAAAAGTATACTCATTGCCTTTTTTTTCTTTCCCAGAGGCAGGAAACAAGACCAGGATATAAGAGAACAGTTGAGAGACTGCAGTTACCAACACAGAACAAACTGTAGCCAAGAGTCTATTTACCTCTAGCTTCTGACTCACTGATGACCAGTAGACAATTGCCTTGTTCTCTTTGCTTAATATTTCATACATGAAAATAATATCCCTGGCATAAGAAATGATACCTCTCAAGTCAGCTGTGAGTGTCTTTAATTAATGTTCAAAGGGGAGTTTAATATATTTAAGTGAGTTTTTGTAAAAATGCACAACATTATTATAATAGGTCTTAACTGGCCAAACTGGATTCCAGAAATTTAATTTAATTTTTAAAATTTTCTTTAGCACCCTTTTCTAACAGTAACTGATAAATCTATAAGATATCTTTTTATACTTGAGTTGATCCTGAAGGGAACTAAGATGAATAAATGACTCCCTGAGTACACAATATTCAATCATGTAAGTAATTTTCTGCTTTCAGCCCTCCAGCCTGCCCTTCACAGTACCCAAAGAAATAATTCCTCTAACTGATTCCTCAGTGGTCTATAAAAGTCAAATTTTCACATAGACAGGTTAGAACTTCTGTAAACTTATCAATTATAGCAGTAGATCTAGGTTTCCAAAGTTGAAACTTCATGTTGAAGTCGTGGTTAAATCAAAATAGACACTGAAGAACAATCTCATTTCTGAAGTTGCCTTGCAGTATCGCTGCTGTTTTCAACCTGGAACAGGACTTGTAAATAGTTCAGGTCTTCTGAAGAAAAGAGGAATTAGCTATTATTTGCCCAATGTCACAAAGGTATGCCTAAGTAGGTTCACATTCTCAGCCCTCTCTGAGAAGAACCAGGAAATCAGAGCAGGAGCTGAGGGTTAACTGATCAAGTATCTCTTACACATGCCACCAAAAGTCTTATCCAAATAGATTTGATGTGCACAGCTTAAAATGTAGGGAAATTGGAAATGTTTATCCTTCAAGAAAATATGCTATGAAAATATCAAGTGAGGACCTTTTCTTGGTATTTATCTTTTCAGCCTGAATTGTGACATGTTTTCTCCCATAGGAGTTAAATTTAAGACAAAATAGGATAAATTATATTTTTCAAGGAGGTCCCAAAACTGAATCCAATATCCCAAATTGTTTTTAAGTTCACAAAATGTTTCTCACTCTTTTCAATTACAAATAATAATCTCAAGAGTTATGTTATCCACATAAACATATTAATTCTGTTAAGATTTCAACTAATTCCTCTTGGTTTTGAGCAGACCTATGCTTCATGCTTAGTCACTCAGTCATATCCAGCTCTTTGTGACCCCATGGACTGTAGCCCACCAGGCTCCTCTGTCCATGGGATTTTTCAGATGAGAATACTGGAGTGGGTTGCCATTTCCTTCTTCAGGGGATCTTTCCAACCCAGAAATCAAACCAGTGTCTCCTACATTGCATGCAGATTCTTTATCAGCTGAGCTACCAGGGAAGCCCCCATAAATAACAAATGCAACTGGTTTTCCATTTATAGCAGTAGTCTACTTAAAAACTAAGATATCTCAGCAGCTAAGTCCCCAACAAACACTATCAGTTACCTAGTACTAGGTAAATTCTTGCCAACTTGTTTATACAACAGTATCTGTTGAGTTTACAGGCCAAAATCTTTGTGCAAGTTAAGTACAAACTTACCCTACATCTGTTGTGTCACAAACATGATTTAAAAAATAACTCTAATTAGCACACATTCTGTGTTGCTGCCACATCACAGCAGGCTTGCCAGAAACTGATAAGGGATCTTTGGGGTAGAAAGAGGTGAAGAGATAGAGAAGAAACCATGTCATTTGTGACTCGAGTAGCAAACTACAGCACCAAGTCAAAACATCTAGAATTGTGTGTGATTCAATTTGAACAAAAAAGTTTTCTCTAAAGCTGTAACAAGTTGAAAAACATGATGTTAGAAAGAGTATTTAGTGGGAAGTCAGCTTAACAATGACTATATTTTCACAGACAGATCTGGGACAACTTGCCTCCATCATTGTAAGAATCGTTTCATATTTACTTCTTTAAGGAAACTAAAATACAGACACAACACTTCCTCCCATTTAATTTGTCCAACATGGAGGCAGTGGTTGGACTCTTTTTCTGTCACTCAAATGTTATTTATGAAATGACCCTGCCACTGAATCCCAACAATTCTTTGCTTTAATCTTCTTTACTTATTTAGTCCAATATAATTGAGAAGAGTAATAGTTTGTTTCTAACACATTAGAAAATGTTTTAAAATTTTAATTTGCATTTCCTATTTGATTATCTTCATTGCTTAAAAAAGAGAATCAGATGCAACCCTGCTAACCACAAGAAACATGTTGATGAAGATCTAGTCAAAATTAAAGAACTCTGCTATGTATAACCATTAGTCTAGAAACTTAAAGACTTGGGGAAAAAAAAAAAGGAAGTGTTACAAATAATGATTAGGTTTTTCTTTCATTGTTTGTTATTTGATATTGTCACACATTGAGACCTTTCAGGCCTGCAGTTAGAGAGTCACTCTCTTAATATAAGAGAGCAGAATTTGGTTTATTCACCAGGCCTTCTCAAGTACTTATTAACTCTTCTTCTGGAACTTCTCCTTCTACCTCTCTAATTTTTATTCAGAGATTTATTTCTCCTTCTCAGCTCATGACATTTAAGAGGGAGATCTATCAGTATTTTGCTTTAGAATGGAGAATGCACATCAGGCCCAAGATAATCATGTTACTACATTCTGCCAGTCATAGTGAATGGTCTAAGAACCATGTAATGTAAGACAGCCCAATTAAAGTGAATATGTCTTTGGTAGATACACCTAAAACCAAAATCCACCTTTCATGAAGAGCTTCATACATGAATAGAAAAGGATGTGAGGATCAGCAAGGATAGTTTGACATGACAAATGGAGGAAAAAGTTGTGAATGTACCTGCGCAAAGGAAATGTACTGAGATATATAGAAAGAATAGCCAGGGTCTAGTAACCTTGCTTGAATCCTGGATCAAGCTTCCTCTGAAGCAGATTATTGCTACATTTGAGAGTTTTGAGAACCAATAAATGAATTTGCTTTTTCATGAACTGGTTTGGTTTTTTGTCAGTTCTTCATAATTTTACAATTGATACTTAATTTTATGCATCCTTCCAACAGTCATATGTTGTAGATATTGTTATCTGCATTTATAGAAGCAAGAAAACCATCTTAGACAGGTTTAGCAAGTTGCCCAAGGTTTCCATTTGGAAAACAGCACAGTTGAGATTTGAAGCTGTGTTTGCCTAACTATAAATCTTAACCTGTTAAACATTATAAAATAAAATGTTCCCTTAAAAGGGACAAAAATAATATGATTTCAAAATCAAACTTCTTACAGCTGAACTGTCACCTGTTTTTACTGGCTTTGAGTATATTGAAAAATGATTCTATGCAATAAATACAATTCAATAATAAAGTCATGAAATTTTGGAATAATTTGTATAAAAGTATGGCATATGATTCAGCTATGCTTTATATAATTTATACTTGTAATTGTAAAATCTTTCTCCCAACAGTAGAATGAATCCTAAACTGACACATCCCTCTCCCCTCTCCTTGGCTCATTCTGGACTGGATATGACTCATTCTGTTGATCTTAGCTTCACCATAAGTCTTCCTAAGGAAAACTTGTTTTTGATTAATGTTAAAGTACCATGGGGATTGTTTCCTGTTTTTCCTAAGCTATCTACCCCCTTGCCATTATCTCACAGATGATTTGTTAGGCATGCAGGTTTGTATTGTTTCTGATACTACAAGAAAAACAAATAGAGCAGTGTTTTTCAGACTGTTATACTCAGGAAGCAGGGGAGGGGAATGGATGTTACATATCGAGTTTCTGAGGACAAGTTCATATTTTTTTCCAAAAAGTTCTTTGCTTTTTTTCCAAAACATTTGAAATTTCTAACTAAAATTTTATTTTAGAATTATGTCACTTCTATGCATGTGATGATTTGACTTTTCTTTGTCCCTCAGATAATAAGGTAATAAGTAGACCAAAAAACTAAGTGTATATTTTCCTCTGTGACCTTGAGTAAACAACTTATCTGATTCTTTGTTTTATTCATTTGTAAGTTGGAGATAGTAACAGAATGCTATATGATAAGTTCTATAGTATGGATGTGATGATGATGCTAAGGGAGAACATTTATTCACTTTCCCAGGAAGAGGAGAAGAAAGATTTCTGAACTGATATGATAGCTATATGAGCTTTATAAGTCAAGTATAACTTTATCTGAAAGAGAGATGAGGAAAAGAGTAGAACTGCTCCAGTCTGTAAAGAACCGATATATTTAAGAACCTTGCACAATATAGAATGTAGGGAAAATACATGTCTAAGCCTGCTGTGCATTAGTAAATTGCAAGTAAATCAATGTAGAAAAGGCAGAAAATGGGTAATAAGACAGGATCACTGGGAGACTGAAGATTTCTTAGGGAAGATTAAAGATTTCTATACTGAAGGGAAGAAGGAGGCATGGAAATATTATAAATAGTTAAGAGAAATTATTAAATTTGCATATATAAATATCACTCAGATGGTAATGTGGAATAGATTCACTGGATCTGAACTCTTCACTACATGGTAACCAAGTGAGATGAAGAAGGCAATTTCCAAAGTGAGTGGGGAGTGGAATAGAAGCTCATTACTTAGTTGTTGATATGAATAATAATGCTTTTCACTGAGAAAGTGACATTCAGGAGAAGTCATAATATTTAGTAGATTAAGGGGATACTTTAAATCTTATTTTGTTCTTTTGATAATTACTTTGTATTAAATAAATCATAATGTTGAAGCTTCACTAGTCATATAACAGGTGGTTTCTGTCTCTTGTTTTGATCTTTAAAAATATTACATATTTTAAAGTACCTAATCTTTGAAAATATGAACAAAGGAATGATATAAAATTAGAAATAAATAGCAATAATAACAGCAAAGGAAAACTTGGAAAACCATGTATTTAGAGGGAAATTAAAAATATTTAAAATAATTCACTTGTGAAAAAACAAGTCAAGATAAAAATGTTTAAATTAGTACCAAATGAATGATGTGAAAACTTCCACAATGCTATAAGAAACATTCAATATTACTAAACTAAACGTATAACTTGTTAGAAAAAAAATAGCAAAATAAGAAGATATATCAGATGAAACAAGAGAGAAGAGATTAAAGTATAACACATGACAAAGTAGAACAAATTCAAAACTTGATTCTGAACTAGCTGATAAAAATAAAGCATCCTTAGTTAGATGAGTAAGAGAAAAACATAGTAGGTACGCATACAAATGACTTCCCAGGTAGCCCTAGTGGTAAAGAACTTTTCTGCCAATGCAGAAGACCTAAGAGTCTGATTTGATCCCTGGGTCAGGAAGATCCCCTGGAGGATGGCATGGCAGCCCACTCCAGTATTCTTGCCTGGAGAATACCATGGATGAAAGTGCCTGGTGGGCTATAGTCCATAGGATCACGAAGAATGGGACACAACTGCGTGACTTAGCATGGACACATACATACAAAACTAGGAATGAAAATGAAATTATAATTATAGACCATTTGTATTTGAAGATGAAACAGAAATACCTTTTTAACTCTGAACCCTGAAAACTGATGAAATAGACAGTTTTCTAAAAATGTGTAGTTTAATAGACAGTGCAACTTGGAAGTTTAAAAATCTGGATATTGGAACTAGAATCCTGGGTTCAAATCTTTCCTTCCAAGTTTTCCATCGGAGTCCTCTGGGAAAGTGATGAATTCTCTGACCATGTTTTTTTTCATGTATTAGGCTGAGGCAATAATAATTATTGAGACCAATAATCCCAAAATAGCTTAAGAAGAATTATAATATTTGATTATCCTTATAAGTAACAAAGATAATAAATTAGTAATTTAACTTTTTTTTCCTGAAAGAAAACTTTCCATCCTAATATCTTCCTGAAAAGATTTACCAAATACAAAAAGAAGCAATTCAAATTTTAGAATTTTTTTTTTAAATCTAAGAGAGAAAGATTTTCCAACTCAAATAATGAGGTTAACATAAAGTACTTAGGTTGACAGTATCAGTTTAACACTAAGTAAATTAACTTGATTGACAATGTCAACTGATTAAACAAAAATAAAATTATAAACTATGACAAATTGATATAGATATGACATTTGATAATGTTCAACAATATATTACCTAAAAAACAGCAATATAATGGAATTATATTAATGTGGCAAAAGATATATGTAAAATAATACATACATATAGTTTCATGTATAGTAAATCAAATCAAATACATATAAAGTTAAAAATGTAAAGCATTTGTCTTAATATCAAATATAAGTAAAGAAAATCTTTTACATTCAGCATTATATGGGGAGTTTTTTTGTCTGAATAAAAACTTAAAACAAATAATTAATCAAAGGAATAAAATGACTAGTATTAGAAAGAAAGGAAAAAATGCTTTCATTATTTTGACAGTATTATTATCTCTATAGAAAAGTACACAAATATTATAGAAAATATAAGTAAAGTTACAAATGAATTATTAGATTTAAGGAGAAGATTCAGCAATTGGATATAAATCAATATCCAAGTGTATTGGTTGGATACAAATTTTTTCAAATCTTACAGATTTTAATAGCAAAATAAATAAATATTTAGATAAGACTGAAATCATGAGATATTATTCAAAGCTATTAAAAGATATCAACAAATGTCAAGAAAAATACCATGTTCATGAATTAAGACTTTTAATATAACATGAAGTCTATTCTCCCAAAATAATCTACATTTAATATAATTAAGATTGCAATCTAAGCAATGATTGACAGTCTAAAATCTGAATGGTAATGCAAAATATCATGAATAGTTAAGGCATTCCTAAAAATAATATAGAATAGATATGTCTAGCTAACAATCAGGACATTGTAAATTTATATTAAGATAGAAGTATTAGTATAAGGCTAAAACGTTAAATAGTGGAAAGAATAGGGATATGGAAATTTAGTTTATGATAGAATTGATATTACATACAAATGGGGAAGATAATACATTCATTTAAAAATTACATTTAGCCCTTACCCCCTAGCATAATAAAATACCAATTTCCCTCGGATTAAATAATGGAATACAAAAGATAAAAGCATAAAAATTTTAATAGAAAACATAGAAGAATAAGTCATAATATCAGTGTTTCTTAAATATGTTAAAAAAAACAATTTATTAAAGAAAAACTGGGAATTTTAACTACATTAAAACTTAGAACTTCTGTTTATGAGAGGATATCACAAAACATGATACTAATGTAGAAATATTTATAACATATGACTGATACAGATGATAATGTTTTCTTCTACTTAAAAAATAAACTTCAGATTGTAATGCTGGCCCTTTCCTGCTTATCAAAATTATGGTTGATTGTTTTATGTAAGTTTGATTTCTTAAAAAACAGAGCCAGCACTTATGATAAGGTACTTTTGGGCAAGAATGGTTATTAAAAAGAGTCACTGACTAAAAAGTCAGAAATCACTGCAAAACCAAAAGGAGAGAGAGAGAGAAACCTTGAGACTCCCCACAGTAAGAGTTACTCATGAAGGAGGTAGCAATCAGCAAAAGTGGAAGTAAAGCTGCTCAGTCGTTTCTGACTCTTTGCGACCCCTTGGACTGTAGCCCACCAGGCTCCTCCGTCAATGGGATTCTCCAGGCAAGAATACTGGATTGGGTTGCCATTTTCTTCTCCAAGGGATCTTCATGACCCAGGGATTGAATCCAGGTCTCCTGCTTTGCTGGCAAATACTTTACCCTCTGCGTCACCAAGGAAGACAAAAGCAGTCAGTCTAGGCCAAAAAAAAAAAAAAAAGTTGTCATAGTCAAAAGAGAAACTAAGGAGTGGACTGCTATAGTGAAACCAACAAGCAGAAATCCATTACCCCCAACCCTCCTCAACTACTCCTGAAGAGGCAGTAGTAGAATACAATGACCTGAACCATAAATAGAGTTTGACGGAATCTGTGGCTTCTGTAGGATAAACAGAATCATTCTAAAATTGGCCTGGCATGATGAAGTCAGAGAGATGATATCTTTATTTATATCTCTTACTTTCCTACTTTTACCTCCTATTGGCAGAACTGAACTAAAAGAGTAAAGTAATATCATTAATATATTATGCAAATGTCAGCCCCTGTTCTCTCCCCTTCCCCCACCACCGGAAATACAAGGAATATCCAGAAAAGAAAGTAAAAATCCAGAGATAGCTGGTACACCCAAATTCCCAAGATTTACAACAGCAACCATAGTAAAAATGATCATACCTTACTGAAGTATAACACTTTATAGTCTAAAAAGTACTGAGAGAGTCAATTCCTAGGCAGGTTGATAAGTCTGGTGGTCTCTAAGGAGAGAGGGGTCTGGAATTCTCAAGGAGGAGGAAAGGACAATCTTTTTTTCTTTTTTTCCTCTACATTCTTTAGTCTTAGTCACATAAAACATTTTTATCTTTAAGCGTCTAACTGATGATTACACAATAAACAACTCAGTTTAAACGTTGTACTAAGGATTATATAATAACAATATATCCTGCTTGAGGACAGTTTCTCCTTCCTGAAAAGCTTCTGGTTAATCCTGTTATCTCAAATTGTAAATTATGGGGGTGGGTCTGGTAAGATCTTTACAATTTCCAGACATTCTTTTGATTCATTGTAATAACTAATTAAAAAGTATATAACTCCCTTGCCTCCTACTAGTGAGGGGGCACTCTTTCTGCCCCCTTCTGATGTCTATGTCAGAAGCTTTCTCTATCTCTTTTATACTTTGATAAAACTTTATTACACAAAAGCTCTGAGGGATCAAGCCTCATCTCTGGCCCCGGATTGAATTCTTCTGCTCCGGAAGCCAAGAATTCTAGTGTCTTTCGTGGTTCACCAACAACATTTCAGTACTTGCATATATATGATAAGGTTCATCTATAAAAAATCCACTTAGAGAATTATTAACCTCTCAATTTTACAAATTGAAACTAAGGCTTGGGGGACTTCCTTGGCAGTCCAGTAGTTAAGCCTCTTAGCTTCCATTACAAGAGGCACAGGTTCCATTCCTGTTCGGGAAACTAAAATCCAGCACACCACATGGCACAGCCAAAAACCAGAAAACTAAAACTTGAAGATGTTGGTACATGGGCATGGCCATGTAACTAAGAAAATGAACTTTAAATTCCAAGGACTGTGAAGGCTTCCCAAAATAAAAGCAAGTATATATTTACATTAGGGTTGGCAATTTCTATGTAATGAATTCCTTTACTCGCTTTCTCCTTTCCTCGTCCCAAAACATGCACAGTGTTGAGTAATGTTAGAAAGATTAGGACTTGCTGACTTTGCAGTGAGCTACGAAGGGAAACTTTTGGATCATAGAGATTGGGATGCAAATACTGAATATACGTAGCATAGTTGAGCTAGGTACAACTAGCTTTACAGGTAACCTACCTGCACAGTATGTCTAACTTCAGCGATTCTCTCCTTTTTCTCCTGCTTTTTCAAGTTAAAGAACATATGCTCTGGAGTCAAATGTTTTGGGTTCAAATCAGAATTCTGTATTTACTATGTGTATAACTGGAGAAAGGATATCATCCCTGAATCTCAGTGTTCTTCTATGTAAAACAGAATCCATCATAAACTTTCTTTGAGGGGATATTGTGAAGATAAATATAGATAATTTATGGTAAATCCCTTTGAAAAATATCTGGCAGATTACAAACCATTATTGTCATTTTTTATCATTATCTGTATCACTACTCTTCCAAGATCATGCCTATCATTATAATCTAATCTCCCATCATTAAAAAGTTACTTCTTTTCTACCCCTGATTTCCTTCATAGCAATACTAATAAGAGTTTTCTCTAAGCCATCTCTACCTTTGTATTGTTATTCTCAACAATTTCTATTTATTCATGGTTTCTCAAATTTAGCCATGACTTGTATCTTACTAAATCTGATGACACTTCTTCTGTTCTTGTCTTTTGCTTCTCAGCAAAATTCAATAAATTGGATTCTTCTTTCTTGTTCTGGTGATACTTCTCTAAACCTGTCTTTTTAATCTTCAGCTCTATATTAAACATAACTTTTGACAGTTCTAATCAAAGTTTCTTCAGTCATTATACAACATTATACTACTATTTAATAATAAAATTTATGACAGAAATTATCTTAATCTACTTTTTTTATGTTTATTCCCAGTTCTATTATATTGTAAGCCCTATAAGAATGAAACTTCATCTATCACAGTCATTGATGTATCTACAAGCCTTTAACAATGCCTGGCATATCAAAGGCACATATTGGTTACACAAATCAATAGATTAAATGATATAGCATATAAACAGTTATCTGACACAAGTGCATGCTTAAGTAACGATAGTCTTTTCTTACCTTTCTTGTTTATGCACATGAGTTATCAATGGCTTCTTAGTTAAATGATCCTCTGAGTGGTATGAGTAGATTCCCAAACATAATTACAAAATAACCATAGACCAACATTCTCCCTGCTATGAACTGCCATCCTTTTATGCTTTCTTATCCCAGTCAGTTGGAAACGCTGTTTGGTTTGGGTCACCAGCTCTTTCCCAGGGAATTCTCTTGGCAGAGTGGTCAGTTATTCCTTTGTTCTAGGCTTCCCCTCCAAGAGATGCTACTCTAGAAACAACTCCCCTACACCTGAGCAGACCTGCGGCTAGCTTAGGTGCTCTGCCACATGTTCGCCTATCCTCAGAGTATGTTTTTCAAAGGACCCACTCTCTCTCATCAGCCTCATTTCTTTAAGTGATGCCCATTCCCTCATATTAGTTAAAACCACAGTTATGGATATGATTCAAATTCTTTTCCACCAACTTCCAAAGAACCATGTAAATTTAAGCGTATGGCCAGGCACATGTTCCAATGAACATTCTGTGTCTGGTAAAAGAACTCTCAAGCCAGGCTCTAGAAGTTGAGTTAGTCGATCAGAAAGCACCAGGGAGTGATGTGGCTTAACTGTTCCACATACTAGTCTATGATACTCTCAGCTCTGACCCCAAAATAATGTTACAGCAGAACCCTAACAATATGTTAGAAAGCAGTCAGTACAGTAACACATTTGATTATCTTTATGAGGAAGAAGTAAAACTGTTTTAAGGGATGAAACGGACCATCTGTTTAAATTAACTGATCAACTAAGAAAGAACTGACCATCAGATGACCTGAACAGCACACTTACACAAAACACTGTAATTTTCAAATCACTGTTACATACATTATTTCACTTAATTCATAGTGTTATGATAAAGTAAGAACTACCAAAAGCTATTATCACTTGAAATGACCTAAGTTGTCGTCTACTCCAATTTCTTTATTCCTATAATAATAATGGTGATAATGACACCACATTACTGATTTGAGTTATCTTATCCCTTTGTAAGAAAATTAATATATTTTTTAAATTAACTTTAAAATTGACTTTGACTAGCCAGGGTTCTTCTATCTCAGTAATATTGCAATCCATGTCAATCATTCTAGATACATGATATTCTATCCTATTTGGGAGCAAATTTTTAAATTATATTCTGAGAATATTGTTTAAATTAAATATGGGATTAAATTGAAATATAAAGATGAAGTAACATATTGGCAATTGTCATCCATATATTAACTTCTATTTGAAGTCATGGCAAATGCACAGAACTTGTACTACATTTTGCAAACTCAGATACAAAGCTTGGCATGTCCTAAGATGTCAAATATAGCAATGTCAGTTACTAGGACCTTCTCTGGAAGTGCATCAAATCTAACAAAGTCAGTTACTAGGACATTCTTTGAAAGTCTATTTCTTTTCTCTCAGTTTATTTCTAGAGATTTAAATAGATGGAAGCCTCTGTTTTGGAAGCCTCATAAGGTAATCATGATCAAAAGAACACTGTCAATTTTTTTCCTGGTAATTTCTTACACAGCTTTATGGGATATGTTCAGAAGAATATGAAAGTTAAAAACTTGCAAGAAGTTTTGTAATTAAAAATTGCCAACTACCCATTTGTAAAAGAGGAAACTTGGAAACCAGTACTGGGATGACAATGGAGTCACTCACTAATACTAACATGCTATGGCAAGTTATCATCGACAGTATAACTGTCTCGTCCTTACTGTGAATCTTTATATGCCAAACAAACCTTTTCTGGAAACTCTTAAAGGGCAAATAAGGTTAGAATCTGTGTTCTTGATTATTCCATGATTGTTTCGTGGAGGTCGGAGTTTGATTAGGATATTTTAAGTGACTTCCAAGAAATTATTATTATGATGAATTGTAGATGTTAGGGTTGCAAGAGCTGGGAAGAAAGCATCTGATCCACCTGTTGTTCTCACCTAGGTAATAAACAATAATACCACTTTATGGAAAAGAAGCTGAGTCTCTCAGAGTTCAAGTACTTGGAAAGAAATCACATGGCTCTTTCAACTAGAAACAGGCCCTTCTGTTACAGCGTTTGGTATACTGTCATAATTGTCTGCTTAGTTCTTATTTATTGGTCCTATTTAGGACATTCTGAGCACAAAAAAAGAACCCATAAAGAGATTACGTGTATGATTTTTGAATGACCGGCTCCCAGTACCCTGCTTGGCACATAATGGAAGTTCAACAAATGTAATTGGAAAAAAATAACACTGTAGAATGTTAGTCCCAGTACTTATCATAAGATAAGACTCATATGTGGGCAGAAAATGGCATTTATTTTAGTTAGAAATTGTAACTGATACATTCTATTTGCTTTTAGTAACATCATAAAATCAAATTTTAGAACAGGAAACCATACCATACCATATGCCCCTCTATGTACACCTATGGCTGATTCATGCTGATGTTTGACAGAAAACAACAAATCCTGTAAAGGAATTATCCTTCAATTAAAAAATTAATTAATTAAAAAAATTTTTTAAAGAAATACAAAAGTGAATTTGACTTTTTATTTTTTCAAACTACGAAATGTAGTATAAAAGTTTAAACAACAAAAAAGTAGATATCAACACATTTCATCACATTCAGTGGAGCCCAGATGAGGCTTTATTCCTTAGGCTTGTTGATACCATTTACGAATAGAATCTAAAAAAAATGGAAAAAAAAAAGTTTTATACCGTCTTCAGGAAATGTTATATTTCCCTTTCTTTCACTAGAGGAGTTTCTTTTTGAGCCAGAGTACTCAATATAATTCACATTGAAAATTAACTTCAAAAGTACCGTGCTTTCTCACCATCATCATTATTAAAGGCCTCCAGGTGCTCAGTCCTCAACCTCTTTCAGGCAAGAAATTGTTCAGGTCTTTTTGACAGATTTAGAAACAGAGAACCAATAAATCCTTCTATAACCTCAAAGACCTATCTGTCAGTTACAGACTGACAGGTCTTTGTTTTGTTTTGTTTTGCTCTTCTTTATCCTGAGGGCACTAATGGTTGCTAATAATTGGGACATAAAGATAATCAAAGAAGAGACACAAACAGCATTATATATTAGAGAATACCACCAGGTTGCCCTAAGCATCGTTTTTCTCATCTCCCATGAACATGCATGGGTTTACATAATATTTTTCTTTCAAATACAACTGTCAGAAAACATCAGACCAAATTGATATTATTTTGTATTCAAGTGATCACTAATTCTGCCAGAGAAGAATGGAAGCAACGTTTTAAAAGAGTAACTTTCTGGTAGAAATTATCTCTTCTTTTAACATGTACTTATTTACCAGAGTTCTATTATTATGTAAAATATATCTTGGGTTTTGAATAATCATTTATCAGATCAACTTTGTAGTGATTTTATCTTTCAGTCAACTGGAAATTCATTTGCATTCACAAATTCATTGTTCTGTCAGATATATTCATTCTAAAAAGTAGAAAAAGAAGGGGTAGAAAAAGAGATGGCACTTTCTGACATATTTCATTCTAATGCACAGGTAGTTGGGTTATTTGTAGGTCTTTTTCTCTATTGTATAATCCATAAAATGGCCTTCCTTGGTTATTCTACTATTCAAATTTGAAAAGTCCCAACAAAAGTTAGAACACCTTGAAACTTCCAGAAAAAAAGCTTGTGTGATGTTGGTTTTGAAGACAATATATAAAGTTTGCATAAATATCTATCCAATTGGGGAAAATTGCTCAGCAATTTAGCTGTCCTCTTGAAAAATCTGAGGAAAAATATTGAAAAATAATAATAGAAGCTTGATGCTTGATTTGACTTTGGTTGGCAGTTCCCCTTCCCTTTTTTAATTTAAATAAACATTCAAGCATCATGGATTATTTCATCTCTATTGTTATACTTGGCTACTACAGATTTTAATGCAATAGTTGATCTGAGGGTTCATTCCTATTATCAAAGGTAAAATAGACTCTAAAGAGATTTATCTTT
This sequence comes from Antilocapra americana, assembly GCA_007570785.1. NCBI lineage: Eukaryota > Metazoa > Chordata > Mammalia > Artiodactyla > Antilocapridae > Antilocapra > Antilocapra americana. Next base: position 16,889,602 of record ML661344.1, on the reverse strand, counting down.
TTCATTAAAGACAATTTTAATAGCCTCAGTGGATTAAGACCATTTTTGAATTGTCTTTTTGGGATTTCTTATTTGAGGCTAAACTAGAGAAAACCAACTAAATAAGAAGTAATCCTTAGGGTTTATTGGGTTCTCATATAAAGCATCTTTTCTGAAAAGGCCATAATATCTCAAACAATCCATCAGTCCCCGTGCTAATCTCCATGCAAAACAGCTGCTTGCTTGTCTTTTACAGACGTTATCATAAACTGTAATAAGAATCTGCATGTCTGGCTATATCTGACTATTCCAGGGCTCAAATTTGATATCAAAGTGGATAAAGAGGTAGTGGCCTATGATGAATCCTACCAAGTACAAAAATGTTGCCTTCGAGAGGTTCTCTATACCAAACAGTGACTATTAACTAAACTATATCTTCTCTTTCAAGATATTAGATGATGAGACATAGAAAGAGATAAAGACAGTAAGTAGCTTACTACTCCAAAGCACTTCTGGAGTGAGTATCATCAGTTTAGATGCTTTCTGAGATTTAGCTAATATTACTCTGTCCTGGGCTTCCCTGGTGGCTCAAAAGTTGAAGAATTCACTTGCAATTTGGGAAACCTGGGTTTGGTCCCTGGGTCAGGAAGATCCCCTGAAGAAGGAAATAGCTGCCTGCTCCAGTATTCTTGCCTGGAGATTTCCATAGAGAGAGAATCCATGGGGTCTCAGAAGTGTCAGATAGGACTGAGTGACGAATGTACTCTGTCCTAGACTGCACTGAATAATAAGGAAATTAAATTTTCTCACATAAGCAGTTCAGAAGCAGGTGTGGTCTAGGTGGGACGTGCTGTCCTCAGCTCCACTTTCCAATTAGCCATGTTCTATTCATGTCTTTGTTCTCAAACTGAAAGCAAAATACCTGTATCGGCTTAACAAGTAAAATCCAGGGCCCGCAATACCGGGAAAAAGAAGACAGACTATTTCTTTTCTAGCTATCTTGGCTTCAGTGCATGAAAACTTTTCCAGAACCCCTCCAGAAGACCTAACATTCATCTCATTCATCAGTCAGCATTTGTTTAAATACCCTGCCATAACCCAGTCATTAGCAAAGGGAATAGGATTTTCATGATTTACCCAGTTTAGAAGCTCCATTTGGAGAAAAATAGCCTTTAGAAGAATCAACCTCAAGGAAGAAGGAAATATTTAAGACAGATATTAAGAAAGTAGAAAAGAACAAACTGAGTCGATAGCAAATAGAGTTCTTTTTTTTAATCTTGAAATTCATCAGACCTTTCTAAAACTTAGCTGGGAGTATATAAATTATTCTGTTTTTTGAGCCTAATTCCCTGTGCATCTTGTCAACAAAACCTAGTAAGCTGAATTAAATTTTACATGTTTCTACCAACTTCTAAAGACTGGCATAGCATTGTACTTACTAGCAACACCTCAGACTCCAGATCTTTTTCGACTTCTCTCTGTTACAAATTACATGTCTTATTCCTTGAACTCTTTAAATTTAGAGTAAAAATACCATTAATCAATATAGCTTCTTCCCAAACTGTATTGCCAAAAATACTTCCTATTTCCCACTCTTCTATTTTCCTGATCCTCAGTTACTGTCTTACTTTGCTATTGATTTCCTTAACTCATTCATGGCTGCAAGGAAACTACAATCATTCATTAATCTGCTGTGATTCTATTGTTATGATTATTGCCTGTAACATTGCCATCACCAACACAGATCTCACAAAATCAACTGACCATATCTGTATTCCAACCCATAGAAATTGCATTGTTTTAATGTGTTAACCTTGTGATAATTTATTATGCAGTTGTAGAAAACTAATACACCTTTTTTTAAAGGTTGCCTAGCTGAAGAGCTATACTTTATTGAGTTGGCCAAACAAATTGTAATAAAAGGAGAAAACTCTCCTTTTATATAGTCTCCTGTGTTAGTTAGGCATTGTTGCAGGCAGTACAGTGGAGAAGCCTAAAGCAAACACTTTTACTATTTTTTTTAAAAGTTCAAATTAAACCAAGGCCCATTTGAATCTGTGTCTATCATTTCCATGTATGCTTCAACAATAAATCTGTCGTATGTTCACTGTAAATTAAAATATGTGAATGTTTTCATATTTAAATAATGTAATGGTATCATACTTCAGTACCATACTAAGCTCTATTTGTAAAAAAAATATTTACTTTACAATGAATTCAAACAAAGGAATTATTCAGGCATATTTAGCAAAATATGTAAAGTGTAGACACACACTGAAAATGAAAGAGCTATATCTTGTTCTTAAACTGAAAAACAATATTGCTAAATGTGAATTCTCTCCAACTTGAGCTTTACTTTCAATACAATCCTCTTCAAATTGCAGCATGGTTTTTTTCAAAGCCAAATAGGCAAGCAGAATCTAAAATATGTATCAAATACAAATAATCTGGAATAACCAAAACAAATTTTTAAAAAAGAAAAATAGAGACACTACCGTATTTCAGTATTTACATCTCTCTAAATATGTTTGTCAAGACTCTGGTTTTACAAAATAGGGTAGACAAAGGAAATAATTGAATAGAATGTAGTCTGAGAATATATCCACATTTGTGTGGTCAGTGATTAACTCAAAATACATTGTAAATCTAATAATTAAAACTTCTAAAAGAAAATCCTCACAATTTTGTCATACATCAACATATCTTATGAAATAACACAATAAAAGGAAAATAATAAAATGGATTTTCTCAAAGTTAAAATTTCATTTAACACATTTTTATTTTAAATTTTTAAAAATTTTCATATCTTTAAGAATATGGAAAGCAAGCCACAAAATGAATAAAATATTTGTAATACATACATCTTAAAAAGGAAGTGTAGTTTTAGATGAACAGAAAAGGGATTGTCTTACATATACACTGGAAACTATCACAACATTGTTAATTGGTTGTATCCAAATGCAAAATAAGATGTTTAAAAAAAATAAAAGAAATTATATTAAGAATATATAACTAATTCATAATATAATAACTAGAAGTCAAAAAACTCAATAAAAATAGGTATGTGTTAAACAAACACTTCATAAGATGAAATATATGAGTGGTCAAGGAGCACATAAAAAGATATCCAATGCATTTAATCACTAGGAAAATGAAACTAAAATTACAGTGAGGTTCCAAACTTGTTAAAATAGCTAAAATTGGAGAAATCTGACATTGCTAAATCACTTCAGTTGTGTCCGACTCTGTGCAACCCTATGAACTACACCCCAGCAACCTCCTTCTGTCCATATGGAATACCATTTAGCGATGAATAGGAAACTTCCATTAAATTATTCAAAAATATGAATGATTTAAAAATAATTTTGCTGGACAAAAATCAGACACAAGTATATACTATATTATTCCAGTAATATACAATAAAGTCAAGATAATTAAAACTAATATATAGTGATAGGAATTAGATTACTATTTGTGGGAGGAACTACAAGGAACTATAATCTGCAAAGGTACACAGAAGATGTACTAGGAATGATGAAAATGCTCTATGTCTTGATTTTACACTATAAATGAGTGCAGTTTATTTAGTATAAGCTAGAGAAAATAAAAATGTCACTAAAAACATTAAAAGAAAAGGAAATAAAAGTATAAGTAAACAATTTAACTCAGCCAACAAAATTATTTCAAAATACTAATAGATCTTTCAAAACTGAACTTAGGAAAAGATTAATAGGGTCTAAAGTAAGTGGACAAATTCTCTTCTTTCATTACAAAAATAAAAATTACCAGATCAAAATAAATATTTTTTTAGTTATTGAAGAAAATATTCAGGGGTTTAGAAACAGTCATATATGTTATGCTAAAGAGCAAGATTCTAGTGAATTTTTAATGAAGTAAGTATGGTTTGTTTTTGCCATTCATTACCATAAATGGTAAGTTCAATATCATTTAACTTATTTCTCCACACAAGCCTATTGTATGATTTTTAAAAGGCATTTCTGATTAGTGCTTCCAGACCTACTGCATACCTTTTCTTGCTTCCTTTCTTAAAAATAATCTCTGGACATTTGCCCAAACCCATTGTATTTTGATTTTGGTAAGGAATTATTAATCCTGGCTGTTTAGAGAACTGAATAATTACCCCCACATAACCTTTCCCATTTTTCTCAAGAGGACTTTTAGTATATTTTTATGTAAATAGACTTCCATGTAACCTTCTCTCTATAACCTTTTGTTTACTCATAAGAACATTTTCACTTTCCTCTTCCAAGTTAAAAAATTAGAGCCACATTCCATATAGTAAACCATGAAAATTCCCAGGTGCCAAAGACAAAAAAACAAGGTATTACAGATCTGAAGCAAAAGCAATGGTTTAATCTATACATGTAAAACTACAGTTAGGTCATAGAAATTTGATTTAACCCATCTTATAATCACAGGATGCTAGAACTGGAAACATGATGGGCCTAATCTGATAAAACTGTGCCTCCATGGTTCTAAATATACTTTGTTTTTCTTAGTTATTAAGCATCAAAGACTTTTTAAATTTACTTTTAGAAGTCAGTGTATATTCTTATTTGAATTTCACAGTAATACCCAAGTTTAAAATGTGCAGAAAAGGATAGGTTTAAGTTTTCTTTTGAATGTCAGAAATGAATATTTTTAAAATTTTTGACTTGTGTGAACCCCTGAGATTGTTCCAAATTCCTTAATAATATTGTCACACATGACAAAATTCAAATAGTCATTCTGTGTGGAACTAAAAGTATGGGGGAAAAAAATCTAAGAATGTTGGGCTATAGTAAATTTTTTTAAAATCAAAGTCATTGTTTTTAGCACTATATTTTAAATAATTTATCCATTTGAAAGGCCTTCCCTGGTATCTCAGGTGGTAAAGATTCTGCTTGCAATGTGGGAGACCTGGTTCATTCCTTGTTTGGAAAATCTCCTGGAGAAGGGAATGGCTACCCACTCCAATATTCTTGTCTGGAGAATTCCATGGACAAAGGAACCTGATGGGCTACAGTTCATGGAGTCGCAAAGAGTTGGACATGACTGAGAGACAAACACTCATCCATTTGAAAAGAAACTTGCCTGACTCATTCTTAGATTCTCATAGAAACAAAATAGATAAATTGCTCAGATTGTAAGTTTAAATTAGAAAGGATAACTCCTATAGATAGGTGGTAATGTATATGTATTCCCATATACATAAAATTATAATGTTTTAATATTATACATACATAACACTAACCTGAAAGATTACTTATGTCTAAGAATTAACAAAGAGACATTTAGTGTTCAAACCTGGTAATTGATATACTTTTAAATGATGTTCAGAGGAACATCCTCTGAGGAACATCTCAGAGGAAGATTCTTATTTCTTTGTTCTAAGTCCATGGTTGTTCCTGAGAGAAATATCATCAACTAGTATTTAGACATACTTCTCAGAAAGATGCCAGTTTTGGTAATTTTATGTCTTCTTATTTAAAACTTGCATTTAATTATTCTTCTTTTAAATCTTTAGCACCCCCAACTCTTAGCCAAGTGCCTGACACAAATGTCTAATGTCACAGTAAACCGAAAAATTATTGAATGAATAAAAGGAAATAAATACCTTTAACTTTTTAATAGAAAGTTCCCCATGCTAAATTATTCTCTAAAGTAATTTAAGAATCATCAGTAGTTATAGTAGCTTTCATAGAACTTAAAACAACATAAAATAAAAATAATTTTAAAAAATTCTACTTGAAAAAAATCAACAAAACATAAGCTTCCATTGTCAAAATCCAGGAATGCAAAGGCAACCTATTAATCTACACAAATTACATATTCACCCTTCTTGTGAGTTAAATGCAGTAATTTTACCAATAATCTTGGGGAAAAGGAAAATTCTGCTCCACCATTCTTAAATTCATTTGGCTAGTATAATGATTAAATTGACACAGTACAAATTAACAGGAGAAAAATCAAATTTAATTTCATATATACAGAGGGCTTATGGACAAGCAACATAAAGAAATGACTAAAGCAGGCAGCTTTTATACTTTTTAGACAAAGAAACAATAAATTTGTGAAGAATAGACAAGACAAAAAAAATGTATCCTTAAGTGCTTTACAAATAAAAGTCTAAACAGAGTAGTAAATTAATAATAAAGTAGCAAAGTTTGGCTATACAACCTTATGGGCTAATTGGTGATAAGAATGTCTCTCTGCTTCTTGATGTTGGAAGAGTACCTTTCACGTGGGAGGTTTATTTTCTACTTTCAGAGAGTCAGGGTGTTCTTGCACTGACTGTTTCTTAAGTAAATTTAACAAAATAAACAATATATCATTGGGACATATTTTGGAGTGGCCTGTCCAAAGCCGCATCATTAACAAAAAACGCTGTTAGGCAGTTCAATTCTATAATTGGTCTACAGTCCCAAATATTCAGATAATCTGAGTGCAAGCAGATGACTATTGTACTTTACATTTGCAGTGATAGGCTCTGTCAAACACCCACTGAAAGAGATTTAGTTTAGTGGGGGGGGTTAAGAAAGGGAAATTGTTAAATCTTTAGTTTATGAATTGCTAATCCCTTCTTTGGAAGAATCAGCACAATTTTTATGATAAGTTTTTAAAGAACTAAATCTTAAGGGGCAAGGTTTTCATTATCTCCTTTTCAATATTCAAAATGAAGAAATGATTTATACATTTTATTGCAGAAACTTTAACTACATTAAAAAAATCTTTCTGAAAGGTGAATCAGTTGACCGATAAGAACTTGAGCTTTTTAATAAGGGATATACTTTAAATTAGGGCTTAGATTTATCTAAAGTATAGCTTTTATATAGAAATGCAAATTTGTAGATTACTTAAATCTTGTTGAATTAATATGAGTGTGAGATTATTCTTCTATCTGGGTATATTTAAATATGTCAGTTTCATGTCAATGTCCGTCTTGCTTTTATTTTCAATAATAGAATGAGAAATACAGCATTTTACAAATCAACAAATCTCCAAAATAATCACTGTTGGAAATAAATCTGGCATAATATTAATAAAGTAAGATATCTACATTCTAGGTAAAATGACATTGGTTGTGGTTAAATGTCACCTTTACTTTTATAGACAACAGAGTTTAAAAATAGGAGGTAGAGATGTTCATAAATTCATATACTGAATATACAAATATAATTAGAAAAACGTATTCAGGTACATTCCATGAAAACCTTCTGAGTTTTAATCATACTTGGATAATGTAAAATTTGTCACAGAGTTTATGAAGTGAGATTGTGATTTAATTTGAAAACACGTAATGAGAGACTTGTATGAGATGGTCATTGATTTAGGTCTAAAGATTCATATCCAGTGATACTCCTCTACAAGTCTGCCAGGTGTATGCTGAATGCTAAGTTCATTCTGTCCCTGAGTATTGCTCCTAAAGGCATGGGCAGTTTTTAAGTTCCTCCTTCAGATTTGTGAGATACACAATTTCTTTCTAATAAATTACTCTTTCACTTAAGTTACCTTAAGTTTAAATTTGTTTATGATTGCTATCAAATAACCATTTATAGTTATCAAATCAGTAGCAAAAGTAGGTTATGGGCAACATAATTTTGGAAAACTGGAGTATTTGGAATTGATTTTTGGGTTGAGATGGACTTTCCTGGTGGCTCAGTGGTAAAGAATTCTCCTGCCAATGCAGGAGAAACAGTTCAATCCCTGGGCCAGGAAGACTCCCTTGGAGAAGGAAAGAGCAATACCTCCAGTATTCTTGCCTGGGAAATCACATGGACAGAGCAGCCTGGCAGGTTACAGTCTATGGGGTTACAAGAGTTGGACACAACTGAGCAAGTAAACGACAATCATTCTGTTGAGTTGAACCAAAAGACTGAAATTTTAGTTCGTATCCTACTCATTCCTTTGTTCACCTGAAGCCATATACTAAATATTAAAGTCTCAGTGTCAGTTTTTGCATTGTGTGTTAGCTGCTCAGTTGTGTCTGACTCTGTGATCCCATGGGCTATAAAATCATTAGACACATTCAAATTCTTAGTTTGCTATTATTAGAGATAAATTATTTTACTGTAAACAGTAGCTACCTGGAAGGAAATGGCATAATTCACAGAATTAAGGAGGCTGGGATTTGACCAGCTAGACTGGAGAAGGGGCAGCGATTACTATGCTCTCTTCACCAAGTGATCATTCTTTTTGGTATGCACCTGCTGGCTTATATTAGGAACTTGGGGAAATTGAATATTTGAAAATAAGAGATAGGAGAGAATAAAGTTTAACTTGACCTTCCTTGGGATCCTAACTGGGTCTGAAATTTAAATTGACAAAGAAAGCTTAATAGGAGAAAAACATACAAATTTTATTGAATTTTTATACATACATAGGAGCTTTTACCTATGACTATGTAAAAACCACCTCAGCAGTCTTGCCTTGAGAATCCCACAAAGAATATGAGAAGGCAAAACGATATGACACTGAGGAGATGAACTCTCCAGGTTGGTAGGTGCCCAATATGCTGCTGGGGAGGAAAAGAGTAATAGCACCAGGAGGATTGAAGAGGCTGAGGCAAAATACAAACAACGCCCTGATGTGGATGTGTCTGGTGGTGGAAGTAAAGTCCGAAGCTCTAAAGAACAATATTGCATATGAACCTGGAATGTTAAGCCCATGAATTAAGGTAAAATGGAAGTGGTCAAATAGGAGATGGCAAGAGTGAACATGGACATTTTAGGAATCAGTGATCTAAAATTGACTGGAATGAGTGATTTAATTTAATTCATATAACCTTTATATCTATTACTGAGGGAAAGAATTTTTTAAAAAAAATGGAGTAACCCTCATAGTCAACAAAGGAGTCCAAAATGCAGCACTTGGGTGCCATCTCAAAAACAACAGAATGATCTCTGTTCATTTCCAAGGCAAACCATTCAATGTCACAGTAATCCAAGTCTATGCTCTAACCACTAATTATGAAGAAGCTGAAGTTGAATGGTTCTATAAAGACCTACAAGACCTTCTAGAACTAACACCAAAAAAGATATACTTTTCATCATAGGGAACTGAAAAAATAGGAAGTCAAGAGATACTTGGAGTGACAGACAAGTATGGTCTTGGTGTACATAATGAAGCAGGGCAAAGGCTAACAAAGTTTTGCTGAGATAATGCACTGGTCATAGCAAACACCCTCTTCCAACAATGCAAGTGATGCCTCTACACATGGACATCGCCAGACAGTTAATACTGAAATTAGATAATATTCTTTGCATCCAAAGATGGAGATGTATACAGTCAGCAAAAACAAGACCAGGAGCTGACTATGGCTCAGATCGTGAACTCCCTAATGCAAAATTCAGATTTAAATTGAACAAAGTAGGGAAAACCACTAGGCCATTCAAGTATGACCCAAATCAAATTCCTTATGATTATATAGTGAAAGTGACAAGTAGATTCAAGGGATTAGATCTGATAGACAGAGTGCCTAAAGAACTATGGATGAAGGTTTGTGATATTGTACAAGAGGCAGTGATCAAAACCATCCTCAAGAAAAAGAAATGCAAGAAGGCAAAATGGCTGTTGGAGGATGCTTGCAAATACCTGAGTAAAGAAGAGAGGCAAAAAGCAATGAGGAGAAAAGGAAAGGTATACCCATCTGACTACAGAGTTCCAGAAAAGAACAAGGAGATATAAGAAAGCAAAGTGAGCAATGGGGAAAAAAAAAAGAAGGAAAACAATAGAATGGGAAAGACTAGAGATCTTTAAGAAAATTAGAGATACCAAGGGAATATTTCATGCAAAGTTGGGCACGATAAAAGACAGAAATGGTATGAATCTAACCAAAGCAGAAAAGATTAAGAAGAGGTGGCAAGAATACACAGAAGAACTACACAAAAAAGATACTAATGACCCAGATAACCATGATGGTATGATCAGTCACCTAGACATCCTGGAGTGTGAATTCAAATGAACCCTAGGAAGCATCACTATGAACAAAACTAGTGGAGGTGATGGAATTCCAGTTGAGCTATTTCAAATCTTAAAAGATGGTACTGTGACAGGGCTGCACTCAGTATGCCAGAAAATTTGGAAAACTCAGCAGTGGCCACAGGACTGGAAAAGGTCAATTTTCATTCCAATCCCAAAGAAGGGCAATGTCAGAGAATGTTCAAACTACTGCATATTTGCACTCATTACACATGTTAGTAAGATAATGCTTAAATCTTTCAAGCTAGGCTTCAACAGTAAGTAAACTGAGAAATTACAGATGTTGAAGCTGGATTTAGAGAGGGCAAAGGAACCAGATTTCAAATTATCAACATCCATTAGAACATAGACAAATCAAGAGAATTCAAAAAAAAAAATTCTACTTCTGCTTCATTGACTATGCTAAAACTTCGACTACATAGATTATAACAAACTATAGAAAATTCTTAAAGAGATAGGAATACCAGACCACCTTATCTGCTCCCTTAGAAAACTGTATGCAGGTCAAGAAGCAACAATCAAAACTGGACATGGAACAACGGACTGGTTCAAGTTTGGGAAAGGAGAACATTAAGGTTGTGTATTTCCACCTTGCTAATTTAACTTATATGTAGAATAGAACGTGTGAAATGCCAGGCTGGATGAAGCACAGACTGGATCAAGATTTCCAGGAGAAATACCAATAATCTAAGATATACAGATAACATCACCCTTATGGCAGAAAGCAAGGAACTAAAGAACCTCTTGATGAAGGTAAAAGAGGGGAGTGAAAAAGCTGGCTTAGAACTCAACATTCAAAAAACGAAGATCATGTCATCTGGTCTCATCACTTCATGGCAAATAGATGGGGAAACAATGACAGATTTTATTTTCTTGAGTTCCAGAATCACTGTGAACTGTGACTGCAGCCATGAAATTAAAAGACGCTTGCTTCTTAAAAGAAAAGCCATGACAAAACTAGATAGCATATTAAAAAGCAGAGACTACTTTTCCAATAAATGTCTATATAGTCAAAGCTATGGTTTTTCTAGTAGTCACATACAGATATAAGGTTTGGACCATAAAGAAGGTCGAGTGCCTAAGAATTGATACTTTTTACCTGTGGTGTTGGAGAAGAACCTTGAGAGTCCCTTGAACTACAAAGAGATCAAACCAGTCCATCCTAAAGGAAATCAGTCCTGAATATTCATTGGAAGGACTGATGTTGAAGGTGAAACTCCAATACTTTGGCCACCTGATGAGAAGAACTGACTCACTGGAAAAGACCCTGATGCTGGGAAAGATTGAAGGCAGAAGGAGAAGGGGATGACAAACGGTGGGATGGTGGGATGGCATCACCAAATCAACAGACATGACTTTGAGCAAGCTCACTATCAGCAGATGGCGATGGACAGGGAAGACTGGTGTGCTTCAGTCCATGGGGTCTCAAAAGAGTTGAATACGACTGAACAATTGAACAACAATGAGGAGTTTTTACAAGTGAATGAAGACCAGAAGAAGTGACATAGTAGGAAGTTTTACCTTTGGACAATGAAACAATAAGTTTGTGAAGAAATGACAGCAAAAAGAGTTTGTGCTAGAAGTAATAAATGGGCAAGCATTAATCGAAATATAAGGTTAGTATAACAAATGTTTGTACAGAATTCTTGGCCCCCAATTCCCTGTTTCTGGTAAGACTTCCTGCCTCTTTGTACAAGGAAGGTATCTTTTATGACTTGTAGCAGAAAATAAAAGTGAGAGTTGGAGTGGGTTTCAGAGTGACTTTCTGATTTCTTCTATTTTTAAAATTCCTTCAGCCTTTATGGCATACTTAATATGTCATATTTTGGGACTGTGTTCCTTGAACCCCATCAAGAATGCCAGAAAATGCTCATGATAATCTATTTACTATTAAATGAACTCTACAGTACCACAACAATAAATAGGTTAGACCCAAATAGCTCTAAATGCAGAAATATGAATAAGAAAGCAGCTCACACTATATATGAGCTATTATTTTCATATTTTCACTCATCCTGCATCCAAAAACGATGGTCTTCATAAAGTTTCCTATGACTGCATGATTGAGTGAAAAACCTCTGATCTCATTTACAAAAGGCCCAATAATCTGTACCAATTCTATATGGAATTTAACTGCTTAGACGTTACAATTTCACCACAAGTGGTCTTTAAGGACTGTAGAAAGTAATATTCTTCCAGTGGACATAGATGTGTGTTTATGTTTTCTGCTTTGCATACTCAATTAGCTGCTAAGAATCTTGGAAGGAGTAAGATCAGAGGATTAGTGACAAGGAGATTTGGGAATGGGAAACTAGACCTCTTCAAAAAAGTCAGGAGCTTAAAAATTTTTGTGTTTGTTATGATTACTCATCACATTATTTTCACCTCTTCCTCATTCTCATTAAATTATATGTTGCTATAATTAGGTGCCCAGGCAAACCCTCTCTACATGTGGTCCTCCTCTTCACTCAATCAGATGATCAACTAACTGTTTAATGACCTCTTCACAAAGGAACAGTGCAAAAAAGACAATGCTTAGACTAAGACATACATTTTCCTTCAGTACCAACCCTGTTCTAATTGCCAAGTTTTTGAGCTTCTGGGGGTAGAGACCAAATTTAAGTCCCTTCCATATCAAAAATATTCAGAAAATTTGGTGAAAATGAAAGTGAAGTCACTCATTCCTGTCTGACTCTTTGCGAACCCATGGACTGTAGCCTACCAGGCTCCTCTGTCTATGGGATTTTCCAGGCAAGAATACTGGCGTGGGTTTCCATTTCTTTCTCCAAGAGATCTTCCTGACCCAGGGATTGAACCCTAGTCTCCTTCATTGTAGGCAGATGCTTTACCATCTGAGCCACCAGGGAAATTTTGGGTTGATTAACTGAAGGAGACAGAAATTTGCCTTCCCCAGAAAAATCCTTTGGAGTCACTTAGATAGCTGAATTTGAATTTGTGTACTGAGTTGAATATTGTATTCCTCCCAAAGCATGTTCACCCAGGACCTCAGAATGTGACCTTATTTAAGGTCACATGCAATTAGAAAGTAGTTAAGATGAGGTCATCTGGTATTAGGCTGGGCCTGAATCCAATATGATTGGTATTGTCATAAGGAAAGAGAAATTTCAATATAAAACTTATAGTAAGAAATATATATTTGGTCTTCCTTCCCTTTTCCTGATGTGCAGCTTCTAAAACCTTAATTTCCTATGTAAGAGCAATAGGGGCATCTTTTATCATAATGCTTAGTTTTGTTCCCAGTTCCCAAGATAACTCAGAGCAATAAAGAGGAAAGGTGTGTCTTTTGTTATTCAAATGAAAGTTCCTTTAGACAAGCCGTGAGTGCATGTTAATGAGGTTACTTTTGGAAAGCCCCTGTGGATGGGTGCTGTTTGCCAGGGGAACCTACCAGGTGATTAGAATATTGGAAATTTTAGCTCCACCCCTGGAGTTGGGGAGAGGAGCCAAAGGTAGACATAATCACTAATAACCATTGGTTTAATCAGGCATGCTTATGGCAATGAATGTGATGTGAAGGTCACTCAGTGGTGTCCACCTCTTTGTGACCCCATGGACTATACAGCACATGAAATTCTCCAGGCCAGAATACTGGAGTGGGTAGCCTTTTCCTTCTCCATGGAATCTTCCCCACCCCAGGATCAAACCCAGGTCTCTCTCATGGCAGGTGGATTCCTTACCAGCTGAGCCACCATGGGAAGCCCACCAAGGAATGAAGCCTCCTTAAAAATCCATAAGGACAGGGTTCAGGGAACTTCTTAGTTGGTAAACAAGTGAAGGTTCTAGAGAGTGGGGAGGGAACCCAGTGACAGCATGAAAGCTCTGCACCTCTTCCTACATACCTTGCCCTATCCATCTCTTCTGTCTGGCTATTTCTGAGTTATACCCTTTTATTTGTTATTGTTGTTCTTCACTTGCTAAGTCATGTCTGATTCCTTGAAACCTCTGGGCTGCAGCACACCAGGCCTCCCTGTCCTTCACCATGTGGAGATCGCCCAATCGTGTCCAGTGAATCAGTGATGCCATCCAACCATCTCATCCTAGTATAATAATCAGTAATAGAGTAACACACTGTTATCTTGAATTCTTTGAACCGCTCTAACAAATAAATCAAATCCAAGGAAGGGGTTTTAGGAACCTCTGGATTTATAGCCAATCAGTCAGAAGCACAGATGACAACCTGAATGTACCTTGGAATCTGAAATGTGTGGGAGGAAGCAGTCTAGGGAACTGCGTCCTTAAAGTGCGGGATCTGACATGATCTCAGATAATGCTGTGTGTGTATAGGAATAGAGGAGACACACAGAGGACTGTTTTTCCTTTCCAGAAACACAGACACACAGGGAGAATACCACGTGAAGACAAGGACAGAGACTGAGTGACCCATCTGCAGCCAAGGATTGCTGGCAACAATCAGACGCTAAGAGAAAGGCATGAAACAGATTCTTCTCTAGAAACTAGAGAGGTCTCAGCCCTGCCCAATGTCTTTATTTCAGACTCCTAGCATCAAGAATTGTGAGAGTTGGGCCATAAAGAAAACTGAGCATCGAAGAGTTGGTGCTTTTGAATTATGGTGCTAGAAAAGACTCTTGTGAGTCCCTTGGACTGCAAAAGGATCAAACCAATCAATGCTAAAGGAAATCGACCCTGAATGCTCATTGGAAGGACTGACACTGAAGCTGAAGCTCCAATACTTTGGCCACTTGCTATGAAGAGCTGACTTACTGGAAAAGAATCTGATGCTGGGGAAGATGAAGGACATGAGGAAAAGGGAGCAACAAAAGATGAGATGACTGGTTGGCAACACTGACTCAATGGACAGGAATTTGAGCAAACTCTGTGAGACAGTGAAGGGCAGGGAATCCTGGAGTGCTGCAGTTCGTGGGGTCACAAAGAGTTGGACATGACTTAGCAATTGAACAACAACAACTATATTCCATTAGAATTGCAAAGTTTTGATATAGGATGAACACTAAGCAAAACAAATGAGTAATAAAGCAGATGACAAAGAAACACATAAAACTACAGGAAAGTAAATTTTACAAAACTAAAACTTATTTGCAAAAATAAAATTTCAGGGAAGTTGCTGGAAAAAATAGTAGTCAAAACAGAATAGAGGCTGTATTTTATGCAACACAATATAGCTATTTAATAAATATGTCTATGCTTTCATTATTATTTTTCTCTTCTATCATTAATGTTATTAATTTATGAATCACCACAATCTTACAAAATATATGGTAATTGTAATGCTTAATTAATCTAAGCAAAGTACTACCAGAGTAGATGGATAAGTAAAATTTCAAGTTCATTTTATAAAGACCTCAGCAGTTTTATGCTGTTAAAATCCATGGTAGTAGGTTCTTTTTTGATAGATAAATTTCCTGCTGTTTTCCTGCATTAACTATAGTACTAGGCTCATAATTCATACATCCATAACCTAACTAGTCAAAATTATTTCGGCACATTATTAGATATTTGTCCTAGATTCTGCAGAAATTAAAATACATCAAAGATTGTTGGATCAAAATATTTTAAAAGAAAAAAATTGTAATTTAGATTGTCTTCAAGGTTTTCTACATTTTATTATTGAACTATGTTTTTTAGAAAACACATTTCAAAGAAAACTAGATTACGTATTTATTTATAATTTAAGATCTCATCCCCCAAAGATACAATTTATTGTAGCAAATTACTTAATATAAAAATACTTCAAATCTAATGAGCTCTTCCTATGTGGAGGAAATCATTTAAAACTCTGTTCACATATATGTGGACTCACTTAAGCTCACAGTTCAATAAAAGAATTATTGATATTATCCTAATTTTGCCAGAGAAACTTGTGGCAGAGAGAGGTTAAAGTAACCTCTCCAAAGTCATAGGAATTTGAAATAACATTCCTTATTAGTAACTGGTTAAAACTAGGCAGAAAATAAGATTTTCCACAAAATGTATGATCTAGCGGGACATTTTTCCAAGTATACTCTGCATTCCCATTAGAAAACGTGAGGAAATATCAGAGAAAGGATTCCATGAACACAAAATATCAAGTGATATTAGTTCAAAAAAACATAGTCTTATTTGTGTGTGTGTGTGTTAAATGTGTATAAGAGTGTGTGTTTGTGTGTGTGTATTTATATAGATATGTACTTATTTTCTTTTCAGTTTTATTAAAATATAATTGACATAGCACTCTACAAGCATAAGGTACACAACTAATGATTTGATATACATACTTAGTTAACATCCATCATCTCATATAGGTACAAAATTTTAAAAAAAATATTTTTTTCCTTGTGATGAACTCATACTCTCTTAACAAATTTCATATATAATGTACAGCATGTTAATTATATTAATCATGTTGTACATTGCATACCTAGTACTTGTTTAACTTAGAACTGAAAGTTTGTACCCTTTGACTACCTTTGTCACCTACAAACATACTAGGTTATCACTGACTATATTCCCCATGCATTATGTGCTTTATGTCCTTAACATTTCATCCTCATACTCATTTATTCTGTAACTGGAGGTTGTATCTCTTAATCTCCCTCATATACTTCTTTCCTTTCCCTACATCCTTCCACTCTGACAACCACCTGTTTGTTTTCTGCAACTATGGCTCTGTTTCTGTTTTCTTATATTTATTCATTTACTTTGCATTTTAGATTCCACATATAAGTGAAATCATACAGTGTTTTTCATTCTCTGATACATTTCACTTAATACTCTCTAGTCTATCCAAATTTTTGACAATGGCAAGATTTCATTTTTTATTGATAGCAATGTTCCATTGTGCCTGTGTATATATATGAGTAATATTCCAAGTGTAAACATACATAATGGAATTATACATAACTGTGTGTGCTTGCTTAGTTTGAAAAAATACCCAGAAGGAGAATTCCTGGATTAAATGCTATTCTATTTTTAATTTTGTGAGGATACTTCATAATGTTTTCCGTAGACCCTGCACTGGTTTACATTTCCACCAATAGTGAATAAGTATTCCAATTTCTCCACATCTTTCCCAACACTTATTTTCTGTCTTTGTGTTGATAGGCATTTTGACAGATGTGAGGGAATATCTCACTATGGTTTTGATTTGTGTTTCTCTGATGATCAGTGATGCTGAGCATCTTTTCAAGTGTTTGTTGGCTACCTGTATATTTTCTTTGAAAAAATGTCTATTCAGGTCCTCTGCCCATTTTTTAATCACATTGTTTGGGTTTTGTGATGTTGAATAGTATAAGTTATTTGTACATTTTGCATATTAATTCCTTGTTAGATATATTGTTTGCAAATATCTTCTCCCACAAAGTTTGTTGATAGTTTCCTTTGCTGTATAAAAACTTTTAGTTTGATATAGTCCCATTTGTTTACTTTTGCTTTTGTTTCCATTACCTGAGGAAACATGTCCAAAAAAAATATTGAGACTAATATCAATGAAAATGCACTTTTATTTATATATAGATTATAGTGTATTTATGTATATATAACATATATACACACCTATAATATATAATTTATATAGCAATGTATATATGTATGTAATATGTATTATGTATATTTATGAAGACTAGTTTTTAATACACAATATATAGTTGGATTCTTAAAAATGCATATATAGTTATTTAAACAAAATATTGAATTCCCACTATATTTTAAGTACTTGGCTAGGAAGTAAACATGCAGAAAGTGACAGAGACATATGCAGCATTGACTGTTGGAAAAGTCACGTATAATGAGAACCATGATGAAAAGCATGATTTAAGTTAAACCTATAAAAAACACTCTCAGGGAAGTTATGGAGGAAATGATATTTAAAGTTTTGGGAGTAAAATTAGATGAATGAGCTACTTAGCTCAAGAAAAGTAAAGATGTATTAGGCAGAAATATTTCATGTGCAAAGATGCTAAGGTTGTATCAGGGAATTATGAAAAGTCTAGTACAACTAGATTAGAAAGAGTGAAAAGTTGCTGTTAGAAGGTGAGCCCAACAAAACTGATGGTTTCAGAGACTTAGTGAAGTGAAAATGTTAGTCACTCAGTCGTGTCCAACTCTTTGTGACCTCCCAGACTATAGCCCACCAAGCTCTTCTGTCCATTCAGAGACTTAGTGAAATCTAATAAGAATTTTGATTTTATCCTATGTGCGATCAACCAAAAAACATTTTCATACATGTGCTCATCTTCTCCTGTGAGAACTCCAAAATTGTAACTAATGACTGGACAACCATCAACAGAAAAATGTTGGATCCCACCAAAGAAAGATACCTCACGTCCAAGGGCAAAGGAGAAGCCCAAGTAAGATGGTAAGAGAGGAGAAATCATGTTTATAATCAAACGCTATATCCTCCAGAGACACTCTGAGGGCTCAAATCTTGTGCATACCACAACCCAGAAAGCCCACGGAGACTGAGCCAGACTTGTCTTTGAGTGTTTGAGTGTCTCCTGCAGAGGCTAAGGTCAGCAGTGGCCTGCTGCAGGAACAGGGGCTCTGGTTGCAGCAGACCTGGGAGATGCAGCATGTGAGCCACACCACAGAGTCATCAAGCAGACAACCCACAAACTGGAGGACAATCTTACCAAAGAAGTTCTTGCACACTGCAAATTCTAGGGCCCACAACAGATTTCACAACCTGGGAATCCAGCAAAGGGACTGAGATCCCCCAGGGAATTTGACTTTGAAGGCCAGTGGGATTTGATTACAGAACTTCCACAGGAATGAGGAAACAGACTCTTGGAAGGCACAAACAAAGCCTTCTGTGGACCAGGACCCAGGAAAAAGGAGCATTGACCCCATAAGAGTCTGAGCCAGACTTGCCTGTGAGTGTCCAGGAGCCTCCAACCAAGGTATGGGTCAATAGTGGCCTGCCATGGGGTCAGGGACACTGAATAAAGAGTCCTGGCATAAGTCCTTTTGAAGGAGGTCACCATTATTGCCATTACCCCTACCATAGCTTGGCCTCAGGTCCACTCATCAACAGAAAATTGGATTAAAGATTTACTGAGCATGGCTCCATCCATCAGAGCAAGACTCAGATTCCTCCTCAGCCAGTTCCTCCCATTAAGACATTTCCACCAGCCATTTATCCTTATTCATTAGAGGACAGGCAGAGTGGAAATGACAATTATAGAGGACTAAACAAGCTGATCACTTGGATCACATCCTTTTCTAACTCAATGGAATTATGAGCCATGTCGAGTAGGGCCACCCAACATGGATAGACATAGTGGACAGTTCTGACAAAATATGGTTTATGGAGAAGGGAAGACCAAACCACTTCAGTATTCTTGCCTTGTGAACCCCATGAACAGTATAAAAAGCAAAAATATATGACACTGAAAGATGAACTCCCCAGGTTGGCACATGCCCAATATGCTACTGGAGAAGCATGGAGAAATAACTCCAGAAAGAATGATGAGGCTGAGCCAAAGCGAAATAACAATCAATTGTGAATATGACTGATGATGAAAGTAAAGTCTGATGCTGTAAATAACAATATTGCATATGAACCTGGACTGTTAGGTCCATAAATCAAGGTAAATTGGAAGTGATCAAACAGGAGATGGCAAGTGTGAACACTGACATTTTAGGAATCAGTGGACTAAAATGGACCAGAATGAGTGAATTTAATTCATATGGCCATTATATCTACTACTGTGGACAAGAATCCTTGAGAAGAAATGGAGTACCCTTCATAGTCAACAAAAGAGTCTAAAATGCAGTACTGGGGTACAATCTAAAAAACAACAGAATGAGCTCTTCGTTTCCAAGGCAAACCATTTACTATCACAGTAATCTGAGTCTTTGCTCCAACCATTAATGCCAAAGAAACTGAAGCTGAATGCTTCTATGAAGACCTACAAGACCTTCTAGAACTAACACCAAAAAAAAAAAAAAAGATATCCTTTTCATTGTAGGGACTGGAATGCAAAAGTAGGATGTTAAGAGCTACCTGGAGTAATAGGCAAATTTGGCCTTGGAATACAAAATGAAGCAGGGCAAAGGCTAACAGAGTTTTGCCAAAAGAATGCACTGGTCATAGCAAACACCCTCTTCCAACAACACAAGAGACAATTCTAAACATGGACATCACCAGATGGTCAATATCAAAATCAGATTAATTATATTCTTTATAGCTAAAGACAGAGAAGCTCCACAGAGTCAGGAAAAGCAAGATTGAGAGCTGACTGTGGCTCAGATCATGAACTCCCTAATACAAAATTCAGACTTAAATTGAACAAAGTAGGGAAGACCGCTAGACCATTCATGTTTTTGTGGTTTTATCACTAAGTCATGTCTGACTCTTGCAACCCCATGGATTGTAGCCCACCAGGCTCCTCTGTCCATGAAATTTTTCAGGCAAGAATACTGGAGTGTGTTGCATTTTCTTCTCCAGGCGATTTTCACAACACAAGGATTGAACTCCAGTCTCCTGCATTTCAGGCAGATTCTTTACCATCTGAGCTACCAGGGAAGCCCCAGATCTTTCAGATATGACCTAAATCAAATCTCTTACTATTATACACTGCAAGTGACACATAGATTTAAGGGATTAGATCTACTAGAGTGCCAGAAGAATTAATGACGGAAGTTCCTAACATTGTACAGGAGGTGGTGATCAAAACAATCTCCAAGAAGAAGAAATGCAAAAAGTCAAAATCGTTATCTGAGGAGGACTTAAAAATAGTTGAGAAAAAAAATAAAGCAAAGGAGAAAAGGAAAGTTACATCCATCTGAATGCAGAGTTCCAAAGAATAGCAAAGAGAGATAAGAAAGCCTTCCTAAGTGAACAATGCAAAGAAATAGAGGAAAACAATAGAATGGGGATGACTGGAGTTTTATTCAAGAAAATTAGAGATATCAAGGGAATATTTCATGCAACTTTGGGCACAGTGAAGGACAGAAATGGTATGGACCTAACAGAAGCAGAAGATATTAAGAAGAGGTAGCAACAATACATAGAAGAACTATGCAAAAAAGATACTAATGATGCAGATAACCACAATGGTGTGATCACTCACCTACAGCCAGATATCCTGGAGTGTGAAGTCAAGGGAGCCTTAAAAAGCATCACTATGAACAAAGCTAGTGGAGGTGATAGAATTCCAGCTGAGCTATTTCAAATCCTGGAAGATAATGCTGTGAAAGTGTTGCACTCAAAAGCCAGCAAATTTGGAAAACTCAGCACTGGTCACAGGACTGCAAAGGGTCAGTTTTCCTTCCAATCCCAAAGAAAGGCAATGCCAAAGAATATTCAAGCTACCACACAATTGCACTTCTCTCACACGCTAGCAAAGTAGTGCTCAAAATTCTCCTAACTAGGCTTCAACAATATGTGAACCAAGAACTTTCAAATGTTCAAGCTGGATTTAGAAAAGTCAGAGGAGCCAGAGATCAAATTGTTAACATCTGTTAGATTATAGAAAAATCAAGAAAATTCCAGAAAATCATCTACTTCTGCTCATTGCCTATGTGGAAACCTTTGACTGCGTGAATCACAACAAACTGTCAAAAATTCTTAAGGAGATGGGAATAATAGACTGCCTTACTTGACTTCTGAGAAATCTGTATGCAGGTCAAGAACTAACAGAATCGGACATGGAGCAAAAGACTGGTTCCAAACTGAGAAAGGAGTACCTCAAGGCTGTATATTGTCATCTTGCTTATTTAACTTAGATGCAGAGTACATCATGTGAAAACCTGGATTGGATGAAGCACAAGTATAATAATCTCAGATATGTTTCTGCCACTCTTATGGCAGAAATTGAAGAGGAATTAAAGAGCCTCTTGATGAAAATGAAAGAGAAGAATGAAAAAGCTGGCTTAAAACTCAACATCCAAAACACAAAGATAGTGGCATCTGGTCCCATTACTTCATGTCAAATAGTTGGGGAAACAATGGAAACAGTGATAGTCTTTATTTTCTTGGGCTCCAAAAGCACTGCAAATGGTGAATGCAGCCATGATATAAAAAAACACTTGCTCCTTGGAAGAAAAGCTATGATAAATCTAAACAGTATATTTCATGTCATTGTATGGCAAAACCAATAAAAAAATAATAAAATTTAAAAAAAGCAGAAACATTACTTTGCCATCTAGTCAAAGCTATGGTTTTTCCATTAGTCATGTATGGGTGTAAGAGTTAGACCATGAAGAAAGCTGAGCACCGAAGAACTGATGTTTTTGAACTGTGGTGTTGGAGAAGACACTTCGTGTCCCTTGGATTGCAAAGAGAACAAACCAGTAAATCCTAAAGGAAATCAATCCTGAATATTCATTGGAATGACTGATGCTGAAGCTGAGGCTCCAATACTTTGGCCACCTGATGCAAAGAACTAAGACACTGGAAAAGACTCTGATGCTGGGAAAGACAGAAGGCAGGAGGAGAAGGGGATACAGAGGATGAGGTTGGATGGCATCATCGACTGATGGACATGAGTTTGAGCAAGCTTTGGAAGTTGATAAAGGACAGGTAAGCCTTGGTGCTACAGTCCAAGGGGTTGCAAATGAGTGGGATACTACTCAGTGACTGAACTGAACTGATGCCAATATTAATTATTGATTGTAAAATGATAAGGAGTAGTTGGGGCTTCTCCTGTGGCACTAGTGGTAAAGAAAACAAATGCCAATGCATGGAACACAGGAGAAGAGGGTTCAACCTGGAGTCAGGAAGATTCTCTGGAGGAAGAAAAGGCAACTCACTCAGTATTCTTGCCTGGAGAATCCCATGGACAGAGGAGATTGGCAGGTTGAAGTCCATATGGTAACAGGTCACAAAGAGTTGGACACAACTGAAGTGACTTAGCACACACACCCAAAGAGTAGTTACCTCCTACTTCACTGTTTGTTTTAATGGTACAGGTCATATTCAGTATCTCCAAAGTATATTTTTAATCTATGTGCTTGTCTCTATTGCTACAACTCTGGTTTAAACCATCATCCATCCTTTCTCAACTCTGTTATATAAATTACTTGCTAACTGCTCCTCTATCAGTTCTCCTATCACCAATTCTTTTTCTTAATTTCAAGCCCAAAGATCATTTTGGATCATTACATTCCTGTCTTGCCTAAACATGCATTGATAATTAGGTACTAATGTTTCACAATGGCGTTAAAGACCCTTTTGTCTCTATATAATGCTCTGACCTTGCCTCCTCCTACTCTAGAGACTTTGTGTTTGCTATTTCGTGTTTTCCTTTTAGATACTCTGTTATATAAATATTACAAGGTCATCCAGGCAAAGGGAGGAGCAAATTAGAATTTATTTTCCGTCAAATACAGGATTTGTAAAACTGTTGCTTTGTCTAGTTATATCATCTTGTTTTCTAGATCTCTGCCAAGAAGTATCAATACCTTGTAACTCAAAATTCTAAATATTTCAGAGAATTGGAATTGAAAATACAAAGGCTAAAGCCTGGTTTTCCCAGAGGATAAAGCAAAGTTTGAAGTTGGAAGATACATAAAATGTATAATTACCTCAAATTTCTATTGTTTTCTTTTATATATAGTTGTATAAAAGAGGAAAACCTGGCTGTTTGTTTTATAGTGAGAATTAAGAACCTTAATTCCCTAGTGCATGAGATATTAATACCAATACTTTCCACTGTCCTTGTTAATTATGATGCTTTACTCTTAGGACTTTAAAAAATGCTTCAGTAAAACAATAGATAGATTGCTAATGTCCTTGACTGTCTCTCTGCAGTGAATGCTGTGATCTGGCTGGGGTTCCTGAGTTGATTACTCACTCTAAGTAAGTAACGTATTCTGTAAATAGCAAGCTAACACCATCTGTACAGGCTGTTTTTTGACTGTTCATAAGCTACAGGAAATCAACTCTGCCCTAATTTCCTACATGATTCAACAGGGTGGAAGCCAAGGGAATACAAGCTAATGTGACCTTTAAGTACATTCCTATGATATTAAGCTTCAGATGAAAAATTAGGGCAAGGGGTAGATGCCATTTAACATTGGATTAGGCATCTTTGCTGATATTAGTAAAGAAAGCTTAAAGATTTTGGAATTGCTTTGAAAAAGGAATCATCTCAAATTTACAAAATATATTTATGTAAATTTTGTTAAGGTTAGAATTGTAAAGACTGTTCAAAATTAATTGTAATCTAGACATCCAGTGTGCTAGTTGCTCAGTCACATCTGACTCTTTGTGACCCCATGGACTGTAAACCACCAGGCTTCTCTGTCCATGGCATTCCCCAGGCAAGAATACTGAAGTGAAGAGCCATATCCTTCTCCAGGAGATCTTCCTGACCCAGGGGTCAAACCTGGGTCTCCTGCACTGTAGATGGATTCTTTACTGTCTGAGTCACCAAGGATGCCCCCTAGTCACCTAGTGAAAACTGTTAGTCACTCAGTCATGTCTGACTCTTTGTGACCTCATGTCTCTCTCCATGCAATTCTCTAGGCAAGAATACTGGACTGGGTTGGCATTCCCTTCTCCAGGGGATCTTGCTGACCCACAGATGGAACTGAGGTCTCCCACATTGCAGGCAGGTTCTCTGCCATCTGAGCTACCAGGGAAGCCCAGTCATCTAGACTGGTGTTCAGATTTAATCTAATGTGCTTATATTCTTATATTCTGACTCTTTTCAAGATTATTTCTAATTTTTCTTTAACTCTAGCTGCCATATTGCTTTTAACATTCCTTTTAA
Organism: Antilocapra americana; assembly: GCA_007570785.1. Lineage (NCBI taxonomy): Eukaryota > Metazoa > Chordata > Mammalia > Artiodactyla > Antilocapridae > Antilocapra > Antilocapra americana. The sequence goes on along the minus strand of ML661344.1, from coordinate 16,864,949 downwards.
TCCCCTTTAATTCTTAGAAGCTCTCATATTATTAGATCTGATCACTGCATTCTAAATCTGTAAATCTAATACACACATACTTTTGTGATAAGGATGATGTGATAGGCATTTAAAACATCTCAGCAAGAGAATGGATTTCTAAGGAAATTTTGGCAATATTGATGCATCAATGTCTATGTTGATAATGTTGTTGCTCCTCACTGGGGGAAAAAAAAAAAAGGAAACCAAAAAATGTTCTAAATACTCAAATGATTACTTCAGACCTCTCAGAGACAACTGGACTTCATAGCAGGAAACACCAGAATATCACTTAACATTTCCAGGTAAACATACATATCTGAATGAAAAAATCAAAGTGATAGTCACTCAGTCATGTCCAACTCTTAGCGACCCATGGATTATAGTCTGCAGGGCTCCTCTATCCATGGAATTCCCAAGGCGAGAATACTGGAGTGGATAGACATTCCCAGGGTATCTTCCTTACCCAGGGATTGAACTGATGTCTCCATCATGCAGGCTGATTCTTTACCATCTGAGCCAGCAGAAAATCCCTAAACATATCTGAATACCACAATACAAAAGAAGCTGCATGTCTGAGAGGTAAAACTGGGCCATTCTTCTTCCTAGATAGAAAGAGATAGTAACACATTTATCTCAATTCTAAAATGAATACATGACAACCACCATTTATTTTCCTCCTATTGAAATAAATTTATATATATATTTATACATTTACAAATATATTTTGACTCCAGCCAGTCATTTCATCCAACAAAAAATCCTAAACAATTTCATCAAAATTCCATCATTGCACTTGAAAGTCAACCAGGGATGGCAAAAAATTAAAATAATTGGAGAGAGTCTTATTAAGGAACATAAATATTAGTGAATATAATAGGAAAGAGTTTATTTTCTCTTACTTCATTTGCAAAACAGAAACATTTTGAAGTCTATGTCAAGACAGTGCCAGGTTGTGGAGCCATGGAGCAGTCAGAGATGAAAGATTGTCTTTAAACTATAATAAATAAGTCTACCCAAGTTTTATTCCAAAGAGAGGTTACTCAGTAACCATGTTTAAATTCTGATTATTTTCCCTGAACTTGGCTGCTCAGAGCAGTGGTGCATCCTCAGTCCAAGCTGGGGTCACCAAATTCTCTCTCTAGTAAATTTGGGTAGAGTGTTCAGAGGCATTCTCTCAGTTTAGTCACTCAGCAGCATCTGACTCTTTGTGACCACATGCACTGCAACACGACAGGCCTCCCTGTCCATCACCAACTCCCAGTGTTTACTCAAATTCATGCTCATTGAGTTGGTGATGCCAGCCAACCATCTCATCCTTGGTCATCCTTGTCTCCTCCCACTTACAATCTTTCCAAGCATCAAGGTCTTTACAACAAGTCAGTTCTTCGCATCAGGTAGCCAAAGTATTGGAGTTTCAGCTTTAGCATCAGTCCTTCCAATGAACATTCAGGACTGATTTCCTTCAGAATGGACTAGTTGGATCTCCTGGCAGTCAAAGGGACACTCGAGTCTTCTCCAAGACCACAGTTCAAAAGCATCAATTCTGTGCTCAGCTTTCCTTATAGTCCACCTCTCACATCCATACATGACTACTGGAAAAACCATAGCTTTGACAAGATGGACATAGCTTTGACAAGCTTTGACAACCATAGCTTTGTTGGCAAAGTAATATCTCTGCTTTTAAATATGCTTTCTATGTTTGTCATAACTTTTCTTCTAAGGAGCAAGAGTCTTTTAATTTCACAGCTGCAGTCACCATCTGCAGTGATTTGGCAGCCTCCCAAAATAAAATCTCTCATTGCTTCCATTGTTTCCCCATCTATTTGCCATGGGACCAAATGCCATAATCTTAGTCTTCTGAATGTTGAGTTTTAAGCCAACTTTTTCACTCTCCTCTTTCACTTTCATCAAAAGGCTCTTAAGTTCTTCTTCACTTTCTGCCATGAGCATGGTATCATCTGCATATTTATAATTATTGATATTTCTCCTGGCAGTCTTGATTCTAGCTTGTGCTTCATCCACCCCAGCATTTCTCATGATATACTCTGCATGTAAGTGAAACAAGCAGACTGATAATATACAGCCTTGACCTACTCCTTTCCTGATTAGGAATCAGTCTGTTGTTCTATGTCCAGTTGATTCATGACCTGCATACATATTTCTCAGGGGGCAGGTCAGGTGGTCTGGTATTCCCATTTCTTGAAGAATTTTCCACAGTTTGTTGGGTCCATACAGTCAAAGGCTTTGTCATAGTTAGTAAAGCAGAAGTAGATGTTTTCTGGAATTCTCTTCTTTTTTGAAAATCCAATGGATGTTGGCAACTTGAGCTCTGTTCCTCTGCCTTTCCTAATTCCACCTTGAATATCTAGAAGTTCACAGTTCATGTACTGTTGAAGCCTGGCTTGGAGAATTTTGAGTATTACTTTGCTAGTGTTGGAGATGAGTGCAATTGTGTGATAGTCTGAGTATTCTGTGGCTTTGCCTTTCTTTGGGATTGGAATAAAAAATGAACTTATCCATACCTGTGGCCATTGCTGAGTTTTCCAGATTTGCTGGCATATTGAGTACAGCATTTTCATAGCATCATCTTTTAGAATTTGAAATAGCTCAATTACAATTTCATCACATTCACTAGCTTTGTTTATAGAGATGCTTCCTAAGACCCACTTTACTTTGCACTTTAGGATGTCTGGCTCTAGGTGAGTGATCACATATCATGATTAACTGGGTTGTGAAGATCATTTTTTTATAGTTCTTCTTGTGTGTATTGCCACCTCTTCTTAATATCTTCTGCTTCTGTTAGGTCCATAACATTTCTGTTCTTTATTGAGCCCATCTTTACATGAACTATTCCCCTGTTATCTCTAATTTTCTTGAAGAGATCTCTAGTCTTTCCCATTCTACTGTTTCCCTCTATTTCTTTGCACTGATCACTGAGGAAGGCTTTCTTATCTCTCCTTGCTATTCTTTGAAACTCTGCATTCAAAGAAATATATCTTTCCTTTTCTATTTTGCTTTCTGCTTCTCTTCTTTTCACAACTATTTGTAAGGCCTCCTCAGACAACCATTCTGCCTTTTTACATTTCTTTTTCTTGGGGATTAGTCTTTATGGTCTGCCTCCTGTATAATTTCAGGAACTTCTATCCATAGTTCTTCAGGTATCCTGTCTATCAGATTTGATCCCTTGAATCTATTTCTCACTTCCACTGTATAATCATAAGGGATTTGATTTAGGTCATGCCTGAATGATCTAGTGATTTTCTCTACTTTCTTCAATTTAAGTCTGAATTTGGCAATAAGGAGTTCATGAGCCACAGTCAGCTCCCAGTCTTGTTTTTGCTGACCTTATAAAGCTTCTCCATCTTTGGCTGCAAAGAATATAATCAATCTGATATTGGTATTGACCATCTGGTGATATCCATGTGTAGAGACTTCTCTTGTGTTGTTGGAAGAGGGTGTTTGCTATGACCAATGTGTTCTCTTGGCAAAACTCTTAGCCTTTGCCCTGCATCATCTTATACTCCAAGGCTTAATTTGTCTGTTACTCCAGGTATTTCTTTACTTCTTACTTTTGTATTCCAGTCCCCTATAATGGAAAGGACATCTTTTTGGGGTGTTAGTTCTAGAAAGTCTTGTAGGTCTTCATAGAACCATTCAACTTCATTTTTTTCAGTATTACTGGCCAGGGCATAGACTTGAATTACTGTGATAATGAATGGTTTGCCTTGGAAATGAACAGAGATCATTTGGTCATTTTTGAGGTTTCATCCAAGTAATTCATTTTGGATTCTTTTGTTGTCATAATGGCTATCCCATTTCTTCTAAGGGCATCTTACCGACAGTAGTAGATGGTCATCTGAGTTAAATTCACCCATTCCAGTCCATTTTAGCTTGCTGATTCTTAAAATGTCAATGTTCACTCTTGCCATCTCCTGGTTGACCACTTCCAATTTACCTTGATTCATGGCCCTAACATTCCAGGTTCCTATACAGTGTTGCTCATTACAACATTGGACTTTACTTCCATCACCAGTCACTTCCACAACTCGGTGTTGTTTTTTCTTTACTCCATCTCTTTATTCTTTCTGGTGTGAACTGTGAGGAGTTATCCCACGTCCAAGGGCAGAGAAGCCCCAACAAGATGGGAGGTGCTGGAACAGCTGCTGGACAGTGCTGGAGTGGCAGCTACACGGTGCTGGAGCAGCTGAGGAGATACCCCACATCCAGGGCCAAAGGGAAAGCCCCCGTCAGATGGTAGGAGGGGTGAAATAACATCTAGAATCAAATCCCATACTCACCAGAGATGCTCAGAGGGCTCAAACCTACCTTATGTGCACCAGGACCCAGAGACCCCACAGAGACTGAATCAGGGTGCGGGGCTCTGGGTGTGGCAGACCTGGGTATGGCATGAGCCCTCTAGGAGGAGGTCACCATTAAGCCCACCAGAGAACCATCAGAACTTACACAGGACTGGGGAAACAGACTTTTTGAGGGCACAAACAGAATCTTGTGCACACCAGGACCCAGGAGAAAGGAGCAGTGACCCCACAAGAGACTGACTCAAACTTGCCTATGAGTGCTCACGAGTCTCCAGCAGAGGTGTGGGTTGGCAGTGGCCTGCTGCCAGGTTGGGGGTACTGAGTGTAGCAGTGCTTGCCTGAGACTTTTGAAGGTGGCTGCCATTATCTTCATTACCTCCAGCATAGATTGACCTCCAGGTCAAATAACAGGGAGGGAACACAGCCCTGACCATCAACAGAAAATTGGATTAAAGATTTACTGAGCATGGCCCCACTCATCAGAACAAGACCTAGTTTCCCCCTCAGTCAGTCTCTCCTATCAGGAAGCTTCCATAAGCCTTTTATCCTTCTCCATCAGAGGGCAGACAGAGTGAAAACCACAATCACAGAAAACTAACCAATCTGATCACATGGAACACAGCCTGGGCTAACTCAATGAAACTATGAGCCATGCCATGTAGGGCCACCCAAGACAGACAGGTCATGGTGGAGAGTTCTGGCAAAATATGGTCCACAGATGATGAGAATGGCAAACCACTTCAGCCTTGAGAACTCCAGGAACAGTATGAAAAGGCAAAAAGATAGGACACTGAAAGGTGAACTTCCCAGGATGGTAGATGCCCAGTATGCTACTGGAGATCAGTGGAGAAATGATTCCAGAAAGAAAATGAAGAGACTGAGGCATTTTCTATGTAGCTGGAAAATTAACGTGTATACTCTTGAACTACAGGTTGGATATTTTGTATTTTTCCAAGATAATAGAATAGTGGACAGCTGGTCCACTAAAAGGAAGAGTACTGAAGTACACTAAGACAAACAAAGATAATGGAGAGAGAAATTTTTGTTGACCTCTATACAATTTCAAGGATTCCCAAGAGGCTTTAGGGGTAAAGACTCTGCCTGCCAATGCAGGCGACATAAAAGACATGGGTTCCACCCCTGGGTCAGGAAGATCCCCTGGAGGAGGGCATGGCAACCACTCCAGTAGTCTTGCCTGGAGAATCTCACGGACCAAGGAGCCTGGTGGGCCCTAGTCCATGGAGTCAAAAATAGTCAGACACTACTGAAGCGACAGCACAGCACAGAATTTCAAGGTATCCTTTCTTCCTGGTAACCTGCAATTCTCTACCTGCTGAGTTTCACTAAATATTTTATTTATTTAGTTAGTTGCTTTCAGTCTTAGTTACTGCAAAGCACACAGGATCTTCCTTGCATCATGCAGGATCTTTCTTGGCAGCATGCAGGCTCATTTGCTCAGTGGCATGGGAAGATCTTAGTTCCTTGACCAGGAACTGAATCTGGGTCTCCCGAATTGCAAGGCAGATTCTTAATCACTGGACCACAAGAGAAGTCACTCACCAAACATTTTAAATCCTTATATTAAAATCCCCTGGGAATTCCCTGGTAGTCCAGTGGTTAGAACTTCACCTTCTAGTGCAGGGGTGCAGGTTCCATCCATGCTTAGGGACTAGGGTCCCACATGCCTTGTGACCAAAAAACCCAAAATGTAAAACAGAAAAAATATTGTAACACATTCAATAAAGACTTTAAAAATGGTCTACATCATAAAATAATCTTAATAAGAGATTCCCCCTTTTTCCTTAATCCAGCTTGTATTGTTATCTGTCAACTGCAATCAAAAGATGCTTAACAACTACAAAGGTTATTTTATCTAGTGCAAATATAGAAAACTAAACCCATAATTATAATAGAGTGCTAAGTGGTAACGAAAACACCTAGAGAACATTATAGTCTATACTAAATTAGAAGGGATTGGAAGTTTTGTGTTATGATGAGAGGATAGGATAGAAAATAGAGATAAAGATAGAATAAACATTCCTGGAGCTAAGGTTGTTATAGATTTGACACTTGACCCATTTACTAAAATATAAAACAAAAACAAGCCAGGCACTAGAAAATATACACAGGGCCTGGAGCTTCATATTGATGGTATAGTCTCTCTGAGTCTTTATAATGTATATCTGAATAGAGCCTTCCAGGTAACAATTAGCCTGAATTGGAGGGGTGTTTTGTCAAGGGTTAAATGAGAGGCAGCATAGTGACAACCATACCCACACCCACATGCACGGTAGCATGCACACACACATACACACACACACACACACACACACACACACCTTGTTCTTATTTGCCAGGTCATCAAACTGATTTCTAGAATGATAGTTTTTAATTCAGTACCACTATTTCTTTAAGATGCTGCAGATATATAAAACAATTAGGTCAGCACAGGTGTTATCAAGGGAAGATAAAATGCCTACCAACTTCATTAAGATAAACTGTATCATTCATACTAAAGAAGTAAAATGTCTTGATAAATATACTATCACCTAATCTCTGTAATGGAGAAGGAAATGGCAACCCACTCCAGTATTCTTGCCTGGAGAATCCCAGGGACGGGGGAGCCTGGTGGGCTGCCATCTATGGAGTCACATAGAGTCAGACACGACTGAAGCAGCTTAGCAGCAGCAGTAACAGCAATCTCTGTAAGGCCTGCAAGGAAATCCAACCAGTTCATCCTAAAGGAAATCAGTCCTGAATGTTCATTGTAAGTACTGATGTTGAAGCTGAAACTCCAATACTTTGGCACCTGAGGCAAAGAGTTGACTCATTGGAAAAGACCCTGATGCTGGGAAGGATTGAAGGCAGGAGGAGAAGGGGATGACAGAGGATGAGATGGTTGGATGGCATCACTGACTCAATGGACATGAGTCTGAGTAAACTCCGGGAGCTGGTGATGGACAGGGAGGCCTGGTGTGCTGCAGTCCATGGGGTCTCAAAGTGATGGACAGAGACTGAACTGAACTGGACAGAATCTATGTAAGGAACTCTATACTTAATCTCTATGTAACATTTCTGTACTTAAAAATTTACCTACATCTGTTGGCCGTGGATTTCCTTTACCTTTAGGCTTTGTAAATACTTGGTCATTGTGATCAAATACCTCACTACAATCCCCCCACCCCAGAACCTTTAAATGGACTCAAAATAGCTGCCATTAGGGCTGTTATTACTCAAAGGTATATGTTTTAAATACCAGGATGTAACATCATCAGAATCTGCTATTGTTTCTCATTTTCATTCATAAAAGTGTACTGCCTCAGGAATTTCAAAAGCAGAGTGAGTTGATTTTTATCATTTTATCATATTTTACCAGGTTTGTGTCTTTTCTGATATGAATAAACTGTTGGAAGGCCAAAAGTTTAATTCTCAAAAAATGTGGCTAGTAAAACAAACCATCCAATAAATAGAAAAACACCACTTAGGAAAACAAGGAAAGAATAAACATACTAAAAAAAACTGAAGGAGTCTGCATCTTCCCCATGATCAATGGAGCAACCAAGTTCTTTGACCTTAAGAATCTAAAGAGGGCAAGGGTGGGATGATATGGGAGAATGACATTGAAACATGTTAATTGTCATATGTGAAATCAATCCCCAGCCCAGGGCTGATGTTCAGGGCTGGTGCACCGAGATGTCCCAGGGGGAGGGAATCGGGAGGGGGGAGGGAGGGGGATTCTGGAGGGGGAACATATGTAAACCCATGGCGGTTTCATGTCATTGTATGGCAAAACCAACACAATAAAGTAAAGAAAACTTAAAAAAAAAATAAAAGAATCTAAAAAAAATATGGAAACCAACCCTAACACTCCTATGTTCTCTCATTTTTCCTGTAAAAATAGCCTGATGTGGAGAAATATATGCAGATTAATTATTTGCAATATTGTGTGTGTGTGTGTATTAGTTGTTCAGTGTGTCCAACTCTATGCAACCCCATGGACTGTAATTTGCCATGGCTCCTCTGTCCATGGAATTCTCCAGGCAAGTATACTGGCATGGGTTGCCATTCCCTTCTCAAGGGGATCTTCCCAACCCAGGGATCAAACCCAGGTCTCCTGCATTGGTAAATGGGTTCTTTACCACTGGCACCACCTGGGAAACCTGTTTGCAACATTACTGCATCACATACCATGCTATGTTTTAAATCTAAAAGAATTCTTCAAAATTATTTTTAAACTCTTGATTTTACCAAAAATATAATGGAAGGATAAAGAGGTTAACAAATTCTCCCAAATATCTACATTTTTTTTTTGGTTAGCCAAAAGTCACAACTACTTCATCTCTGGACTTCTATAATTATCTCCCTTAAAATCTGCATTCTTCAATGATGTCTCTCTCCACTAAAAGCATGGTTATAGAGTCATTACCAGAAGTTAGTCTTTCTCTCTGTAGAACTGTTTACAGTACATACCATTTGTCACATGCTATTCAGAAGCTCCATTACCCTCTCTCACATTTGCAGTGATATTGCCTCTTCAGGGGTCTGCAGTATTCACCATCATTTCCAGAATAAAGACAAACCTCTTTTTAAAGGCTGGAGTTAGAGTGCTCTGTAGATAGCCACTTATCTGCATCTACCTTCAACAGTCTCTCTTCATTGACCAATCCCCTAAAACTTACTCCACCTTCAAACATAACAACATTCTTCTTAACCAGTTGACTGAATATTCCCTTCAATTCTTTTCTTCTAAGGACCTGATGAAATCTCTCTTTTCAGTTCTTCCTAGTTTATATTTGATTTATTTATTCTGGAAAAACAACTCTATAAATCCTTTCTGGTCACCATCATTTCATTAACCTTTTCCACTGTTCAGCATATTGTACTTTTTAGCAATGCTGATTTCATCATTGAATCATAAACAGCCCTTGACTTAGATTTTTCCCCCCAGGAATGGCAATGGATTATACTTCTCCAGCCAAATAAAACTAACACTATCAGTAAAACTGCATCCCTTTGAAACATTTTTTTTTTCTATGCCAAGTAAAAGGCCGGCAGAATAATAGACACTGCAATTTTAATATTACTAGCCTCAATAACCAAATTCTAGCCAACTAAAGAATGTGTTGATCTATCGAAGCTGTCTTATTTATATTTGTTATTTGTGTTACTGTTTGGTTATGTTTGGTTGCTCACATATAGTATATGTGTGTCTTTATTTGTGTTTTCATGCTTGTACGTTTGTGCCGCAGATAAGCGGCACACCTAAAAAAAAGTGGCTATATACTTTTTGATCACCTAGATTCAAGATTATCAGATAACCATGCCAGGCATTACTTCCTTAACTGCCTCTAGCACCTTCGACAATATCAGACCTGGCAGTTCTTTCTATGTGGTGAGTTAAAAAGCAATGAAGAATACCAATCCCACCACCCCCACATCACAAACATATGTGCGTTTGTGTGCGTGAACCTTTGTATATTTGTAAACCTTCTCATCAACCTACAACTAAATCTAAATATTCTACCAGTAAAATTAAAGGCTCAAAAAAAGCAGCCATCATAGTCTTGCCTGGAGATAACACATAGATGTGGGTATAATCCTCCTAAGACCCTATAAAGCTGCAGGTCTACTTTGGTTTTTTTATTCTCTCCTTTAAAAATTTAGTTTTTTCAGAGTTACTTCTTGCTGTCACAAAGAGAACTATGATTACAAAGTGTCCTTCTGCCTCTCCTCTACATGAATCATCTTGAAACTTTTATATTAATAAATTATCTCCTGCAATTTTCTCTTGGAAAATTTTTGAAATTTGATATAGTTCAGTCTCACCGAACTATAAACAGTCCCATTTTCTTTCAGCATTTAGATTTTATTAGTTTTTCAAAAAATATTAAATTAACATGCTGAATAATAAAAGAATCAATAAGATGTTTTTTACAAGTTTTGCATTAAAGGAAAAGATTATTGAAGAGCTGACAGATTGAAGACAGTAATAGTTAATGGACATACAGTGCAGGATAAATTACATTCTATATGGAAATTTGTAGTAAATAATCTTTGAAAAGCATTTCTTTTTATCAGAGTAAACCTGAGAAATATTGTAAAAACAAAAGAAATTCAGTATGACACTTGAAGTGTCCAAATGGGACTTTTAAAAGCAAATATATAGTCAGACTGTGATGCATAAAAATACACTTTGTTAATCTGTGCTTTGAAAAAAACCACATGTACTTCAATTGCCCTTGAATTTCTGCACCTCATTTTTAACTGTACTTAGTTTACATTTTACTTACAGAGATTAATCTTCCCTTTTGCTAAGTGCATTGGAAATCACAAGCACTAACTATGTAAATGATGCTAGGAAATGTATCCCCCAAGTATGAAATAAAGCTCTAACTAGATTATGCTAATAAATATTAATATGTGAAGATAGCAAAGGAATATTAAATGATTATGCTGCCCAAAGTAAGAATAATAATACACCTAAAGTTCTAAAGGCAGCCATTCAATATTTCAGGGCTCTACAAATATTAACAAAAGCAGAGCCTGCTGAAAGAATTCTCTGTCCTCAAGCTTTATGACTTGAATCACCATAAGAAGAATGACCAGTGACTACAACTAAATGGATGAAGAACTGATTCAATTGGTTAGAGCTGTTAATTAATTCTGATAGATACAGTCTACTTTTTCATCTTTCAATTATCTGCTCCAGTCATTTTCTAAAAAATAAAAAATATTGTGTACAGTTTAAGAGTCTCCAGAGAATATGCTTTCACCCTGGCCATATTTTCCTTTTTAGGGGTCTTCAGATAATTGGATAAAGAATATTGAAGCAATGGGAATAGACTGATGTTAAGCAGAATGTATAATAGAAGTCTTTGTGCACCAAAGCAAAAGTGAAATCTACCAAGAAACATTCCATGGGTGCTTTAGATCTTTGCAGGTTCACAGAGCAGAAGATGAAATGAGAAGCAGGCTCCCTAATTCCCTAGTGCAAGGCAGCCTCATAGAACCATCCTCATATTTATTTTTTATTGGTTCCAGTATTTGAAGACTATCATGCCGAAGCCATAACAAATAGCTTCAATTCAAGAGGTCATGCTCTTCACTGCTCTGCTTCGGAGTTGCTTCCAATACACTGTCATACTGCTACAAAGTGACCTGACTGATGACTAGGTCAGTGTAGTTTTCTAAGGAAGAATTTGCCCCAGACCATAAATGTTTTGTTTCCAAACTGAAGAAGGTAAAGAGAGCAGATGATGATAACCGTGCTTGGATGCAAGATAGATGCTCAGGTTCCTCCTGGCATGCCCTTACAAACCACATCTCAGCTCCCTTGAGGAAAAAAGTACAAAATAACTCTACTGTATATAGTAGGAGTACAATAACAAGCTCTGAGCACTGTTCTGAGATTATTGTTCATCCCTGCAACATTTGAGAGGGATACATGTCCTCCTGCCACATTAACAGTTACTCTGTGATTTTTACTGTAAATAGGAAACAGAGTCGGAGATATAAACAGTCAATGTTCTTAATCACAGAACTCTTGGTGCAGCTTGAGGCTTAAATTGCACTCCTTGCTAATGGGGATTAGGTAAAACCAATAATAGGAAAACAACCTGAAAACAATTGAGTAGCCATAGCACAATTGTTAACTTGCTTGCAAAAATTAAGAGGAATACAAAAAAAGGAAACAGGAATTATTGGAAGAAGCAATATAAAGCAAACAGAACAAAACAGAGTCTATAGATGTGATTTCAAGTAATTCAGTGTTTCTATATAGTGCATTGCTTTCAGCCTCAATAAAAAGCCAATTCTTAATCCTGCAATTACCCAACCTTATCGCCATTGCCCACATGCTGACTATGGCTAGAGTTCTAGATGATATTCTTTTTATTAGTGTGGCCAAAGGCAAATTTAATTAGAGATGCATCTCTTGAATGAATAAGGGAAATATATAAGGATTAACAAATTAATCCTAACACTTAATTACACTAAAATATTTGCCATTCTGTATAGAAAATATTAACATTCTAATTAACTTCCCTTTTATCTGTTCTCTCTTCAGTAACAGTGGAAAATATTATTTTTGAAGAGGAAAAATGGTGGGATTTCCTTCCTGCCAGCTTGTGTACTGAACAGGAAGAAATAATCAACCTTGTTTATTTTGGACCCTATCAGTTCCTGACCACATTCCGTGAATGCAGGCATTTGGAAGAAAACAAACTGATATACAGGTAACAGAAAGAAAACTCTGTATTGATGGAGAGAGGAAACTGTAGCTAAGTGCACCCAGGTAAGTCTAAATAGAGTAATGAAAAGAAACCCTGGTGGAATATTGAAAAAGAGATTAGTAATTGCACCATAAATCTCTGTTATCCAAGCCAACAACTAAATTCCTATTCCGTAAATTGTAATCCCTGCCTATCTGCCTCTTTCTCAGTTTGTTTTTTCCTACCTTCTCCCCAAATTGCATGTGTGCACAGGTAAGATAATGTATGTGCTTTTTGTTGAATTTCTCAGCTGTCTAAAAATAAGTCCCAGCTACACTATAGAACACCCACACAAACCTTTACATGTGCTTGCTATGACTTTACTATTATTGTTGTAACATTTAAGCAACAGATGCATGTTTTTCACTTTGGAAGGCAGACATCTGTTTTTCAGAATGCTTTCCAGAAGCTGGACTTTTCTTACAGGAGCTTATTAAATCAAAGAAGTTCTACCATCACCCTCTGCTTGTGTCCCTCAATCCAAAATAATTTAAGAAACAGAAAAGAGAAACTTATGAATAAACATATGAGCAAGAAGACTACCCTGATGTCAATTAAATAAGTCTATACAATGTTCACTCCAAAGTAATCTATGCAAATGAAATTTACTGTAATAGTACAAAGGAAGAAGGAAGTTGAGCACTGAGCTGTGATGTATGGAGAGTTGCCTAAGGAGCCAGGTAGCCCAGAACTTCAGAAAAATTGCATAATTTCCATGACAAATAAATTCTGTCTGTTTTTATTAAGAAAAAGTGTAATCTAAAATACATATAGTTGTTTGTGTCTGATTCTGGCATGTTGAATGCCATGGTTCAAGTAGGGAACATTTTTTTCATGAAATGTACATAAGAGGAATTTTTTTGTCTTTGAGTTATTTTGTTTCAGTTTCATTTGGGGAAGGGGTTCTATTTGCTTTTACTTTAAAAAGTAGACACTGCCAGTTCCATCAAAGTGTAGTTTGCAAAATATGAGATTTCAAAGCCCTTAAAACATATCTAGTTCATCTGGAATTTGTAAATATATTAACTCAGTATTCTCCAAGGGGAAAATGGTACGTTTTAGATGAATTTTGGATGTAAATTCTAAACAGGTGGACAGAACAGCAGGAGGGCTATATCAGGCTTTCCACAGGGGGCCCACACCATATAGTTATGGAAAATGAATCACAGGCATTGGTAGTAAAGGAAATCGGATCTGCCAAGCTGGATATTTGTAAATGAAAAGAGCACAAATGCTCAGTAAATTATATATCATGGATTCAAAGCCTGTGTCTGCAACCACAGTCATATAGACAAACATTAAGACACTGTCCTTCACAAGAACCATGCCTATTTTAATTTACTTTTAAAGTCTTTTGCTGTAAACCTCAGTGTTCACATGGTGAAAAACATTTTTTTCTAATATCCATACTGCATATGTGCCCGAGAGAAAAGGTTTTTTTTTTTTTTTAATTACAAACATTTGTGAGCTTCCTGCTGATGACACCATTTATGACACTGGCAGGAACAGAGTTCAAATGAAAAGGTGATGAACTTTATACCCTCCTAGTTAAATAATACAGAAGAGAATGAAGGAGTTCCTGTGTCATATTTCATCAAGGCACAAACTGTCCTGAGAATAAATAACAGGTGTTATTTTTGGTGGCACACTCCCAATGGAGACATTGATATTTTTGTGGAATTTCCATTTATTGTTGGCATTCCAAGAAAGTGGCAAATTTTTTGTTTTGTGTTGTTTTTCCTAGTTGGCAATTTTCAGGAAGCTTAACAGTTTTAATTTAACAATCCATTTAAAATATTTCAAAACCATTAGAAGTTCAATGGTTAAATGGTCTTGGCTTATAAGGCTTCTGTAAGTGTGATGAGTTCATCTGCATCTCTCAGACATTAAGGGGGAAGGATCCTCAGTGACATTTGCCCAACCTTCTCATACCCGCAGTGATTGTCTTGGGTGTTTTGCTCTTCATGACAAGGAATATAATCATAATAATGTAATTAAGATTTACTGAGCATTTACTACTTACAAGACACTGGATTAAATGTTTTACATTCATTATCTCACTTAATCCTCACTCTAACTCTGGGAGTTAGGTAGCATTATTATCCCCTTTATAAAATGGATGATGAAGCTATAGCTTGAAGAGGTTAATTAAATTGTCTGAGAGTGCTCATTCTAATCATTAGTATAGCCAGACTGGAAGTCTCAAGTCTCTGACAATAAAGCTATGTCAACTCTTAATGTGAAGTTTACCAACTGTTCAGCAAGTTGCTTATTTTTATTTTCACTAATTGTAGTTGCAGACTATTAGCCTGTGAAAGTTACCTCACAAATAAATATTAAGCCCATGTTGCTTGACTTCATTTGAACTTATTGTCAGGGAAATCAAGAAAGATTCCACTGACTTTTCCTTCTAGCAGTTTCCTTGTCCGAGGAAAATAATCAGGGTATTCACTTGGTACTTAGTCCTCAGCCCCTAGGTATTTAACTTCCTGTTTCTTCTTACTAAAGCCTCTCCTCTAGGCAGACCAACAAAACAAGATCTAAGTAGAGCTTGGCACCTGTCTATTCCCAGTGGCCTTCATCCAGTTGACAGCCTCTAGGACATTCTGGCTTAACCGAAATTCAGGCTTATAAGCCCTTCTCAGTAGAACAGAACTTGATCAGATCAGCTACTGAGGCAGTGAATCAGGCCATCTTTATCCTAGATGCTTGAAATAAGTATGTGGGAGTTAGACCACAGAAGAGAGTCACATATAAGCTCTCTGTGGACCTCCTTAGAAGACTTTCATCAATAGGTTTGATGAATGAGGGCAAAAAATGATCTCATTACTGGAATGAAAAAGTTGAGACTCAAAATATAATCTTTACAAATTATGTCCTAGTAAGAATTAAACCTAACTCACATTAAGACTGAAAGTGCCTGAGAAAACTCAAAATTCTTAAACCATGTTCTAAAGAATTTACACCGAAAACCTGCATATGGTGATTTGGCAAAAACTTTAGCACGTTCAAGGTCAGGAGGGGCGGCTGTGAGGAGATACCGCTCATCCAAGGTAAGGAGCAGTGGTTGCTCTTTGCTGGAGCAGCCGTGAAGAGATAGCCAATGTCCAAGGTAAAAGAAACCCAAGTAAGAAGGTAGGTGTTGTGAGAAGGCATGGGAGGGCAGACACACTGAAACCGTACTATCAGAAAAAGATCACGAACCACAGTCTTGTCTAACTCAATGAAACTAAGCCATGCCGTGTGAGCCCACCCAAGACGGATGGGTCATGGTGAAGAGGTCTGACAGAATTTGGTCCACTGAAGACGGGAATGGCAAACTACTCCAGTATTCTTGCCTTGAGAACCCCATGAATAGTTTGAAAAAGCAAAAAGATAGGACACTGAAAGATGAACTCCCCAGGTCTGTAGATGCCCAATATGTTACTGAAGATCAGTGGAGAAATAACTCCAGAAAGAATGAAGGGATGGAGCCAAAGCAAAAACAATACCCACTTTTGGATGTGACTGGTGATAGTAGCAAGGTCCAATGCTGTAAAGAGCAATATTGCATACGGACCTGGAATGTTAGGTCCATGAATCAAGGCAAATTGGAAGTGGTCAAACAGGAGATGGCAAGAGTGAACATCAATATTCTAGGAATCAGCAAACTAATATGGACTGGAATGGGTGAATTTAAATCAGATGACCATTATATCTACTACTGTGAGCAGGAATCACTTAGAAGAAATGGAGTAGCCATCATAGTCAACAAAAGAGTCTGAAATGCAGTACTTGGATGCAATCTCAAAAATGATAGAATGATCTCTGTTCGTTTCTAAGGCAAACCATTCAGTATCACGGTAATCCAAGCCTATGCCCTGAACAGTAATGCTAAAGAAGCTGAAATTGAACCGTTCTATGAAGACCTATAAGACCCTTTAGAACACCCCAAAAGATGTCCTCTTCATTATAGGGGACTGGAATGCAAAAGTAGGAAGTCAGGAAACACCTGGAGTAATAGGCAAATTTGGCCTTGAAGTACAGAATGAAGCAGGGCAGAAGATAATAGAGTTTTGACAAGAGAACACACTGGTCATAGCAAACACCTTCTTCCACCAACACAAGAGAAGACTCTACACATGGACATCACCAGATGGTCAACATCGAAATCAGACTGATTGTATTCTTTGCAGCCAAAGATGGAGAAGCTCTATACAGTCAGCAAAAACAAAACCAGGAAATGACTATGGCTCACATCATGAACTCCTTATTGAACTCAGGTCATGAACTCCTTAAATTAAGACTTAAATTGAAGAAAGTGGGGGAAACCACTAGACCATTCAGGTATGAGCTAAATCAAATCCCTTATGGTTATACAGTGGAAATGAGAAATAGATTTAAGGGACTAGATCTAATAGACAGAGTGCCTGATGAACTATGAACGGAGGTTCATGACATTGTACAGGAGACAGGGATTAAGACCATCCCCATGGAAAAGAAATGCAAAAAAGCAAAATGGCTGTCTGAGGAGGCCTTACAAATAGCTGTGAAAGGAAGAGAAGTTAAAAGCAAAGGAGAAAAGGAAAGATATTCCCATCTGAATGCAGAGTTCCAAAGAATAGCAAGGAGAGATAAGAAAGCCTTCCTCAGTGTTCAATGCAAAGAAATAGAAGAAAACAACAGAATGGGAAAGACTAGAGATCTCTTTAAGAAAATTAGAGATACCAAGAGTACATTTCATGCAAAGACAGGCTCGATAATGGACAGAAATGGTATGGACCTAACAGAAGCAGAAGATATTAAGAAGAGATGGCAAGAATACACAGAAGAACTGTACAAATAAGACCTTCACAACCTAGATAATCATGATGGTGTGATCACTCACCTAGAGCCAGACATCATGGAATGTGAAGTCAAGTGGGCCTTAGAAAGCATCACTACAAACAAAGGTAGTGGAGGTGATGAAATCCTAGCTGAGCTATTTCATATCCTAAAAGATGATGCTGTGAAAGTGGTGCACTCAATATGCCAGCAAATTTAGAAAACTCAGCAGTGGCCATAGGACTGGAAAAGATCAGTTTTCATCCCAATTCCAAAGAAAGGCAATGCCAAAGAATGCTCGAACTACCACACAATTGCACCCATCTCACATGCTCGTAAAGTAATGCTCAAAATTTTCCAAGCTAGGTTTTCAGTAACACGTAAACTGCGAACTTCCAGATGTTCAAGCGGGTTTTAAAAAAGGCAGAGGAACCAGAGATCAAATTGCCAACATCTGTTGGATCATTGAAAAATCAAGATAGTTCCAGAAAAACATCTATTTCTGCTTTATTGACTATGCCAAAGCCTTTGATTGTGTGGATCACAACAAACTGGAAAATTCTTAAAGAGATGGGAATACCAGACCATCTGACTTGTCTCTTGAGAAACCTGCATGCAGGTTAGGAAACAAAAGCTAGAACTGTACATGGAATAACAGACTGGTTCCAAATAGGAAAAGAAGTACATCAAGGCTGTACATGAGATGTACGTGAGATGTGTTGAATGAAGCACAAGCTAAAATAAAGATTGCCCAGAGAAATATCCATAACCTCAGATATGCAGATGACACCACCCATACAGCTGAAAGTGAAGAAGAACTAAAAAGCTTCTTGATGAACATGGAAGAGTAGAGTGAAAAAGTTGGCTTTAAGCTCAACATTCAGAAAACTAAGATCATGGCATCTGGTCCCATCACTTCATGGCAAATAGATGGAGAAACAGTGGAAACAGTGTCAGACTTTATTTTGGGGTTGCTCCAAAATAACTGCAGATGGTGACTGCAGCTATGAAATTAAAAGACGCTTACTCCTTGGAAGGAAAGTTATGACCAACCTAGATAGCATGTTGAAAAGCAGAGACATTTCTTTGCCCACAAAGGTCCATCCAGTCAAGGCTATGATTTTTTCAGTAGTCATATATGGATGTGAGACTTGAACGGTGAAGAAAGCTGATCGCTGAAGAATTGATGCTTTGAACTGTGGTGTTGGAGAAGACTCTTGCAAGTCCCTTGGACTGCAAGAAGATCCAATCAGTCCATCAGTCTGGGTCAGTTCTGGGTGTTCATTGGAAGGACTGATGCTGATGCTGAATCTTCAATACTTTGGCCAACTCATGCGAAGAGTTGACTCATTGAGAAAGACTCTGATGTTCAAAGGATTGAGGGCAGAAGGAGAAGAGAACAACAGAGGACGAGATGGCTGGATGGCATCACCAACTCGATGGACATGGGTTTTTATAGACTCCAGGAGTTGGTGATGGACAGGGAGGCCTGGCGTGCTGCAATTCATGGGGTTGCAGAGTTGGACACAACTGAGTGACTGAACTGAACTGAACTTAGCATGTTTTATGTTAGTGACTGGTAGAATTTTCAGTTTGTATATCTTATTATATCTAAATCTATATCATTATCAATATTTATATACTTGTGCATTTTATTTAGCTTTTTAAAAAAATTATTGAAACATAGTTGATTTATAGTGTTGTGTTTGTTTCAGGTGTACAGAAAAGTGAATTAGTTATACCTATACATATATCTTGGAGAAGGAAATGGCAACCCACTGTGATATTCTTGCCTGGAAAATTCCATGGACAGTGGAGCCTGCCAGGCTCCTCTGTCCATGGGGTCACGAAGAGTCGGACACGACTGCACGACTTCACTTCACTTCATACATGTATCTGGGCTTCTCTGGTAGCTCAGTTGGTAAAGACTCTGCCTGCAATGCAAGAGACTTGGGTTCAGTTTCTCAGTTGGGAAGATCCCTTGGAGGACGTCATGGCAACCCACTCCAATGTTCTTACCTGGAGAATCCCCATGGACCGAGGAGCCTGGTGGGTTTCAGTCCATTGGGCCGCAGAGTCAGTATGACTGAGAGATTAAGCACAGCACATACATATATCCACTCTTTTTTATTCTTAAGATTCTTCCCCATATAGGCCATTGTCAAGTATTTTATTAAGCTCTATGCCAGTTTCATCAGCTTATTAATTTTCTTTCAAGGATTGCTCTTTTAATTTATTACATTAAAAGATTACTATAATTAAATTTCCCCTTATTGTTAATATGTTGTTTACAAATTTTAAAAGTAATGTATAAACAATATTAATTTTTAAGTAGTTAACCAAATTTCTAATTAAAAACTAAGGATAGGCCCTTGGAAGTATAATGACTGAGTTAATATGCATGAATTTTTGGATTTTGAGTATATATTGCCAAAGTTACCTTCTAATAAGTGATACCATAATGCCTATTTTTCTACACTGAAAGGAATATTGGATATCATTACTTTTAAATATATTTGGTATTTTATTAGATTAAATAAGAAATGAGAAAGACTGATATATTTATATTTAGGATTTACCTTTCTTTTTTATAATTTAAGATTTGTGGTACATAAGTTTAATATATAACTTCAGAATAACATGTCTAATATTAAAATACAATTTATTTGCTTGAATATCATTCTCATATTGGATTATTTTGAATGAGTAGGTAAAATGATGACAAATACTTATTGGTTAAAACAATCTGTAATTAATTATTTCTTACTAAAACAAATACAGAAAGTTAATATCTTTGAGCAATATATAAAAATATCTGCTATACTTTTTAAGAAAAAATTTTTTAGACTGTCATTGTCCATTTTATTTCTTTCCTGTGTTTCTTTCTTGAAGTATGCAGAACTCATTCTGCTAGAATTATTAATGTGTCAGCATTTCTATCCTTTTTGAGAGATTTATAAATCAGTCATAAAAAATGTGATGCTGGCATAAACTTGGCATATATTCTTAGCCCAGAAGCATTATTTTTTCACACTTTTTAAAAGAAAATAGTTTGGCTGTTATATATCTACAAAGGGCCAAAATCTAAATGTTTTCTGACTCTAAGTGTGTTATGCCCTTTTCCTAAAAACATCTATTCGACAGAAAGAAATGGAAAATTCAGAGACAGTTCAAGATAACCGCTTCAGGGAAGTCATTACAACTTTGCCCTGTCAAAAATTCATGTGTTAATAGCTTCATGTATACATCAGTGCATACATGATAATAACTTCAGAACTTGTTCAACTTCCACTTAGGCAGCAATCTAAAGAAAATATTGAAAACTATATTCAAGAGAGAACAAGCAGCATCCAAACAGGTATTTATTTAAGCATTGTAACTATTGAAATTCCTTCTCATCTACATTTTTGTAACTGAAGCTTTCTGAATATAGCTAGTAGAAGACAACGTACCAGAACATTCCAGCAACACACGACTGAAAAAGGAACAATTCCCTTCATTCATCTGCTCGACACCCACAGAAAAGTCTCTGCCCAATGTCTTGGTTCCTGGGGCCAGGGTGGGGATTATTGCTGTTGTTGAACATCTTTTAAACTTTAGAAAAAAAAAAATGAGACATGTTTTATTTTATCATCCTAAAATGCAAAAAATTAATCAAATAAATATTGAGAAAATTTTCCGATGTTCAATTTTTTGCAGTCATCTCACTTGTAAAGATTACATTAAAGTTTAACCACATAACCATTGAAAAGCAATTGCAGAGAATTTCAATAAGTATTTATGATCCCCTTTCTTTTCCCTACACGTAAAGCAAATGTTCACCAAATAGGAATACTTAAAAAGAAATTTTATAGTCTTACTACATAGCTGATTATCCAAAGTTGATGATGATAAAGTAAATCAGCAATATTTATGTAAAAAATTCAAATTTATATCCTCTATACCTTATATTTCAATGGGAAACTGGAGAGAGTGTAATTAATAATCATTCCAAAAGGGAACACTCTCAATGAAATATTTAGTGTTATATAAGAAAATCACCAAAGGGTTTCTTGAAAGAGTTCATTGACCTCACAGATATTATATTTCACTTCCAAAGATTCCCAGCTTAGTTTACCAAGAATATACTCCAAGAAATAACTTATTTTATATACCTACTCTAAAAAATGTTCTCCCCATTAAAAATCTAAGGAATGAAAAAGAAATCTTGGATGGAAGGTAATATTACCTATACATGGAAGGAAGAAAGTTTTCTAGAAGAATAAAATATTGCCCAGTTTTTACAGATAAGATATTTCACATCTTATACAGCTGATTTTTGACTTGCTCTCATTTCATAATGATTCAATCATTTCCAAACCACAGGATATCATTCCCTGACCAAAAATTATTCATCACCGAAGTTCCATAGTCAATTCCACAATATATAATATGCCACACAGAAATCATTTTAGAGGGCTATATGAAAATAATTCTGATATAAATTTTAATTCATTGCTGTTATGACCTATAACATTTCTGACAAATAAAAGAACAACTTCATACTCATCCTATCAGGTTTGTTTCCTTCTAACTACTTATTTTTTCATAACAGAAGCACTCAAGTCTACACACACAAAAAAAATATGAACTCATGTTTTACCTACCTTTATTTTTTTTATTTATTTTTTATTGTTATTGCCATACAATGTCATGATATCACCATGGGTTTACATCTGTTCCCCCTCCAGAACCCCCCTCCCTCCTCCCTCCCCCCGGGAAATCTCGATGCACCAGCCCCGAGCATCAATCCTGGGCTGGCGATTGATTAGACATATGATAATTAACATGTTTCAATGCCATTCTCCCATATCATCCCACCCCTACCCTCATCCTCAGAGCCCACGAGTCTATTCTATACATCTGCGTTCCCTTTGCTGTCTCGCATGTTGGGTTCTCATTACCGTCTTTCTAAATTCCATATATATGTGTTAATATACTGTATTGTTGTTTTTAATTCTGGCTTACTTCACTCTGGATAATGGGCTCCAGTTTCGTCCATCTGAGTAGAACTGATTCAAATGAATTTTTTTTTAATGCTGCGTAATATTCCATTGTGTATATGTACCACAGCTTTCTTATCCATTCATCAGTTGATGGGCATCTAGGTTGCTTCCATGTCCTGGCTATTGTAAACAATGCAGAGATGAACATTGGGGTACACGTGGCTCTTTCGATTCTGGTTTCCTCGGTGTATATGCCCAGCAGTGGGATTGCTGGGTCATATGGCAGGTCTATTTGCATCTTTTTAAGGAACCTCCACACTGTTTTCCATAGTGGCTGTACTAGTTTGCATTCCCACCAACAGTGTAAGAGAGTTCCCTTTTCTCCACATCCTCTCCAGCATTTATTGCTTGTAGACTTTTGGATGGCAGCCATTCTGACTGGTGTAAAGTGGTACCTCATTGTAGTTTTGATTTGCATTTCTCTGATAATGAGTGATGCTGAACATCTTTTCATGTGTTTGTTAGCCATTTTTATGTCTTCTTTGGAGAACATGTTGCATGTTTACTTGGTCCTCAAAGTTTAAATGTTCAGTTTCTAGTAAAACCCAATAGCAAGCCATTTCTCGAATGGGGAATAGTTTCAACAGAGGAGAGCAGGTCTTTGTTCCAAAATTCTAAGGGTCTACACTGTGATTCACCTAGACTTGCCAAAGGCTCCAAACAGCATCCTTATCTGACTCTGGCACTCTAAGCGGCATTGGATCTGCTAGATCATATGGCCCTAGTGTTAGAGCAGCTTGCTTAGAATCCTGGACCTGTTGTAGAGCCTTCACTTTTTTGGCTGTCACTCAAAGGTAGCAGCTTTTTGAGTTTCTTGGCAAAAAAATGGAATAACACACTAAAATGAGGAATGTATTGTTTCCCAATTCAAAAGACCCACTAAGCTTTGTGGGTTTTTTTTTTTTTTTTGGTAGTCATAAATTCAACCATTTTATTAAGTTCAGTTAACATAAATGTACCAAATACTCAAAGCAGTAGTAGAGTTTGTAATATTGGGTAGAATTAAGCAAGACCCAACCATATGCACTTAACAAAAGAAGTGCTTGAAATATAAAAGCACAGAAAAATAGTGAAAGGACAGAAAATTAAAATAAAATCAGAAGGGAAAAAAATGAAAAAAGATGGAGTGGAAAATAATACGCCATACAAACAGCAAGCATGAAAATAATATCTGAAAGATAAACTTTAAAATATGGAGCCTTACTTGAAGCAAAGATTTCTCAAGAAAGAAAAGGTCAGTATATCAAGAAGGCACTATAATTATATAGTTAGTAACAGAGCTTCAAAACACGTTAAACAAAAATGGAAAGAAATAGAAAAATCATAAAGATTTTGACATTCCTCTTAGTACCCAAAAGAACAACTAAATTCATCAAAAAGTAAAATCAGAAAGGATATAGAAGTCTGAACTCTTCCAGCCAACCTGACCTAGTTGACAGAAAATATTATATTCAACAACTGCAGAATGTACAATATTTTGAAATGTAAATGGCATAGTTGCAAAATAGACCATATGGCCAGCCATAAAGCAGATCTGGAAGATAGAGCTTTGTGTTTTTTTGTTTGCACTTGCAGTTATAAACAATAGGATGGATTCTTTATTTAAAAAAAGGAAACTAGTAAGTGTCAGTCTACAGATGAATGGATAAAGAAGATATGGTGTGTATGTGTGTAATGGTAAATTACTCAATCATCAAAAAGAATGAATGTCATTTCCAGCAACATGGATAGATCTAAAGATAATCACTAATCAAAGTAAGTCAGAAAGAAAAAGACAAATACCATATGATATCACTTATATGTAGAGTCTAAAACATGATACAAATCAACATATATATGAAACAAAAGCAAACACAGTTATAGAGAACACACTTGTGGCTGCTATGCAGGAGATGGAGTAGGAGAGGGAAGGAATAGAAGTCTGGTATAACAGAAGCAAATTATTATATATACAATGGATAAACAACAACTTCATACTATATATATATCACAAGGAGCTATATTTAATATTCTGTGACAAGCCATAATGGAAAATAAAACACACACACATGTATATATGTTTACCTGAATCACTTTACTGTACCAAAGAAATTAATGCAACATTGTAAATCAACTATACTTCAATAAAATATTTAAATAGTAAAAACGTTTGAAAAGAAGAAGAAACTAGATTTTAGAGGGTTTAAGTAACTTTTCCTGAGTCACACAAATAGGAAATAGCAGATTAAAGTTTGAACATAAGGTACATTTTAGTTTGTTTGAAAGACTGTGTTATTTCAATTATATCATACTGTTCTAATTGAGGTAGGATCTATGTATCCTTTTTGAACCTGAGAAGAAAAGAGATTAAAGTTGTTAGGCTTATGTAATCATCCAGTAAAGATTATGTGGGAGCCTTATCTAGGACAGTTACCTTAAAAGTGCAAGTTCAGTTCAGTTCAATTCACTCACTCATTCATATCCGACTCTTTGCAAACCAATGGACTGCAGCACACCAGGCCTCCCTATCCATCATCAACTCCCAGAGTTTACTCAAACTCATGTTCATTGAGTGGGTGATGCCATCCAACCATCTTATCTTCTGCTGTCCCTTTCTTCTGCCACCTTCAGTTTTTCCCAGCATCAGGGTCTTTCAAATGAATCAGTTCTTCACATCAGGTGGCCAAAATATTGGAGTTTCACCTTCGGCATCAGTCTTTCCAATGAATATTCAGGACTGATTTCCCTTAGGATGGACTGGTTTGATCTCTTTGCAGTCCAAGGGACTCTCAAGATTCTTCTCCAACACCACAGTTCAAAAGTATCAATTCTTTGGTGTTCAGCTTTCTTTATAGTTCAACTCTCACATTCATACACAAATACAGGAAAAAACATAGCTTTGACTAGACAGACCTTTGTTGGCAAAGTAATGTCTCTGCTTTTTAATATGCCATCTAGGTTGGTCATAACTTTTCTTCCAAGAATCAAGTATCTTTTAATTTCAGGGTTGCAGTCACCATCTGCAGTGATTTTGGAGCCCCCCAAAATAAAGTCTGACACTGTTTCCATTGTTTCCCTATCTATTTGCCGTGAAGTGATGGGACCAGATGCCATGATCTTAGTTTTCTGAATGTTGAGCTTTAAGCCAACTTTTTCACTCTCCACTTTCACTTTCATCAAGAGGTTCTTTAGTTCTTCCTCGCTTTCTGCCATAAGGTGGTGTCATCTGCATATCTGAGGTTATTGACATTTCTCCCAGCAGTCTTGATTCCAGCTGTTGCTTCATCCAGCTCAATGTTTCTCATGATGTACTCTGTATGTAAGTTAAACAAACAGGGTAACAATATATAGCCTTGATGTACTCCTTTCCTGATTTGGAAAGTCTGTTGTTCCATGTCCAGTTCTAACTGTTGATTCTGGACCTGCATACAGATTTATCAAGAGGCAGGTCAGGTGGTCTGGTCTTCACATTTCTTGAAGAATTTTCTACAGTTTGCTATAATCCACACAGTCAAAGGCTTTATTGTAGTCAATAAAGCAGAAGTAGATGTTTTTCTGGAACTCTCTTGCTTTTTCAATGATCTGATGGATGTTGACAATTTGAGCTCTGGTTCTTCTGTCTTTCCTAATTCCAGATTGAACATCTGGAAGTTCGTGGTTCACATACTATTAAAGCCTGGCTTGGAGAATTTTAAGCATCACTTTACCAGCGTGTGAGATGAGTGCAATTGTGCAGTAGTTTGAACATTCTTTGGCATTGCCTTTCTTTAGGATTGGAATGAAAACTGACCTTTTCCAGTTCTGTGGCCACTGCTGAGTTTTCAAAATTTGCTGGTATATTGAGTGCATCACTTTCACAGTGTCATCGAGAAAGTGTTAGATTTGAAAATGTTTACTATAGAAAACTCTTAAGAAACATAGAGTTTGGTGGTGACAGACTTGAAAATTGGAATCTAGAATGAAATCAGAGTGTAATAGAGTTATAATGCAGTGCAAATATTATGCCTTAGCAGACATTTCTCCTATGATACCCAAATCCCCTTTACAGGCTTGCAAATGGTGCCCACACTGCTAAGGATGTTCTCAGAGCATTCTGCAAAGCAGGGTAGAAATAGTCAAGAGTTAATGCTGCTAAGAATAGCCCTTGGACAACAACATTCCAAAGACAATTGAATTTTCATATATATGAACCCTAAATTTGAAAAACAAAAATTAAAAACTACCATTTATAATAACATCAAAATCCTATGATATTTAGAAATAAATTTAACAAAATATGGAGATGTCTGTACTTAAAATTGTTGTTGTTGAGTCACCCAGTTATGTCTATCTCTTTGTGACCCCATGGCCTACAATATACCAGGCCTCCCTATCCCTCACCATCTCCTGGAGTTTGCTGAAGTTCATGTTCATTGTATCTGTGTAAAATTACAGAATGCTATTTACAAAATTAAATATCTAAATCATTGAAAAGATATGTCATAAGATTTGGAGAATGCAATATGATCAAATATTTCAATTCTCAGTTTAGTTTATACTTTTAATGCAATTCCAATAAAAAATCTATTTCTTTGTAGAAGCTGGCACGCTGATTTCTAAAATTCATATGGACCTGCTAATGACCAAGAATAGCCAGAATATATTTAAAAAGAAAGGCATATTTGGAAGACTAACACTGCCTAAATTCAACACTTATTATGATGATACAATAATATGCCAGTATGGTAAGGGCCGGAGAAGGCAATGGCACCGCACTCCAGTACTCTTGCCTGGAAAATCCCATGGACGGAGGAGCCAGGTAGGCTGCAGTCCATGGGGTCGCACAGAGTCAGACATGACTGAGCAACTTCACTTTTACTATTCACTTTCATGTATTGGAGAAGGAATGGCAACCTACTCCAGTGTTCTTGCCTGGAGAATCCCAGGGACAGAGGAGCCTGGTAGGTTGCTGTCTATGGGGTCGCACAGAGTTGGACTTGACCCAAGCGACTTAGCAGCAGCAGCAGCAACATGGTAAGGGCATTTGTTGTTCAGTCTCTCAGTCTTGTTTGACTCTTTGTGACCCCACGGACAGCTGCACACCAGGCTTCTCTGTTCTCCACCATCTACCCGAGTTTGCTCAAACTGCTGTCCATCGACTCGGTGATGCCATCCCATCCATCTCATTTTCTGTTGTCCACTTCTCTTCCTGCCTTTAATCTTCCTCAGCATCAGTGTCTTTTCCAGTGAGTAGGCTCTTCCCATCAGGTGGCCAAAGTATTGGAGCTTCAGCTTCAGCATCAGTCCTTCCAATGAATATTCAGGAATAATTTCCTTTAGGATTGACTGGTTTGATCTCCTTGCCGCCCAAGGGACTCTCAAGAGTCTTCTCCAACACCACAATTCAAAAGCATCAATTATTTGGTGCTCAGCCTTCTGTATGGTCCAACTCTCATATCCATATATGACTAATGGAAAAGGAAGATCTTTGACTAGACGGACCTTTGTCAGTAAAATAATGTTTCTGAATTTTAATATGCTGTCTAGGTATGTCATAGGTTTTTTTTCCCAAGGAGCAAGCATCTTTTAATAAGGGCATAAGGATAAGGAAGTAGGTCAAAGGAAAGTATGCAGACTGGAAAGAAAACAACACAACTGATTTTTGGCAATCATGCGGATATGCCTTCCCAGGTGGCACTAGTGGTAAAGAATCTGTCTGCCACTGCAGGAGAGATAAGAGATGTGAGCTCAGTCCCTGGGTTGGGAAGATGTCCTGGGAAGAAATAAATGGCAACCCACTCCAGTATTTTTGCCTGGAAAATTCCATGGATAGAAAAGTTTGGTGGGCTACAGTCCAAGGGGCTGCAAAAGTCGGACATGACTGAGCACACACCTGAAAACATGCAAAACAACTCATGTAGAAAGAAAAATCCTTTCAACAGCTGTTGCTTGAATAGTTAAATCTATAGGAAAAAGACACCAAGATGCCATCTATAAACAAAAACCAATTTGAAATGGATCATAAACTTTAAATTCTAAAACTATACAATTTCTCTGGAAGAAAATAAAGGAGAATAAGCTTAGCAACTGGCCAATGAGTAATTTTTTTTAAAGGAAAACTAAAGAGGGAAAACAAGTGATAAAAGTTTTCATCAAAACTTTAAAAAATTTTAGCCAAAAATATCAGTAATGAAAAATGAATAAGCAATCTTCACACTGAGAGACAATATTGAGAGTATATATTACACACACATATGTGTGTGTGTGTGTGTGTGTGTGTGTGTGTGTGTGTGTGTATCTGTAAAGGATTTTTATTCAAAATATTTGAGGTTAATATAACTAGTCAATACTAGAATACAACCAATAGTAAAGATAAACAATCCGAAAGAACATGCAAACAAATGTTGTGAACAGATATTTCCCAAAGAATATAAACAAAAGATAAATGCTGATATCAAGAAGTTATTAATACTAGAGAAAGTCGGTCAAAATTGCAAAGTACAATTTTACACCTACTAGACTAGCAAACATTTAGATTTTAAACAACAAATGTTGAAAGAATATGGTGAAACTTGGACTTTCCCATAGTACTGGTGGGAATGTAAAATAATACAGATACTTTAGAAAACTCAATTCCTTATGAAGTTAACTATGCACCTCTTCTGTAGCCTGGTCATTCTACTTCTATAAAAATGAAAATATAAGTCCATAAAACAACATTAACTAGAATGTCCACAGCAACTTCATTCATAATGTTAGGCAGGAAGTTAGCCATGAGCAACAAGAGGCAACCCCTTTAGCTGAAAATCTAATAGCTGCCTAATCCCACCAAGCTTTTACCAACCCTGCCCCAAACACACCCCCATCAGTACTCCAAAATGGTCAAGGGGCCAGAAAAATTCCCCACTGAGAATTTAAATCAGATGTTCCTAGTAGGAACCAATGCAATATGTATGTGTGTTTATATATAAATATCCAAACCATTTTTAAAGATTCTATAGATATACACTGATGACAAAAAATGAAGTAGCAGCTGATTTCCAAGACAGTCAACAAATATATACTCTTCTAAAATAACATTTTGCCTGTTTTCTACTTTCACTTAGCTATAAAGTTGCTCACAATAAGCACTAATGTTAAGGAACTGCGAGGGAAGAAAACCTAGAGTCTGTAGTAGAGGTAGAAGAAATATTTATAAATATTAAGATAAGAACCTGTTTTATGTGTAAATTAACTGATAATCAAACATAGATTAACTATTTCTATCAGTTTATTGCTGAATGTAATTGAAGGCAACAAAAATATGCTGCCAATATTTCTACAGGATAAATGAACATGTTTCTTGCTTCATGTGACATTTTCTATTGATTCCACATAATGTGGAATGATATCACAACCAAAATAATAATAGACCATATCAATACCTGGAAGCAGTACAAATTGAGTACAAGCAACATGAAAAGATAGAGTCACTAGCTTACTTAGTCAATAGAGATCACAGCTTTCCAGATCATGCTTGAATTGCTGTTATTAATCACACTCTCCACTTATGACAGACAATAGTGTGCAGCTGATGACTGATAATCATCTTGGACGTAATGTCAGGTCTTCCATGAACCAGGAAGACTCGGGCCATGTAGTTGAGATCTCACAGATTGTCAGAATCCACAACTCAATACCTGCTCAAATAAGCTACATTTTTATTGTTATTATTGAATGTATTGGAAGAAAACAACTGAAGAGCAATTCCTTAGATTTTCTAGATCATTTTTGAAATTCAGGTGAATTCATGACACGTTGATCATAAACATAAAAGTCATTGGAAGCAATTGCTTTATAATAAAAATTGAGTGCACATAACGTGGTTAAAGCACAAACATCTGCCACTCACACAGACATCATTCTGTAAACCCATCTAACTAACTCTATTTTCCTTTCTGATTATATCAGAGTAGCTTGCGGCATTACAGAGGTTTGAGTGACAGGCGTCCACCCTGGTGCAGGGTGATGCATGCTTTTGTTTATGAGAATCATGCCTCCTTGAAAAATGTAAATTTTTAAATTAGTTTTTATTGAAAAAAGGTATATAAGGAAGCAATGTTGTTGTCTGCACTGCTTAAAAAGTCAAAGTTATTATAGTCTCCAGCTTTCATAAAAATTTTACTAACTTTTTAAATTGACTTTTTGGTTTTGTAATGAAAAAGAGCATGAATTATTTAATAGCTCTAGACAGGTTTTCTTTTAAAATATATATATTAAAACCATGCAATACAATGAAAAATACAATGTACAAGAAAAAGAATAGCACTCATTACATTTATAAGAGATTAACAGGTTAACATCTTCACCTCTACAAAACAGCCAAAATCATTTTTAAATTTTAAAATTATCTTGGCATCAGGCTTATTATATGTCATATACAACTGTAGTAAATATATGTTATACAATCTTTATTTGAGAATGTTAGCATGTTAGACTTGAGAGGGACTTTTGAGGACACTGGTGGTTTGGATAGTAAAGAATCAGCTTGCAACGTGGGAGACCCAGTTTTGATCCCTGGTTGAGGAAGATCCCCTGAAGAAAGGAATGGCTACCCACTACAGTATTCTTTCCTGGAGAATTCCATGGACAGAAGAGCCTGGCAGGCTACAGTCCACGGGATCACAAAGAGTCACACACAACTGACCAACTAACACTTTTGCTTTTTCGGTTTTGAGGGCACATAGTTTGATCCTGGAAGTAACATAAAAATTTCCTCAATGGTGCTCCTGTCAGAAAGTCTTCTAGTATTTGCTCAGACATGGACCTTGAGAGGAAATTTGTCACTTCATAAGGCAGTATTCTGTATTAGAAAAGTTTGCGCTATGGAAAGGTTTGCTCATGCTAAGCCAGCATCTATCATGCCATCTTTCACAGAAAGGCCCTCCAAAGCTAGAGAGTACAACAAATGTCTTACAACAGAGATCCTTAATATATGTGTAATTACACACAAATTTTATTTTGACGTTGAAGTGTAATCAATTGTTAGAACTGTTCATATTAATACCATCATTAAAACTGTTAACAAGTAGGTATTGTAATATCATTTGGTAAAATAATTGCAATGTCTTCATATACTGACATTGTTTTTATCAGAACAAATCAATTCCCAATTTTGACAAGAAAGAAAATTTGAGAAAGAATCAAACACAAGTGGGAAGAAAATGAATGAGGATGTGGGCTTCTGCACCTTTCTTGAATCTCATTTGACGGTATCTTCATTCCCTCACAATGTAAAAAATGTAACAGGTTTATATATCAAACACCGTAAACAGCTTTCCACCACCAGAGCTGCCATATAATCAAAAATGCTGTCCCTGGTCCCTGGCCAATAAACTCATGCTTTCTCTTCAAGTATATCAATCTCTGTGTGTGTGCATGCTCAATTGTGTCCAGTTCTTCGCAAACCCATGGACGATAGCCAGTCAGGCTTCTCCGTCCATGGGATTTCCCAGGCAAGAATACTGGAGTGGGTTGCCATTTCCCCCTCCAAGCTATCTCTGTGACCCAAGGATTGAATCCCTGTTTCCTGCATTTCCTCCATTGACAAGTGGATTCTTTTACCACTGAGCCACCTGGGAAATCCTTAAAGTTAGCTCCAAATGTTATGTGTTTATTTACCAAGCAGTGCATTTGCTTAAGAGTAGGAGAAAGAATCTAAAATAAAGAAAATAATGCAGACAGATTCCAATAAGCCTGCAGCCAGGCATCATTGTGCTGTGCTAGAAGGAAACAAATCTTTTGCCCTTAAAAAAAAAAAAAATTTAATCCAACGGCCTCATGGACATCTTCGCCTTCATGATTATATTTTTGTCTTTGAAAACCTGGCATTCTCTAAATATAGTTATTAATCAGGAAAATGTTCCAAAGGATCATGTAAAAGAGAAGCTAAGCCCAACCATGCCATTTTAATGTTGATCAAACAGAAATCTTCCTGATTCAGAATTCTGACTATTTGAACAATGTAGGCAAAACAACCAGGAGGTTCTTTAAAAATACTGCTGAGTTGTATTTTGTAGCTTTTCATGACAAATCCATGTAATCTTAAGGGAAAAGAGCAAATGTTGACAAATTTCTCATATAAATTGTTCTCTACACTCTAGGTTAAAAGGAAGAGACATTCAAGAGGGAAAAGGTTATGCCCCATTCATTTTTCTGTCAAAATTGGAAATGAAAAAAGAATGGATATATTACATAATTTTAAGAGAACTTACATTTTCTGCTTGTATCGAACAGCAGAAAGAAGGTAATCCTCTTAATTGTCATTTCATCTCAAAATCTTAAAATACATATTTTAATTTTGAAGGAAAGGCATAAGCAAAAGACACATTGCTTTTACCAAGAGTTCAGTCGCTCAGTCCAAGGGATTCTCAAGAGTCTTCTCCAACACCACAGATTAAAAGCGTCAACTTCTCAGCACTCAGCTTTCTTTACAGTCCAACTGTTACATCCATACATGACTACTGGAAAAACCATAGCCTTGACCAGGTAGACCTTTGTTGACAAAGTAATGTCTCTGCTTTTCAATATGCTATCTAGGTTGGTCATAACTTTCCTTCCAAGGAGTAAGCGTCTTTTAATTTCATGGCTGCAAAAAGCATCTGCAGTGATTTTGGAGCCCCCCAAAATAAAGTCTGACACTGTTTCCACTGTTTCTCCATCTATTTGCCATGAAGTGATGACCCAGTTGCCATAATCTTAGTTTTCTGAATGTTGAGCTTCAAGCCAACTTTTTCACTCTTCACTTTCATCAAGAGGCTCTTTAGTTCCTCTTTGCTTTCTGCCATAAGGATGATGTCATCTGCATATCTGAGGTTATTGAATTTTCTTCTGGTAATCTTGATTCCAGTCTGTTCCTCTTTCAACCCAGCGCTTCTCATGACGTACTCTGCATATAAGTTAAATAAGAAGGGTGACAATATACAGCCTTGACATACTCCTTTTCCTATTTGGAACCAGTCTGTTGTTCCATGACCAGTTCAAACTGTTGTTTCCTGACCTGCATACAGATTTCTCAAGAGACAGGTCAGGTGGTCTGGTATTCCCATCTCGTTCAGAATTTTCCACAGTTTATTGTGATCCACACAATTAAAGGCTTTGACATAGTCAATAAAGCAGAAATAGATGTGTTTCTGGAACTATCTTGCCTTTCAATGATCCAGGGGATGTTGGCAAATTGATCTCTGGTTCCTCTGCCTTTTGTAAAACCAGCTTGTACATCTCCAAGTTCACAATTCACATACTGCTGAAGCCTGACTTGGAGAATTTTGAACACTACTTGGCTAGCATGTGAGATGAGTGAAACTCTGGGATAGTTTGAGCATTCTTTGGCATTTCCTTTCTTAGGGACTGGAGTGAAAACTGACCTTCTCCAGTCTTGTGGCCAATGCTGACCTTTTGAAATTGGCTGACATATCGAGTGCAGCACTTTCACAGCATCATCTTTCAGGATTTGAAATAGCTCAACTGGAATTTTATCAGCTCCACTAGCTTTGTTTGTAGTGAGGCTTCCTAAGGCCTTCTTGATTTCACATTCCAGGATATCTCCCTCTAGGTGAGTGATCACACCATCATGATAATCTGGGTCATGAAAATATTTTTGTGCAGTTCTTCTGTGTATTCTTGCCACCTCTTCTTAATATCTTCTGCTTCCATCAGGTCCATACCATTTCTGTCTTTATTGAGCCCATCTTTGCACGGAATTCTCCTTTGGTATCTCTAATTTTCTTGAAGACATTTCTGTCATTTTCCATTCTATTGCTTTCCTCTAATTCTCTGCATTGGTCGCTGAGGAAAGCTTTCTTGTCTCTCCTTGTTATTCTTTGGAACTCTGCATTGAAATGGGTATATCTTTCTTTTTCTCCTTTGCTTTTCTCTTCTCTTCTCTTCACAGTAATTTGTAAGGCCTCCTCAGAAAACCATTTGTCCTTTTGCACTTCTTTTTCTTGGGAATGGTCTTGATCCCTGTCTCCTATACAATGTCACAAACTTCCATCCATAGTTCATCAGGCACTCTGTCTATCAGATCTAGTCCCTTAAATCTATTTCTCACTTCCACTGTATAATGATAAGAGATTTGATTTAGGTCATGCCTGAGTGATCTAGTGATTTTCCCACCCACGTCCAAGGTAAGGAGTGGTGGCTGCACTTTGCTGGAGCAGCCGTGAAGAGATACCCCACATCCAAAGTAAGAGAAACCCAAGTAAGATGGTAGGCTCTGAGAGGGGGCATCAGAAGGCAGACAGACTGAAATCACAATCACAGAAAACTAGCCAATCTGATCACATGGACCACAGCCTTGTCTACTCAATGAAATTAAGCCATGCCGTGTGGGGCCACCCAAGATGGATGGGTCATGGTGGTGAGGTCTGACAGAATGTGGTCCACTGGAGAAGGGAATGGCAAGCCACTTCAGTATTCTTGCCTTGAGAACCCCATGAACACTATGAGAAAGCAAAAAGGTAGGTCACTGAAAGATGAACTCCCCAGGTCAGTAGGTTCCTAGAATGCTACTGGTGATCAGTGGGAAATAACTCCAGAAAGAATGAAGGGATGGAGCCAAAGCAAAAACAATACCCACTTTTGGATGTGACTGGCGACAGAAGCAAGGTCCAGTGCTATAAAGACCAATATTGCATATGAACCTGGAATGTTAGGTTCATGAATCAAGGCAAATTGGAAGTGGTCAAACAGGAGATGGCAAGAGTGAACATCGACATTCTAGCAATCTGCGAACTAAAGTGGACTGGAATAGATAAATTTAACTCAGATGACCATTATATCTACTACTGTGGGCAGGAATCTCTTAGAAGAAATGGAGTAGCCATCATAGTCAACAAAAGAGTCCGAAATGCAGTACTTGGATGCAATCTCAAAAACGACAGAATGATCTCTGTTCGTTTCCAAGGCAAATTTTTCAGTATCTCGGTAATCCAAGTCTATGTCCCAACCAGTAACGCTGAAGAAGTTGAAGTTGAATGGTTCTATGAAGACCTATAAGACCCTTTAGAACATCCCAAAAAGTTGTCCTTTTCATTATAGGGGACCGGAATGCAAAAGTAGGAAGTCAGGAAACACCTGGAGTAACAGGCAAATTTGGCCTTAGAGTACAGAATGAAGCACGGCAAAAGCTTCATGTTTTGCCATGAGAATGCACTTGCCAAGAGAATGCACTTGTCATAGCAAACACCCTTTTCCAACAACATAAGAGAAGACTCTACACATCGACATCACCAGATGGTTAACACCAAAATCAGATTGATTATATTCTTTGCTTTTCCAGTTGTCATGTATAGATGTGAGAGTTGGACCGTGAAGAAAACTGAGCACCGAAGAATTGATGCTTTTGAACCGTGGTGTTGGAGAAGACTCTTGAGAGTCCCTTGGACTGCAAGAAGATCCAACCAGTCCATCTTAAAGGATATTAGTCCTGGGTGTTCACTGGAAGGACTGATGTTGAAGCTGAAACTCCAATACTTCGGCCACCTCATGTGAAGAGTTGACTCGTTGGAGAAGTCTCTGATGCTGGGAAGGACTGGGGGCAGGAGGAGAAGGGGACGACAGAGGATGAGATGGCTGGATGGCATCACTCACTTGATGGACATGGGTTTGGGTAGACTCTGGGAGTTGGTGATGAACAGGGTAGCCTGGAGTGCTGTGATTCATGGGGCCTCAAAGAGTCGGACACAACTGAGCGACTGAACTGAACTGATATTCTTTGCAGCCAAAGTTGGGGAAGCTCTATACAGTTAGCAAAATCAAGACTGAGAGCCCACTGTGGTTCAGATCCAGAACTCCTTATTGCCTTTACCATGGAGGGGTAAAAATGAAGGTTTTGTTTTGTTGTAGAAGAATGATGCAGTATAAACATGGAGACAAATTATTTTGATACATTTGTGGGAAAGAAGAATAATAAAGAAACGACAGGCGAAAATAAAGTATCCAGGATACCAGAAGCATGAAATATGGACAAAGAAGCTGTGGTTTAGAGCCCTGAAGAGAAAATTATTAAATTTCCCATCGACATGGTAGGCAATAAGGATGAGGTGTTTTTTTTTTGTTTGTTTTCAATTCCTCATCATGTTGGTATTTTTTTTTAAAGTACGACTCCAATAATATAAACTGTATAACATTTAGCTCAGTTTTGTTTTCCTTTTTGTTATAGATATCAAATTTTATAAAACATTGAGATATATATATATATCATACATACTAGGCCAGAAAGAGAATACAGTAGATTCATCTTCATAAAAATGAAAACATGCCATTCATTTTTGCTTAAAAAGTAGTTTCAGACATCCACCCACCCCTGCCAGAATCATATTGTCATTAATGAAAGACATACCAGCTCCATGCCCAATTGTTACTTTGAAGTCATTCCAGTTACCTAAGGTCAATTTCCACCTCTTCGCATTAGATCTGGGTGCTTTCAAATGATTCAGAAAGTCTGACATATTGTAGGGTGACTAATATCCTGATGTGCCAGGAACCAAAGAGTTTCATGGGATACAGAATTTGCAGTGGTAAAACTGGGAAGATTATGGACAACTGGGACAGCTGGTCACTTGGTGATTCCATGTTTCCACAATTACCAGGAAATCTCTCAATATAACCCATACACATTAGTGGAAAACATTAATTAAACATACTACTCTATTACCTGAAAGTTCCCAAATTGATGATTTTTGGTCTTATAGATAAAATAGAATGAGAATTAATTATTAGAAAAATGAAAACTACCTTAGCGAAAATGTTTGTTTTGTTTTTCTTTTAATGGATGGTGTTCCTGATAGCACTCCATTTAAAAAATAATTATTATCCTTTCACAATGATGAATTTTTTTTGAAGGAAAATAAATACTACTTTCCTCTATGTAGAGAATTATGTAAAGGAGTTTTAGAGCCAGGCTACACTTTATGATGTAGTTTGTTAGTTTAGGAAACAAAAGATAAAGGGGATAAAGCATAAACATAGAAGAAGAAGAAAAAAACTACAAAGGTTGAATTCAGTGAGAGAAAGTAGCTGCAGAAATATTGTGCATCATCCAGATTAGTTAGAATTATTTGTCAGTTGAGAGAAGATAGTTTTAACAATAAGAGAGAAGCAGAGAGGGTGAAAAATATTCAAGGATGAGTGTAACTCCCCCAAAATTTGAGAGCTAAAATAAGCAAAAGTGTGGGGAGAAAGACTGTTTATAAGAGTTTAAAGAGGGAAAAAAATCAAAAATTAGTAAAAAGAGAAATAATTTGGCACTTAGTCCCTGTAAATAAAAGTCTACAGTTATAAAGTCCCTGAAATATATGAAACATAGTACACAACAGATTTTTTTAAATGGCAGTAGACCAGAGGAACAGATGTGTTTGTTAGGAATGTGCAGGTTTTAAGGAATGGACACATGCTCTCTTCATAGGTGATCTTATCCAACTTCTTGGCTTTAAATATCATCTCTATTCTGATAATGACCAAAATTTCATCTACAGAACAGACCTCTACCTTGAGCTCCATACCTGGCTCAAAGAGAATATTGACTTTAATAACATTGCCCAGTGTCCATTCCTGCAAGTCTGGCTTCCTCCCAACATTTTCCATCTTCTTTATTTATTTTCATTTTGTCTATTTTTTAAAAATAATTAATTACCTTTAAACTTTCAGGTACCAGAGAAGAAAGGAGAAGGATAAAGAATCTCAGGCTGTTATTAAAAATTATATTAACCAGTCATCTACATGTTTGTTCGAAATTAAGTATTCCTTACCTATCATCATAGAAGCTGGTTCATTTTTATGTATTAACTGTTTAATAACCACAGTTGATTGACTTGTTGACATAAAATTAAAATTTTATTTTATGATTACTGATTTTATCAATGTAAGGGAAGGGATTATTTCATATTATAGGGTGTTTATCAGATATTTAGATGCATAATTTAGTTTTATTTTCATATTGGTACATATAGTTATCTGTGGCAAATTATCAATCTGGAACATTAGAGATGTTACTGGCCTAAAGACAGAGACTCAATGAATTTCTTAACAATCTATTGTACAATATATCTTACTACCTAAAAAGAGTAAAAAAGCATAATTTATGGAACATAAGAGTAAGAAAAAAAAAACAAAAAATAATTAAGAAAACCCTTGTGTATGTGGGCCCATTGTTCAGGTGGATAATATCTTATTATTTACACTTTCTAATAATTATGCTCTGTAAAAAATGTATTGTTTAATTTTGAATGTTTTTGAAATATAGATTTATAGAATCATACTGTGTATATTTTTCTATGACTTGTTTCTCTGCCTCAATATCACATTTTTGAGATTCATTAATGTTTACTCTTTTATTTGTTTAATTATTAATTTTCACTATTGAAATATTCTGCTTTCTGATAATTTACAGTGTATCCATTTTGCCATTGATATGAATTTGGATCTTTTCAACTCGGTGTTGTTAAAGCAATTTTGCTATAAACATTCTGCATTTGCCTACTTGTGAACATGTGAAAGAGTTTCTCAGAGTATATACATCTAGAATTTAAATGGTTAGGTCTTAGAGCATGGGTGTGTTGAACTCCTCAAGGTATTGATGAATTGCCTTTTTTTTTAATTTAAAAAATGTTTTTTAATAATTATTCTGATTAGCGTTCCTCTCAGGTGGTGGATGAAAATGGTGGGTTTGCTAATGGCCTCCCAATGATGTCCAATATCCTAATCACTGAAACCTGTAAATAAGTTACCTTAAGTGACAAAAAGAACATGTAAATATAAGTAAATTAAGAACCTTGAGACTGGGAGCTATTCTGGGTTATCCAGGTGAATCCAACAAAACGCGCCCTTAAATATAGAAGAGAGAAGCAGAAGAGTCAAAATGATTCAATATGATAAAGATCCAACCTACTTTTGCTGGTTTTAAAGACAGAGGAGCCATGAGCCAAAGAAATCAGCCTCTAGAACCTGTAAAAGGCAAGGAAACAGTTCCTTTCCCAGAACCATGAGAAGAGAAGGCAGCCCTAACAACACATAGATTTGAGGCCTGTAGAGTCAGTTTGGAGTTCTAACTCACACAACTATAAGATAATAAAGTTAAGCCATTTTCAGTTCAGTTCAGTTCAGTTCACTCGCTCAGTCGTGTCTGACTCTTTGTGACACCATGAGCTGCAGCACGCCAGGCCTCCCTGTCCATCACCAACTCCCAGAGCCCACCCAAACTCATGTCCATTGAGTCAGTGATGCCCTCCAACCACTTCATCCTCTGTCGTCCCCTTCTCCTCCTGCCCTCAGTCTTTCCCAGCATCAGGGTCTTTATAAATGAGTCAGCTCTTCACATCAAGTGACCAAAGTATTGGAGCTTCAGCTTAAACAACAGAACCTCCAATGAACACCCAGGACTGATCTCCTTTGGGATGGACTGGTTGGATCTCCTTGCAGTCCAAGGGATTCTCAAGAGTCTTCTCCAACACCATAGTTCAAAAGCATTAATTCTTTGGTGTTCAGCTTTCTTTATAGTGCAACTCTCACATCCATACATGACCACTGGAAAAACCATAGCCTTGACGAGGTGGACCTTTGTTGACCAAGTAATGTCTCTGCTTTTCAATATGCTGTCTAGGTTGGTTATAACTTTCCTTCCAAGGAGTAAGCGTCTTTTAATTTCATGACTGCAATCACCATCTGCAGTGATTTTGGAACCCCCCAAAATAAAGTCTGACACTGTTTCCACTGTTTCCCTATCTATTTGCCATGAAGTGATGAGACCAGATGTCATGATCTTAGTTTTCTGAATGTTGAGCTTTAAACCAACATTTTCACTCTCCTCTTTCACTTTCATCAAGAGGCTCTTTAGTCCCTCTTCATTTTCTGCCATAAGGGTGGTGCCATCAGCATATCTGAGGTTATTGATATTTCTCCCAGCAATCTCGATTCCAGCTTGTGCTTCATCTAGCCTAGTGTTTCTCATGATGTACTCTGCATGTAAGTTAAATAAGCAGGGTGACAATATACAGCCTTGATGTAGTCCTTTTCCTATTTGTAAACAGTTTGTTGTTCCATGTCCAGTTCTAACTGTTGCTTCCTGACCTGCATACACGTTTTTCAAGAGGCAGGTCAGATGGTCTGGTATGCCTATCTCATTCAGAAATTTCCACAGTTTATTGTGATCCACACAATCAAAGGCTTTGGCATAGTCAATAAAGCAGAAATAGATGTGTTTCTCGAACTCTCTTGCTTTTTCAATGATCCAGTGGATGTTGGCATTTTGATTTCTGGTTCCTCTGCCTTTTCTAAAACCAGCTTGAATATCTGGAAGTTCACAGTCCACATGTTGCTGAAGCCTGACTTGGAGAATTTTGAGCATTACTTTACTAGTGTGTGAGATGAGTGCAATTGTGTGGTAGTTCAAGCATTCTTTGGCATTGCCTTTCTTTGGGATTGGGATGAGAACTTTTCTTTTCTAGTCTTGTGGCCACTGCTGAGTTTTCCAGATTTGCTGACCTATTGAGCGTGGCACTTTCACAGCAACATCTTTCAGGATTCAAAATAGCTCAAGTGGAATTCCATCACCTTCACTAGCTTTGTTTGTAGTGATGCTTCCTAAGGCTCACTTGACTTCACATTCCATGATGCCTGGCTCTAGGTGATTGATCACACCATCATGATTATCTGGGTTGTGAAGATATTTTTTGTACAATTCTTCTGTTTATTCTTGCCACCTCTTCTTAATATCATATACTTCTGTCAGGTTCATACCATTTCTGTCTTTATTGAGCCCATCTTTGCATGAAATATTCCCTTGGTATCTCTAATTTTCTTGAAGAGATCTCTAGTCTTTCCCATTCTGTTGTTTTCTTCTATTTCTTTGCATTGATCACTGAAGAAGGCTTTCTTATCTCTCCTCATTATTCTTTGGAACTCTGCCTTCAGATGGGAATGTCTTTCCTTTTCTCCTTACTTTTCAGAGTTATTTGTAAGGCCTCCTCAGACAGCCATTTTGCTTTTTTGCATTTCTTTTCCTGGGGATGGTTTTGAACCCTGTCTCTTGTACAATGTCACGAACTTCTGTCCATAGTTCATCAGACACTCTGTCTATCAGATCTAGTCCCTTAAATCTATTTGTCACTTCCACTGTATAATCATAAGTTCTAAAAGGTCTTGTAGGTCTTCATAGAACTGTTCAAGTTCAGCTTCTTCAGTGTTACTGGTCTGGGCATAGATTTGAATTACCATGATATTTAATGGTTTGCCTTGGTAATGAACAAAACTCATTCTGTCATTTATCCTTCAAAGAGAAGGGTAATCTAAGACCTGCACTGATTCTAGCCCTTAGTATTATGAAAGTGAAGTTGCTCAGCCGTGGCCAATTCTTTAAGACCCTATGGACTGTAGCCTACCAGGCTCCTCCGTCCATGGGATTTTCCAGGCAAGAATACTGGAGTGGGTTGCCATTTTCTTCTCCAGGAGATCTTCCTGACCCAGGGATTGAACTCTAGTTTCCTGCATTGTAGGCAGATGCTTTACAGAATACCACATTAACTTCCAATTCCAGTACCAGGCAAGCGTTAATTGTCACTTTCCTGCCCTGAAGGGAATAAATCCGTACTTTTCTCTGGGGTGACTTCTGAGTCAGAGAGAGAGAGAACAGAAAAACAAAACATCAGCCATATCACATACTCTAGGGAATTTTAATATAGCTAGGAGTCTTAAATTTCACTTGAATGAAAACACCAAAGAGCATGACATGTTATTTCTTCCAGGAAGTTTTCCTTTTGCCTTCAATTAACATTGCACAGAAATTATCTTTAATGACTCATGAGTGAATATGTATCCTTATTTGAATGTACATAAAAATGAATATTTTCCTAAAACATATATCTCTTATATAATTTGTTTGAAATATTACATTTTTCATTGCAAAAGCCCCTTGACAAGCACTGAGTCAGTTTTCAGGTTAAAAGTATAAGTAATCAATAATACAATTCTAAGTTTTTCACACTATATTTTCATTTTTATAAGAAAAATACTGGTAAGAGAAAAGGACTCTTCTTGGTTCTCAGAGAAGCTAGGAGTCATTTGCTCTCATATACTTATAAAGTCTCAATTATTCCTGAAAATGGAAAAGGTAAGTTCATTCATAACTCAAAGCATGAATAACAACAAATTATATTTTATTTGGCTTTACACACATAATTTAGGAGGCAGAGACTCTACCTTCTGACATGTAAGCTGAAACTGGAATGATGAGTAGGACTTGGGCAGGTTAAAGTGGTGATGCACAGTGCAACTGGAAATGAAGTAGTTCAATAAATCTTGTGTAAAGTACAACAGCAAAAATTTCTATTATGTTGATAGCTAAATTAAATACATTTTATTTTTGCTTCCATGAAAAATTAGAATTATAACCTAGCGGACTTCTCCTGTGGATATAAGTAAACCTGAATTAAGATTTAGAAAATTTCTATTTTGGTCCTGGCTCTCTCATTAACTTGTAAGTTTTATGTTCTCATGCAACTAGTGTTACTTTTCTAGACCTCCTGTATTTCACATGTAGAATGGTGAAATTGCATTAAGCCATCTTTAGGGTGCTTTCAGATTTTAAAATCAGTATATACATAATTCCAATATTGAAGCTGACCCTCTCAGGGAGGAAAAATGGACTAGAGCACCATGTCTTAAACCTGTTTCCACTAGACACACAATAAAAAATGAGATGTTTTTGTGATTGTTGTCCATCCCCTCTTTCTCCTTCTCTTCTTTCTTGAACCTACCTCACTACTCCACTAAAGCTGTCTATTCAAAGTCATTAATGACTCCACGTTGACAATCAGAAGACCAGTTCTTGGTCCTTATCTTACTACACCTTTCAGCGGCATTTGACACAATGAATTGTCTGCTTATTCTTGAAACACTTTCTTCATCTTGTTCCTGGAAGATTGTTCTGACTAAAATCTCTTCCCACCTCAATGTACTAGTCCTCATAGACTTTTGCTTAATCCTCTTTTCCTTGACCTCTAATGGCTGAAACACTTCAAGCAACAGTTCTCAGATCTCATCACTTCTTCATCTACACTCATTGGATAAGACATATCTTATCTCATTCTGTGGCTTTAAATACATAGTAGCATCACTCATCAAGAACTGATGCTTTAGCTACAATCTCAAAATCTAACTACTGATGTCTTTACTTGGTTATTGATTGGCATTTCAGACTTAACCTGTCCCAAACCAGTATCTTGATGCCCACCATCTCCCTTCTCCCATAACTTCTTTCCTTTAAATCACCCCACCTAACTAAAGGTCAGTAATGTTTTTCCAGTGATTTAACCAAAACTTTAAGACTATTCCTAACTAATATCTTGAATAGACACTCTATCTTATAATTAGAAAATCTTA
This sequence comes from Antilocapra americana, assembly GCA_007570785.1. Classification (NCBI taxonomy): domain Eukaryota; kingdom Metazoa; phylum Chordata; class Mammalia; order Artiodactyla; family Antilocapridae; genus Antilocapra; species Antilocapra americana. The sequence continues at coordinate 16,821,116 of ML661344.1, read as the reverse complement.
TTTCTCTAATATTACATTATAGGTGCACGTAATTTTATTCATCCTACTTATTGATTCATTATACATTTATTTATTCACATGGAGACATTAATAAAGTAGAAATCATTCATGAACCTACCATTCAGTATAAAAACTGAATGATGCTGATTGGATAATTTATATATACATTCCCCTGTCTCCTATCCAGCCCCTGCCACTCCTGACCCAAAGTAAAAACCATTAAAATTTGTGTTTCATCATTTTGTTTCTATAGTTTTATATACTTTTAAACTCATCTATATGTATTGCTATGAATTTAATTGTTTATTGACTTCATAAAGGGGGCTTTCATGGTGTATGCAAACTTGCTTTTTACTTTATATTGTTGGGATTCATCTTGATTGTGGCATGTTCCTGAGATTACTTCATTCTGACTACTGCATAATATTTCATTATGTGACTATCCCACAGTTGATGTGACTATCCCACAGTTACTCACATGTCAATAAACTCAAAGGTTGCTTCTAGGTTTTGGCCACTGTGAACAGTGCCTCTGTACCCAATCTTACACATGTAGAAATTTTTTCTCAGGTTCTAAAAGATGTTGTTACGTTCTTACCCATATTCTTGGGGATTCTTTTTATGGGATGCTGCTTGTCCTGCTGCTAAAAATTTGGACCTGTAACATTCCTTGGAGGATTGCTCCTGAGAAATAGGTGCAGCCTTACCTGAGTCACTTGCACCTTGCCCCTTCCTCCCTACCCTTCCCACAGCTGATAGAGGTCAGTGAAAGTGGTCAGAAGCCCTGCTCCCTTGTCTCAGTTCAGTTCAGTTGCTCAGTCGTGTCAGACTCTTTGTGACCCCATGGACTGCAGCTTATCAGGCTTCCCTGTCCTTCACCAACTCCCAGAGCTTGTTCAAGCTCACATCCATCAAGTTGGTGATGCCACCCAACCCTCTCATACTCTGTCATCCCCTTCTCCTCCTGCCTTCAATCTTTCCCAGCATCAGGGTCTTTTCCAATGAGCTGGCTCTTCACATCAGGAGGCCAATGTACTGGAGCTTCAGCTTCAGCATCAGTCCTTCCAATGAATATTCAGGATGATTTCCTTTAGGATGGACTGTTTGGATCTCCTTGCAGTTCAAGGAACTCTCAAGAGTCTTCTCCAACACTACAGTTCAAAAGTTCTTCAGTGCTCAGTTTTCTTGCCTCAAGTCAAGGATAATTCTGCAAAGGGATCACATGAAATCACATCCTTGCTTAACTCCATTGCTTTTCCTAACCTGCTTCCTAACTCCCTTGTAAGTTTCTGTTGCCTACATTGCCTTTACAAATCATTGCTCACGAATCCCCGTCTCTCTTTGAGGGAATTTAACCCAAAACAAACCTACAGTTGCAGGGCACAAGAAAATACAATCTTATAATACACTGCCTGTTTTTCAAAGAATTATATGATTTACATTCCCACAAATAACACATGAGTCTATGGACCACACCTCCATCATTTAGTATTTTCAGATATTTAGAAAGTTTTCCAATGGAATAAACTACCATCTCATTGTAATCCTAATACAGTTTTCATAATCACTAATAAAGTTGAATATTTTTTCATACTTATTAGCCATATATGTTTTTTATAACATGCTGGTTCATGACTTTTCCACTCATTTCAAATTAGTTCTTCAACTTTTAAAATCAAATCATAACAGATTTTTATACTTGCTTATATTAATAATCTTTTGTTATTTGTAGGCATTGTATTTTCCAGTTTTAACTCTCTTAAGCATTTTAACAAAAAAAATTTTAAAAGCTAATTTAAATGTACCATTTCTTTCACAGTTAGATATTTTTGTTTTGATTATTCAAAATCTTTCTACACTAAGATCTAAATTTTGGTATGTAGTGTATTCTCTATTATTTATTTCTGGGGATTTTTTAATTCCTCATAGAATATCTTCTTTAATTATGATTTATTTATTAGTGTATGGTTGTTTAATTTCTAATTATTCAGGACATTTTCATATATCTCTTGCTATATACTACTAACCTAATTATTTTGTGGTCAGAGAATATGATGTGCTAATACCTACTCCATACCTATCCTATTTCAAAGATTTTTTATTTATTTATTTTTTTTCAATTGTTTTTGCCATACATTGTCATGATATCACCATGGGTTTACATATGCTTCCCCTCCGGAACACCCCTCCCACTTCCCTCCCCCCCCGGGAAATCTCCCTGCACCAGCCCCGAGCATCAATCCTGGGCTGGCGATTGATTAGACATATGAAAATTAACATGCTTCAATGCCCTTCTCCCATATCATCCCACCCTTACCCTCATCCACAAAGTCCACAAGTCTATTCTATACATCTGCGTTCCTTTTGCTGTCTTGTATGTTGGGTTCT
>ML661344.1:16754214-16813728 GCA_007570785.1 Antilocapra americana | reverse complement strand
ATAAATGGATGTTGAATTTTGTCAAAGGCTTTCTCTGCATCTATTGAGATAATCATGTGATTTTTATTTTTCAATTTGTTAATGTGGTGTATTACATTGATTGATTTACGAATATTGAAGAAACCTTGCATCCCTGGGATAAAGCCTACTTGATCATGATGTATGACCTGTTTGATGTGTTGTTGGATTCTATTTGCTAGAATTTTGTTGAGGATTTTTGCATCTAAGTTCATCAGTGATATTGGCCTGTAGTTTTCTTTTTTTGTGGCATCTTTGTCGGGTTTTGGAATTAGGGTGATGGTGGCCTCATAGAATGAGTTTGGAAGTTTACCTTCGTCTGCAATTTTCTGGAAGAGTTTGAGTAGAATAGGTGTTAGCTCTTCTCTAAATTTTTGGTAGAATTCAGCTGTGAAGCCATCTGGTCCTGGGCTTTTGTTTTTTGGAAGATTTCTGATTACGGTTTCAATTTCCGTGCTTGTGATGGGTCTATTAATATTATCTATCGCTTCCTGGTTTAGTCTTGGAAAGTTGTACTTTTCTAGGAATTTGTCCATTTCATCCAGGTTGTCCAGTTTATTTGCATATAGTTGCTGATAATAGTCTCTTATGATCCTTTGTATTTCTGTGTTTTCTGTTGTGATCTCTCCGTTTTCATTTCTGATTCTGTTGATTTGGTTCTTCTCCCTTTGTTTCTTGATGAGTCTGGCTAATGGTTTGTCAATTTTATTTATCTTCTCAAAGAACCAGCTTTTGGCTTGGTTGATTTTTGCTATGGTCACTTTTGTTTCCTTTGCATTTATTTCTGCCCTGATCTTTAAGATTTCTTTCCTTCTACTAGACCTGGGCTTCTGCATCTCTTCCTTTTCTAGTTGCTTGGGGTGTAAAGTAAGGTCATTTATTTGATTTTTTTCTTGTTTCCTGAGTTGAGCTTGTATTGCTATGAACTTTCCCCTTAGCATTGCTTTCACAGTGTCCCATAGGTTTGGGGCTGTTGTGTTTTCATTTTCATTCGTTTCCATGCATAACTGAATTTCATTTTTGATTTCTTCTGTGATTTGTTGGTTATTCAGCAGTGTGTTGTTGAGCCTCCATATGTTGGAAGTTTTGAAAGGTTTTCTCCTGTAGTTAATATCTAATCTCAATGCACTGTGGTCAGAAAAGATGCTTGGGATGATTTCAATATTTTTGAATTTATCAAGGTTAGATTTATGGCCCAGGATGTGATCTATCCTGGAGAAGGTCCCATGTGCACTTGAGAAAAAGGTGAAATTCCTTGTTTTGGGGTGGAATGTCCTATAGATATCAATTAGGTCTAGTTGATCTATTGTATCATTTAAAGTTTGAATTTCCTTGTTACTTTTCTGTCTAGTTGATCTATCCATTGGTGTGAGTGGTGTATTAAAGTCTCCCACTATTATTGTGTTGTTGTTGATTTCCCCTTTCATACTTGTTAGCATTTGCCTTACATATTGTGGAGCTCCTATGTTAGGTGCATAAATATTTATAATTGTTATTTCTTCTTCCTGAATTGATCCTTTGATCATTATGTAATGTCCATCTTTATCTCTTTTCACTGCCTTTATTTTAAAGTCTACTTTATCTGATATGAGTATTGCCACTCCTGCTTTCTTTTGGTCTTTATTTGCATGGAATATCTTTTTCCAGCCTTTAACTTTCAGTCTATATATGTCCCTAGGTTTGAGGTGGGTCTCTTGTAGACAACATATATAGGGATCTTGTTTCTGTATCCAATGGGCCAATCTTTGTCTTTTGGTTGGGGCATTCAGCCCGTTTACATTTAAGGTAATTATTGATAAGTATGATCCCGTTGCCATTTATTTTATTGTTTTTGGTTCCAGATTATCTATCCCATCCGTGTTTCCTATCTTGGCAAGTTCCTTTAGCATTCGTTGGAGGGCTGGTTTGGTGTTACTGAATTCTCTGTTTCTGCTTGTCTGAGAAAATTTTGAATTCTCCTTCAAATTTGAATGAGATCCTTGCTGGGTACAGTAATCGGGGTTGTAGGTTGTTTTCTTCCATGACTTTAAGAATGCTCTGCCATTCCCTTCTGGCCTGAAGCGTTTCCATTGAGAGATCAGCTGTTATCCTTATGGGATTCCCCTTTTGAGTTATTTTTTGCTTCTCCCTTGCTGCTTTTAATATTTGGTCTTTGTATTTGATATTTGTTAATTTGATTAATATGTGTCTTGGGGTGTTCCGTTTGGGGTTCATTCTATTTGGGACTCTCTGTGTTTCTTGGACCTGAGTGGCTATTTGCTTCCCCAATTTAGGGAAATTTTCAACAATTATCTCTTCAAGAATTTTCTGATGGTCTTTCTTTTTGTCTTCTTCTTCTGGGACTCCTATGATTCGAATATTGGTGCGTTTAATATTGTCCCAGAGGTCTCTAAGATTGTCCTCATTTCTTTTAATTCTTTTTTCATTTTTCCTTTCTGTTTCATTTATTTCTGCCATTCTGTCTTCTACCTCACTTATCCTGTCTTCTATCTCTGTTATTCTACTGTTGGTTCCCTCCAGGGTGTTTTTGATCTCATTTATTGCATTATTTATTGTATTTTGACTCTTTTTCATTTCTTCTAAGTCCTTGTTAAAGCTTACCTGCATCTTCTCAATCCTTGCCTGCAGGTTATTGAACTGCAGCTCCAACTTATTTTCCAGGTTTTGGATCATATTCACTATCCTTATTCGAAATTCTTTGTCAGGTAGACATCCTATCTCTTTGTCTTTTGTTTGGTCTAGGGGGTATTTATCCTGTTCCTTTACTTGCTGGATATTTCTCTGCCTTTTCATCTTTTTTATCTTGCTGTGTTGCCCCTTTATTGTGGGGGTTCCTCACTATGGGAGGGGTTAGATGTGTGGTTTGTAGAAGTTTCCTGGATGGGAAAGCTTGTGTGGTGTTCTGGTGGGTGGATCTGGGTTTCCTCACTGTAACTAACAATGGAGTGTCCAGTAAAGAGATCTGAGGTGTCGGTGGACTTGGTGTGACCTTGGGCAACCTGTGTATTGAAGCTCCTGGCAGTGTTCCTACGTTGCTGGGGAATTTGCTTGGTATATCTTACTCTGGAGCTTGTTGGCCCTTGGGGGTTGATTAATTTCAGTTTTGGTATGGAGGAGGTTGATGAGTTCCTATCGATTAATTAACTCTTGAATCCAGGAGTTTTCTGGAATTCTCAGGGTCTGGGTTTAGTCTCCTGTCTTCCAGTAGCCTCAGGGCTCTTTTATCTCTGCACTGATGGTGGCAGAACCTCTAGTTTAGTGATGAGAAGTTTCTTCACAGTGAGGGACACCCTGTCAGGTACACAGAGTTACATGGCATGGACCAGAAGGAGAAGAGAGGAATCCGATGGTGAGGGAGTGAAGTGGCCAGTGATTGCTCCTCTGTGTGCCCTCCACAGCCTGGATCCCTTGGAGATGTTCACAGAGTTATATCGAAATGTGAAGAGTGTGGAAGGAGACAGAATTGACCAGAGAGAGAAAGGAGAGAGTCAGATGGATAGAGACAGATCCAGCCAGTGGTCAGTTATTTCAGTGTTCTTCACAGCTGGTAACTCTCAAGCAGAGTCCCAGAGTTGGGTAGAGAATATACAGAGGAAGAGGACGTTGAAGGTGTCTTGGTAGGAGAAGAAAAAAGAAAAGAAAAAGAAAAAAAAAAAAGGAGAGACAAGAATGGGGAGAGAGTAGTCAAGCCACTGATCTCACTCCAAGGTAACGATGGGTACTGGAGCTTGGATCCTTAAAGGTACAAAGTTGATACCCAATACTAATAAGCAAAGATTAAAAATCTAGAGTAAAGACGGGATTCTCAAAATACTATTACAAAGAAAAAGATAGAAAGAAAGATAAGGAAGAGAAAGAAAAACAAAAACAAAAACAAAAAAAAAAAAGAGGAGAAACAAGAATGGGGAGAGAGCAGTCAAGCCAATGATCTCACTCCCAGGCAGCAATGGGTACTGGAGCTTGGATCCTTAAAGGTACAAAGTTGATACCAAATACTAATAAGCAAAGATTAAAAATCTAGAGTAAAGACTGGATTCTCAAAAGTACTATTATGAAAAAAAGAAAGAAAGAATGATAAAGAAGAAAATACAACACCACCACCAACAACAACAACAACAAAAATCAGTAAAAAAAAAAAAAATTTAAAAAAAGGGGGAATAAAGTGGAGATATAAAAGGTAAGAAAGGAGATAGGACAGAGAATGCAATAAGGGAGAAAGAGGAGATTTAAAGAAAAGGGAAAATAAAAATAAAGGAAAAGAAAGAAAAAAAAGAAAGCAACAAGGTTATAGGGGACTTAAAAATTCTAAAAAAAAAAAGGGGGGGTATAAAAAAGTTTTAAAAATTTTTAAAAGATGTTCCTAGTACAGTTATAACTAAGGCTTTCTCTGGTGCTGGTGCATAAGGCGAGGGGTCAGTTTATTTTTCAGACAATTCCTTGGTCCGGCTTGTACTTCCCACGGTCTATAGACTCCTTTCTATGCAGTCTGCGCCACCTGCAGGGATTTAATCTGCTACTCCTGTCAGTTCCAAAGCTGTTGCCTCTGCTAGCTTAAGCGTCTTCTGTTTGCTGGTCTTTTATGTGTCTATTCAGCGCTCTGGAGTTTGCCCTGCTCCTGCTGAGTGCGCTCCCCCCGCCCCTTCTGCTCGGCTCTCTGTCCTCTACCCGGTGCAGTTGGGGAGTGCGGCTTCTCCCCTCCCCCGGCCCAACCGCTTGGCTTTCCCGACGTGCAGCTAAACACGTCTTTTTAGGTGTGCAGAGCGCCGATCCGTCCAGAATCCCCAGTAGTCTTGGTTAGCACCTAGCTCTGTGCGCAATTTGGCCAAGGAAGCCTTGCCGGGGCTGGGCTATGCCCGCTGGTCTCGGGCAGGGGTTGGGTCTGTCTGCAGCCCGAAGGCGCCCAGCTCCGCCCAGCCGGCCACCTCCCTGCCGACTCCGCCTCACCCTTTGGTCTCGCCGGGGCTGGGTTATGCCCGCTGCACTCAGGCGGGGGCTGGGCCAGTCCGCAACCCACAGGCGCCCAGATCTCCTCGGCCTGCCGCCTCTCTGCCGACTCCGCACACCCTTTGTTCTGTGCCACCCGGCCAGCCGCCTCTCTGCCGACTCCACACGCCCTTTGTTCTGTGCCACCCGGCCGGCCGCCTCTCTGCCGACTCCGCACGCCCTTTGTTCTGTGCCACCCGGCCGGCCGCCTCTCTGCTGACTCCACACCTCTCCTTGTTCTGCGTGGGCCTGGCAGGGGGGCTCTTCCTGGGGAAGGCTACTTCTCAGTCTATCTCCGGTTAGCCCCCTGGGTTGGGTCGCTCAGGCTGCTCCGTTCCCTGAGCGCGCGGCCCGCCCCTCCCTGAGCAGTCCCTTTGGCTAGTGGGGGGTGGGGCGTCCGCCGCTGCTTCCCTGTGCCTTCCAGCCAGAGACATAGCTTGCAGGGCTTAATTATTAATCTGCTTTTACTCCCAGCTATCTTGCTCTCCAAGATTCACCGCAAATCCGCCCGAGAGAATGCTCCCTGGTATTTGGAAACCTTCTCCTCTTTTTTTTTTTTTCTCTTTATTCCAGACTCCCCTTCTGGGACGGATCCCCGCCCCCAACTCTGTCTCTCCCTTTACTTTTTTCTCTCTCTTTTTTCTTTTGTCCTACCTCCTCTCGTAGAAAATGGGCCGTCCCTTCAGATGCCCGATGTCCTCTGCCAGCATTTAGATCCTGTTTTATGGAGTTTGCGCTGTCTTTAAAAGTTCTTTTGGTGTATTTATTGGGGAGAGAGTGGTTTCCCCATCCTATTCCTCCGCCATCTTAGTTCCCCTCCTCCAAAGATTTTTTAATTTTGCGTTTGGGCCTTTTTATATGATCAGTATTTGTAAATATTTCATTTAAGTCTGAGAAAAATTTTCTACTTGCTGGATGCAGAATTTTTTTTTTTCATCTATCAAATACATGTTATGATACTTATTTTGGAAGTCTCTTTATTGCGTTTGAAGTTATTTTGTGTTTGACTTCCTTGGCAGTCCAGTAGTTAAGATTCTGCAGTTCCAATGAAGGGGACCTGGGTTCAATCCCTGGAAGGGGAACTAAGATCCCACATGCCAGTGGCAAAAAAAAAAAAAAAAAAAAAGTTGAAATTCCCTCTGATTATAGTGATTTTACTAATTCCTCCTTGCAGTTTTGCTTCATACACTATATCATTTTATTTACTGCACATATTTTTAGAATTTCTGCATCTTCTTGGCAAAGTGAGCATTGTATTCTCATGTAGTAATTCCCCCTCTGATGTTTATAATGCTCTATCCATACTAATAACACCTCAGGTCCATCTGGGGCTTCCCTGGTGACTCAGTGGTAAAGAATCACCCTGTAATACAGGAGATGCAGGAAACAAGGGTTTGTTCCCTGAGTTGGGAAGATCCCTGGAGGAGGGCATGGCAACCCACTCGAGTATCTTGCCTGACAAATCCCACTGAGAGAGCAACCTGGAGGGCTACAGTCCATATTTCACAAAGAGTTAGACATGACTGAAGTGACTGAGCAAGGTCCATTTACTAGCCAGCAGCCAGAGTGGCCCTTTAAAACATAAGTGAGCGTGTTTCACCCATCTGCTGAAAATTATTGCGTACCCTTTGACTGAGAACAAAGTTCCTGATGTTACTCTCTACTTTTGCTGACAATAGCTGCCCCATTTAGCTCATCTCTTCCCAACCTCCCCCTTGCTCTTTCCTCCACAGTTACAGAAGCACTTTTGCTTCTCTGAGTAGGCCAAACACGTGCTTAGTCCAGGACCTTGATTTTCTATTGCCTTCGCTATAATGACTCCTTCCACAGAAAACTGCAGAGCTTACTCATTTGCTTCAATCATATCCCTTTATTTTAAAACATTTCAAAACACCACTCCCTAACATGCACCATGTTCCTCCCCTTTACCCTGGCATGTGCGCGCGCGCGCGCGCGCGCGCGCGCGTGTGTGTGTGTGTGTGTGTGTGTGTGTGTGTGTGTGTGTGTGTTTGAACTGAAATATAGTTGATTTGGGCTTCCCTGGTTCCTCAGACAGTAAAGAATCTGCCTGCAACCTGGGTTCTGCCTGCAGATTCTGGCTTGATCCATGGTTCAGGAAGATTCCCTAGAGAACGGGATGGCTACCCACTCGAGTATTTTTGCCTGGAGAATCTCAAGGACAGAGGAGCCTCGGGTAGGAGGGCTACAAACCATAGAGTCACAAAGAGTCAGACATGACTGAAGTGACTAACAGACTTTACACCCAGTTGATTCACAATGTTATATTAGCTTCCTGTATACAGCAAAGTGATTCTATTATACATACACATATTATTTTTCATATCCTTTTCCATTTTGGTTTATTATAAGGTATTGAATATAGTTCCCTGTGATGTAAGTAGGATTTGTTATCTGTTTTATATACAGTAGCTTGTATCTGCTAATCCCAAACTCCTAATTTATTCCTCCACACCTTTACCATTTGGTAACCATAAATTTATTTTCTATGTCTGTGAATCTGTTTCCATTTTGTAAATAAGTTCATATGTGTAAAATATTTACTTGATACCATATGATAACTCTCTTTCTATCTGACTTACTTCAATTAGAATGACGATCTCTAGGTTCATCTGTGTTGCTGCAAATGACAATGTTTCCTTCTTTTTATATCTGAGTAATACTCTATTTCTCCTGGCAATCTTGATCTCAGCTTGTGCTTCTTCCAGCCTGGCATTTCACATGATGTACTCTGCTTATAATTTAAATAATCAAGGTGATGGTAGAATACGAAGAACTAAAGAGCCTCTTGATGAAAGTGAAAGAGGAGAGTGAAAAAGTTGGCTTAAAACTCAACATTTAGAAAACTAAGATCATGATATCTGGTCCTATCACTTCATGGAAAATAGATGGGGAAACAATGGAAACAGTGAGAGATTTTATTTTGGGGGGCTCCAAAATCACTGCAGATGGTGACTAAACCCATGAAATCAAAAGATGCTTGCTGCTTGAAAGAAAAGCTACGACCAACATAGACAGCACATTAAGAAGCAGAGAGATTACTTTGCCAACAAAGGTCTGTCTAGTCAAAGCTGTGGTTTTTCCAGTAGTCATGAGTGGGTGTGAGAGTTGGACTATAAAGAAAGCTGAGTGTCAAAAAATTGATGCTTTTGAACTGTGGTGTTGGAGAAGACTCTTGAGAGTACCTTGGACTGCAGTGATATCCAATCCTAAAGGAAATCAGTCCTGAATATTCATTGCAAGGACTGATGCTAAAGCTAAAACTCCAACATTTTGGCTACCTGATGCAAAGAACTGACTCATTGGAAAAGACCCTGATGCTGGGAAAGATTAAAGGCAGGAGAAGGAAATGACACAGGATGAGATGGTTGTATGGCATCACCGAACTGATGGACATTAGTCTGAGCAGGCTCCAGGAGTTGGTGATGGACAGGGAAGCCTGGCTTGCTGCAGTCCATGGGGTCACAAAGAGTTAGACACAACTGAGCGGATGAACTGAACACTGTCCATTGGGCTTTCCTGGTGACTCAATGATAAAGAATCTGCCTGCAATGTAGGAGACCCAGGTTCAATCCTTGAGCTAGGAAGATCCCCTGGAGAAGGAAGTGGCAACTCACTCCAGTATTCTTCCCTGGGAAATCCCATAGATAGAGAAGCCTGGGGTATTATAGTCTGCAGGGTTGCAAAAGAGTAGAGCAGGACTGAGTGACTAAACAACAACATATTTCATTTTATATATGTGTTTTTTGTGTGTTTTTAAAGAACTCTCATCATCATTTGTTTTCCTATCAGTTTCATAAAAGTAAAGCTTTTATTTTCACCTCCAACTCTTAAGCTTCCTTTCTCCCCCTCTCTCTTATTTTTGCTGGTTGATCTCACTTTTTAACTGCTTGTTAAACTGGTATATTCTAAGAGTGTCAGAATTAAGAGTGTGTGATTAAATGTCAAGTATGCCATGTGGAATAAAAGGGAATAAATAGAGAGTATAACATTTATATATAATCTTCAAGACATCAAAAAACATAATGGACATAAAATTGATGAAATTAAAGGGATCAGGAATCCACTATTGAGTAATTAAATATTTTGCAGAACACAAATGTTGGCATTCATGGGGGTATTACTCAATCTCCCTTCAAAGAGAAAGCAGTTATGACAAATATAGTCAGCTGACAGCCACCACTTGCCACATCTTTGGTATCTACCGCTACGTCCAGCTTGAGGAATCTTCTTTCTCAGCCACTCCCATAAGCTGACTGATGATAATGTCTTATTAGAGTTAAGGCATTCCTGCCAAATGCCACTAAACTCTAATGAGAAATCCTTGCTCTGGACCTCCCCAGTAGCCTGGTTAAGATTTTCTCAGAACTCATTGTAGTTTGGAGTTCCTCCTATCCAGTCCTTTCTTCCCTCACTCCTTCATGGGTATCAGGCCCACATTATAGTCTCAAGACTCTCTCTGCCTGTTCCTATTTCATCTCCTCTATATCCTTCACAGCACCCTTCTTTGCCCCCCTCCCCCACATCTCTTTCACTTAAAAAATAATTAATTGGAGGATAATCGCTTTACAATATTGTATTGGTTTCTGGCATACAACAACGTGAATCATTTATAAGTATACATACATTTCCTCCCTCTTAAGCCTCTCTCCCACTACCCTCCATCTCTCACTTCTAATTCCTTCTTGGCATCTGCTTCTAACTCAGATTTACAACAAACAATAGCTCTTATTTGAGGCTATTAAAATATAAAGCACCAGGACATTAATTGGGATAAGTTTGAAATCTATAAGCTATTCAATTATTCAATAAATAGTTGAGAACTACTGTGCACCCATATGTTTGTCTTAAGAACAAAAAGGATGTATAATTTCATAATTAAATTAAAGCATTTCTACTTCCTGTTCACATTCTAGTCTTTGAATTCAGAGAAAATGTCTCCTCCTACTCTCCTAGTGTTTAGGTCATGATTATAAACTACCAGAATGTCACATTATCTCTTGTGAAATGAAATAATTTACATTTTATATTACTTGTTTTCATAGACTAGTCATGTTTGCCAGATAGTGATAGGTCATAAAAAAATAAATAAATAGAACCAAATACCTAACTGCGCATTAAAGAGCAAAATAGTAACAAAATCAAAACAGATTATATTTCTGAAATACTTAGATTCTATAATTGGAACCCAAACAAAATCATAAATCACATAACAAACTATTATCGAGGATTGGGACTATATTCATTTATAAAATAAAATTTACTTTTTATGCAATAGATGTGCCCTGGAAAGTTATACACAAATTGAATTTGTCTAATCAAATCATACACTAATGCTTTTTATTAAGGGAAATTATGAATCTCTCATCAAAAAATTGTCCAGAGGTTTATACTGGATTTGCTTGAATCAAGGTGGATTCTCAGGATGGCATCTTTCAATATATTAAAAGTGACAAATAATTGGAAAGGAAATATCTGATAATTAAATTCAAAAGCTATAGTTTGGAGTCTAGACTCCTACAAAATAAAGGAGCAATGTTCCTGCTTCAATTTGACTCAGTAAATTTGTAAAATAATCAGTTATTTTAAAGCATACTGCATTCTTTAAGATATCAAAGTTATCTTTCCTTCTAAGTATTTCAGAAATCAAGTAAGAACAAATTTTTTTTCTGCAATATACATTAATAACCTCCTCTTTCCCAAGAATGTTTTTATTGAAATACATACTCATGCATACAAAATTCGAGATACTTCATTACCTTATGAACTATTAATATGATATTTTAACATATAACTTCAAAATTAGAATTCATCTAAAAGAGATCTAAAAGAATAAAGGATGATAAAATTATCTAGTTTCTGTAGGAAAAAACCTAATCTGCTATGCAATAACATCTAAATGTCGAAATCTATTATTAAGCAAAATCTTCTCAAATGCTTCCATCACCAAAAGAAGCCTGAATGTTAAAATACCAAATTCCAAATTTGCTCTCTGTGGAATTCATTCTTATTTTCATAACAGAAACTGAACACATTACTACCACAATGAAATATATTCAGTCGATAAAATATTTCTATGCTGACTTCATGAAAAGTTATTTACTTGGATGAAGATAAAGATGAGGACAAATTTGTCCCTGATCAGAATGTAGGAACACCAAATGGCAGCCAACAATGTCCAGAGAGTGGTTTTTGAAATTTCTGTTTTTCAGAGGGTTTCCCAAATGGCTCTTTTTGATATTGCAAGCAGATTGCTTCAAAGGGCCAGCCGTTTCTCTAGAGTTCACTTAAATATCTGTGAGTATGATCTTGTTGGGTTACATATTAGATGTATACTGATTATTCAGTTAGCTTCCCCAGGACACTGTAGTTAAGGGGTTATACTGGCTTTCCATTCAAAGGCACAGCTAATATTGAATGCAGAGCAGAACTACCTTTGAATTCACAGTCACTGTTAGCCTTTTTAGCATGAAATGTCATGTGTTGTGGACTTTGAAGATATAGTGCCTGAATCCACATGCTTTCAGTTTTCAAACAAAAGAAAATGCAGAATTGTACAATATCACATTGTTCTTATCTAGGACTGAAGTTGAGAAAGTACTAAAAAGAAATAATAATTAACACAAACTATTTAACTAAGCTTAGCAGTATTTCAGCTGCACAGCAGCAATCTGATGGCAGAGACCCTAGTATACCTTCATACATATTTCAGAAGTTGTTCCTTATAATCCAGTCTTGACTACTGAAATTACATTAAGCATTGTCTTGATTCTTCTTTGAATATTTAATGTCTCAAATTTATTATGTATTTATTTTTGCACTATCTATTCTCTAATAGAGAATAGAAAAGCATCAACCCAAATCAGCACTAGGGACTTCAACAGTAATATCATAGAGTAGTTATCTAGTTGATATATCCACATTCTGCCTGACAGAAAGACAGCCCCTCATTGCTTCTTTTCAGGATAGAATACAGAATAGAATATACAAGTTGCTCTTAGTTTTAGTTTTATGAATTTTCCTTTAAAGAAGGGGCTTTGGTAACAAATGTTAAAAGAAGTTAGTCTACTTAAAATAGTCATTCAGGAAGCATACATTTGTCTATTGTGACCTTGCTTAGTTATTTAAGATAAAAGACAAAAGCCTATAGGACTTACTAGCAAACAAAACTTACTATGATCCCTGGAGTGTGCTCAGGTAGCCAGAAACCAGCTTATACAGGAACTCAAAGGAGCATCCTTTTGTCTCATCTATACCCTCTTATTCTCCTTCCCTCCATCTCAGGTAACTCAGGAAGCTCAGTCTATGTGTCTTATTTTTCTCATTTTTCTCTGTTTCTTCAAAATGCCTATGAAGCAATTACTGCTTTAAGTTATTTTTCTTGCTTTCTATTATATGTGTCCAAATCCTGGCATTCTAGGCTATATAAAAATGAATAAGATGCTCTCCTAATTTTTAAAAATGTGTTGTTTTTTTAATTGAAGGATATTGCTTTACAGAATTGTATCGGTTTCTGACAAACATCAACATGAATCAGCCATAGCTATATGTATGGCCTCACCCTCTTGAAACTGCCTCCCACCTCCTTCCCCATGAGACCCCTCAAAGTTGTTGCAGAGCCCTTAAAGCAACATTGGGAAGAGAAAAATGTGTTCACAGATTAATTTATGCCATTATCTCCCCTTTTATTGCAAGTATTGGCACATGAATTCCAAAAACAAACATTTTAAAAAGGGCACAGAAGCCAATAGGAAATCAACCCTGAATATTCATTGGAAGGACTGATGCTGAAGCTGAAGCTCTAATACTCTGGCCACCTGATGTGAAGAGCCGACTCATTAGAAAAGGCCCTGATGCTGGAAAATACTGAGAGCAGGAGGAGAAGGAGACAGAGAATGAGATGGTTGGATGGCATCACTGACTCAAAGAATATGAGTTTGAGCAGACTCCAGGAGATAATGAAGGGCAGGGAAGCCTGGCGTGCTACAGTTCACAGGGCTGCAAAGAATGGGACAAGACTTTATGACTGAAAAATAATAGCAACATGTAATAAATTCTATAATGGCATAGATATGAAATACTGGTAAATCCACAGGAGGATGAACATGGAAGCAATTTACTCCTCCCAAGGACTTTGCAAATGATACCATCCTGAAAGCAAGTAAATTTCCTAATGGATATAGCTTTCCTTTTCCACTTTGCTTTTTGCTTCTGTTTTTTTCACAGCTGTTTGCAAGGCCTCCTCAGACAGCCATTTTGCTTTTATCCATTTCTTTTTCTTGGGGATGGTCTTGATCCCTGTCTCCTGTACAATGTCACAAACTTCCATCCATAGTTCATCAGGCACTCTGTCTATCAGATCTAGTCCCTTAAATCTATTTCTCACTTCCACTGTATAATCATAAGAGAATTGATTTAAGTCATACCTGAATGGTCTAGTGGTTTTCCCCACTTTCTTCAATTTAAGTCTGAATTTGGCAATAAGGAGTTCATTATGTGAGCCACAGTCAGCTCACATCTTTGTTTGGCTGCAAAGAATATGATCAATCTGATTTCAATGTTGACCATCTGGTGATGTCCATGTGTAGAGTCTTCTCTTGTATTGTTGGAAGAGGGTGTTTGCCATGACCAGTGTGTTCTCTTGGCAAAACTCTATTAGCCTTTGTCTTGCTTCATTCTGCACTCCAAGGCCAAATTTGCATGTTACTCCACGTGTTTCTTGACTTCCTACTTTTGCATGCTGGTCCTTATAATCAAAAAGACATCTCTTCAGGTGTTAGTTTTAAAAGGTCTTGAAGGTCTTCATAGAACCATTCAACTTCAGCTTCTTCAGCATTACTGGTCAGGGCATAGGCTTGGATTACTGTGATATTGAATGGTTTGCCTTGGAAATGAACAGAGATCATTCTGTCATTTTTGAGATTGCCTCCAAGTACTGCATTTTGGACTCTTTTGTTGACCATGATGGCTACTCCATTTCTTCCAAGGGATTCCTGCTCACAGTAGTAGATATAATGGTCTTCTGAGTTAAATTCGTCCATTCCAGTCCATTTTAGTTAGCTGATTCCTAGAATGTCAATGTTCACTCTTGCCATCTCCTGGTTGACCACTTCCAATTTGCCTTGATTCATGGACATAACATTCCAGGTTCCTATGCAATATTGCTCTTTACAGCATTGAATCCTGCTTCTATCACCAGTCACACCCAAAACTGGGTGTTGTTTTTGCTTGGCTCCATCCCTTCATTCTTTCTAGAGTTATTTCTCCACTGATCTCCAGTAGCATATTGGGCACCTACTGACCTGGAGAGTTCATCTTTCAGTGTTCTATCTTTTTGCCTTCTCATAGTGTTCATGGGGTTCTCAAGGCAATACTGAATACTGAATACTGAAGCAGTTTGCATTCCCTTCCCCAGTGGACCACATTCTGTCAGACATCTCCACCACGACCTGTCTGTCTTGGGTGGCCCCACATGGCATGGCTGTTTCACTGAGTTAGACAAGGCTGTGGTCCATGTAATCAGTTTGGCTTGTTGTCTCTTTTTGTGGTTTCAGTCTGTCTGCCCTCTGATGCCCTCCTTTAGTGCCTAAATTCTTACTTGAATTTCTCTTACCTTGGACTTGGGGTATCTCTTTACGGCTGTTCCAGCAAAGCACAGCCACTGCTCCTTACCTTGGGCATAGGGTAGCTCCTCATGGCCACTGCTCCTGGCCCTGGCCGTGGGCTGCTCCTGCACTGCGAAGCCACCATCCATCGCTGGCCACTTAAAAGACTGTTGTGAAATGACATCTTCAAGTTTATTAGAAAACTTTTTATCTAGGAAAGGTCTACAAGCCATTATCTTAAATCTTTTGAGGACTTTACAAAAAAGCTTTTATCCATATTCTTGGTTTATTCTTTACCCAAAATCCATGTTTTACTGCTTTAGAGGTAGTCTTTTCCTTGAGACCACATTTTACCTTGAGAATTTTTTTACTAGGAGAGATGGAGAATGAGAGACAGTTTTAATTGCAGGTCTAGCATGTCTTGGCTCCTTTATGTTTCCTCTCAATTCTGCTGGAAGACTGAAACATTTTATCTTTGGGTTACCTCTCTTTTCATATTTTACCTTAAGGATGTGTAAGAAGTCAGTTGGTACTTCTTACATTCTTCCTGGAAATCTCTCCAGTGACATCAATGAGTTCATTTGGTAACCTTTTTATTTTCCCTATTACTGCAGATAACAGAGGTGCCAAAATTTTGCCATTGTATAAAAAGGATCATTTTCTGTAACCTCTAAATCTTTTACTTGTGATCTTTTGATCCCTCACTAGTAGTCTTTTCAAGGCCTTTATAACTTGCAAAAAATTCCTCAAGTTTTTGTCTAGTCTGTACCTGTCACCTGTGCTCAAAGCCAAGGTCACATGTTTTAGGTTTATCGCAGAGTCAGACATGACTGAGTGACTAAACTCAACTGAACTGAAAGGCAAGTTCCCACTTCCTGCTTTTAGTTTCTGTTCTGGTTATCTAATAAATAACTCCAATTTAGCTTATTAAAACAATATTTGTTTTATTATATTTCCTGGTTGTTCTGGGTCACAAATTAGATCAGGATTCAGGGAACTTTCCTTTTATATCTCTTGAGGTTATTTGGTCATATTCATCTGGCAGAGGCTGGTTAAAAAAAAAAAGATCAAATATGATAACTTATGTATCTAGATATTCCTTCCCAGGAATATCTGGAAGCCTAACCTCTTCTTTTGTTGTCCCCTAGAGTGCCTACAAATGACTTCTTTAGCTTAATTGTCTTAAGATAAAAGGACTTCTTATATAGTGTCAGAAGGCTCCAAAGAGAGGGACATCCCTGGAGGTTCAATGATTAAGACTCTGCCTTCCAAGACAGAGGGTATGGGTTCCATCCACCTGGTTGAGAAGCTAAGATCCCACATGCCTCACAGCTCAAAAATCAAAATATAAAACAGAATAAATATTGTAACAAATTCATTAAGGATGTTTAAAAAGGTCCACAAGAGAAAATAAAATCTTTAAAAAAATGAGAGGATGTTACATAAGCTTGAGGAGGGGGTGCGGGGAATGTTGAAGTATGGAATGACCTGGCCTTGGAAATCCCAGATTTTCATTTCTACTTCATTCAGTTGGCCTAGTGAGTTACCACAACCCAGATTTAAGATGAGGAAAATTATACTCTATCTTTAAATGAGAGGAGTAGCAAATACTTTGCACTGTGTTAAAGTGTACTGCATATTTCAAATACACACTGAATCGTTTTTCATAAAACTAAAAAATCTTTTAATATGGGCTTTTGGGTATCTTCTATGTGAGGTTTGTTTTGAAACTGGTTGTTTATTCTCCAGTAAATAATTTTGCTGTTTTTAAGATGCATATCATTAGTTTTCATGAGGAAATTCTTTGTGTTTTGAGGTAACTAGTCTGCACGTGTATGTTTATAATCCTAGCTATTAAAATGTTACAAGTGCATGCAGTTAGGACTGGTTCTGAAGTACAGATATTGCTTTGGAAGATAAAATATTGTGTAGGGATGATGTAATGGTTTTGTTTAAAATTAAACTGGGAAAAGTTTTCCCCATTTCAGAGATAATTCACATAAGCACTGTAATGTATTAGGCTTTTCAAAGGTAAATCTATAAATTAGTTGTAATGAAAATACTATTACTTGTTGTAAAATAGAAAAATTGACCCAAATTTTACCTTTCCCAAATCCCTGTCCTTGTAAAATAACTTCATAGTTACTTTATAATTTTAATTCCCCCTACTCTGACTCTGGGTCTTGTTCAATACATTTAGAAATGAGTGTGTGTCACTTGTGAATCTGGGTTTCATGAGTCTTTGCATGCTTGTACTTCTGTAATTGTCATAACAATATTCTCAGACCAGCTTGATGTAGAAGTGATAAATGGACCATACCCGAGTTGCCCAAGTCATTCCAGTCAGAGCCAGCCTGGATTAGCCAATAGTCAGTACACCTGCAGACATGTGAGTGAATCTAAAAATCTAAAATCCCCAAGCAAAGCAAAGTCTAAATCATGAGCACACACTCAACAGCTAACTAGTGTTGTAAGTCACTTACTTTCAGAATAGTTACTCATCGAGCATTATTGTAGCAAGAAGAAACTGGTACAGAAATTTATCCTAAGAGTTGGGTGATATTGTAAAAAAAAAAAAAATCTAAACCATATGGCACAATGTAGAGACAAATTTTAAGCAGAAGGCTGGAAGTGCAATGAAGAGATATTAAAAGGAGGTTGGAAAAATTGCAAGGGAGCTGCCAAAAAAAAGATAAATAAAGTAAACATACTATGTAGTTGCAAAACAATTTGTAAAACTATTACTTGCTTTAACTTACAAGATAAATGTAACTAACAAATATTTTATCTTGACCACAGAAATTTCCAGGCAAAAAATTTGAAAACAAGAGTTAATTTGTATTTACTACATATGAAAATGTACTACACTCAAGAGATGAGCCCAGAGTAGTGGCTAGTGCAATAGAAGAACAGAGGGTCCAGAACCTGCTAAATTGAAAGTTAAAACTCTTTCTCATCCCTAGCTCTCAAACTAAGATATGGCATAAGAGATAAAGACAAATCAAGAGGGCAGGTATGGGTCCCTTTATTATGACCCCAGAAAGCATTAAGCAGTTAATAGTACACTTCACCTGGACAAAAAGATTTCTGCAAACTGAATGTATTGATTCCATAGCAGTCTGAACAATCCAAGCACTATAACTAAATATATGAAGACATGCAACTCTCAAAAAAAATAGCAAGTGTGGCTTTGAAGCTTGAAGCCTGCTAAATCAAACATTTTAAATACATTTAACATTTTTAAAAGAGATGCACTGGCAAAAGAACAAATAAGCTGATCAAAAATCGACTGAGATTTTCAAAATGTAAATAGATCATTGTTGTTGTTTAGTCACCAAGTCATGTCAAACTCTTTGCAACCCATGGACTACAGGCTTCAAATAGCTCATTAGGACCACAAATTTATATGGTCAGGAAATAAGCTTTGAATGATCTTTACAGGGAAAAATTTCCAGTAATGTCTTTAGATGAGGCAAAAATGTGCTCTGGAAAAGGAAAGACATTCAAATGATATGGACTAAAAGCTGTAGAGAATAAAAGAATGAGAAACCCTTCTTTGGTATCAGAATTGGACTTAAGAACAGTCTCCATCACCATAACAGAAGACCTGGTTATAACTGCCCAGTACAATTTCAGAATTTCTAGATGAAAGATTCCAAAAAGCCTTGGGTTCTTTGTCTTTGCTAACAGTAGTATTGGCTGTTGTTATCCTGCTGCAGTTTTGCCAATGAGTGCTGGGTGTGAGTAGGACAGAAAATTTTTCTTTGGTCCATAGGACTTTAGATTAAAAGTAGCAGCATTCAAATTCATGTAGATCATAGGATCCTAGGGTAAGAACTTCTCTGTGGCTAGGTGAGAATTGAATTTGTCATTGTTCAGTTGCTAAGTCTTGTCCAAATCTTCTAGACCCTGTTGGCTGCAGCACGCCAGGCTTCCCATTCCATCACCATCTCCTGGAGTTTGTTCAGATTTGTTCCTATTGAGTTGATGATGCCATCCAACTATTTTATCCTCTGTTGTCCCCTTCTCCTCCTGCCACCAATCTTTCCTAGCAACAAGGTCTTTTCCAGTGAGTCAGCTCTTTGCATCAAGTGGCCAATGCACTGAAGCTTCAGCTTCAGCATCAGTGCTTCCAATGAATATTCAGGATTGTTTTCCTCTAGGACTGACTGGTTTGATCTCTTTGCTGTCCAAGGGACACTCATTTTGCATAAAGGAAGAAATGAAAGATTTTGCCCTAACAAGCAGACAAGCTCTTGCAAAATTGCTCAAATTCTTCATTTCTCTATATTTATACTGTTTGACTTATAAATTGTACTGTTCTTTATCTCTGACTTTTGGCTCATCATATGACCTATTTGACCAATAGAATGAATTATGAACTCCGAATTCAAGAGGACTTACAGGTTTCTCTCTTGAATGTCTGCCATCACCCTGATGACATGACCAGTAAGATCAGAGCTACATAGAGGAGAGCTGAGTCAGGACCCCTCAATCTTCCAATCTGAACCCATATCAAGTTCAACCCCAGATAGCTGAATGGGCCCAGCTAAGATCTAAAAATTAACTAGATAAGTTCACTGAAAGTGACCTCTTGCATTTGTCCACTTAGTAAATGCTTAATTGTTTGAAGCTGCAATTTAGAGTTGCTATTTAGTATTTTATGGCAGTAGATATTTGTAAAACTTTTTATGAAATATTTCAGGCAAACATAAAAATATTGGTAATGCTAAAATTAAGAGCAATATATCTAGCCAGATTAAGAAATAAGCATTCTGAATTCATCTGAAGCATCTATGTGCAACTTACCATTAAATTCTCTTTCTTTCCTATATCCCAGAGGTAACAGTAATTTAAGCTTTTTTTTAATTATACTCACACATTTTTATAATTCTAGCAAGTAGGCAGTTTTTCTGCAAACACAATATAACATTACTTTTTATTTTTTTAATTATATGATTGTAATATTATCATCTGAAAAGTCCTTTTATGTTCGTTATTATATGTTTTTAGTTTTTATCATTTCAAAACACATTTACACTAGTTCAGCTATTTTCAATATTGTGTTTAATTACTTTATGCAGCTGTGTTATGATTTATTAAAGCATTTCCTCCATATGGACATTATGTTATTATCATGTTAGGACATCAGACACCATTTTGTATATTGACAGCATATAAGACTTTGGTTTTAAATTTTATATCCTACTGTTCTGAGTTACTAAAAGCAATGAAAAGTTCTTAAACCAGTGTATATTTTATTCATGCTTCAGGATTTGCCTTGTGTATTCAGCTAAAAAGCATCAAATGTAATACTGCTCACTCATGTTGACATATCCCATACATCACAACTATGCAAAGCTAGCAAAGGTCACGTAAACCTAGATTGCCTTAACCATCAGGAACATTAAGTATTTTTTTTAAAAATAATATAAATATTACTATATTGTATAGACTTACTCAATATTCTGTCAATACTAGAAAAAAAATGCATTATTTGCTCACAGTTTGGAGGGGTCAAAACAGACTCCTTGGCAATTCACTTTTTAGTCTTTGCCTGGAGATCATTGTTATAAGTGCAAATAAGAATACAGAAAGGTATTTTATGCATGATTGGTTAACATTCTGTAGTGACAAGGCAGTATTGGGAGTTTTAAGTGTGCAATAAATGCCTTTTAGAAGGATAGTAATGAAGAACTGTAAATAAAATTAAACATTTATTTTATTTTCCAGAATATCTAAGTGATTCTATATGGGGCTTGTTTGTCATAAATAGACACAAATATTATTTTTACAAACCAGTGCATGGATACTGAGGGAAGTCATTATTTGGATAAGTTCAGAAACATTAAAGGCAAAATATTCAGATGGAATTTGGGGGCATGTGTTCCTGTTGATGCTGGTGCTGCAAAACATTGACTTTATTTCAATATCAAAATACTTATGTCAAAAATCTATACACTCCATTTCATTCACTATTAAGAGGAGCTTGATTTTTGAACATGAGAAAATCTAAATGTCTAGACAGGCACATATTAAAGAATCATATAGATTGCTTCTTACATCTCAAAAAACATTATTAGAAAAAATCAAGACTCATAAATATTTTTACTAGGCCAAAGAATGACCTTATTTAACAGTCCTTATAATAAGAAGAACAGTTTCTATTTTTATCACAGTAATATGATTTATAACACTTCAAGGTCCAAGGGACAGAGTAAATAGTTGATATCTAGTAATTATGAAAACTTTTTCTTCAAAAACATTTTTAAAATTGCAATGATTATCCACTTTTTGAAGACAAACCTTTATACACATTTAGATTTTACAGTGCTTGAGTAATGTGGAATTGTGCCAGCTTGCTACACTTTGTCTTTTCAAATTATCACAATTTTAGAGCAATCCATTTCCTTTCACTTATCTTGGTAGTAAAAATTTTTATAAAAATTTTCCTTGTTTTATCTTGAACTTCTATTTCTATAAACCCTAGGTTAAAATTCTAAATAAGCAACATTATGAAATGAGGTGCCACCTACAAATTTCAATATAACAATGTGTCTGAATTGTATTGCAAATAATTAAGCATTCAGTCAGCCTTAAGTCCTCAAGCTGAAGTCTTTACATACTTTTAGGCAATGATCTCCTCTTTAAAACTAAACTTAAAATGCTTTCATAATCAATGGATTAATAGTTGTCAGCAAAACAAAATCCAAGAGTTTAATATAGTGATCAATCCAAAAAAATAGAGGAAAACAATAGAATGAGAAAGACTAGAGATCTCTTCAAGAAAATTAGAAATATCAAGGGAACATTGCATGCAAAGATGGGCTCAATACAGGACAGAAATGATACGGACCTAACAGAAGCAGAAGACATTAAGAAGAGTGACAAGAAGACACAGAAGAATAGTACATAAAAGATCTTCATGACCTAGATAATCACTATAGTGTGATCACTCACCTAGAGCCAGACATTCTGGAATGTGATGTCAAGTGGGCCTTAGAAAGCATCACTACGAATAAAGCTAGTGCAGCTGATGGAATTCCAGTTGAGCTATTTCAAATCCTGGAAGATGATGCTGTGAAAGTGTTGCACTTAATATGCCAGCAAATCTGGAAAACTCAGCAGTGGCCACAGGACTGGAAAAGGTCAACTTTCATTCCATTCCCAAAGAAAAGCAATACCAAAGAATGCTCAAGCTACCGTACAATTGCACTCATCTCACACACTAGTAAAGTAATGCTTAAAATTCACCAAGCCAGGCTTCAGCAATAAGTGAACCGTGAACTTCCAGATGTTCAAGCTGGTTTTAGAAAAGGCAGAGGAACCAAATATCAAACTGCCAACATTCATATATCATCCAAAAAGCGAGAGTTCCAGAAAAATATCTATTTCTGCTTTATTGACTATGGCAAAGCCTTTGACTGTATGGATCACAATAAACTGTGGAAAATTCTGAAAGAGATGGGAATATCAGACCACTTGACCTGCCTCTTGAGAAACCTGTATCAGGTCAGGAAACAACAGTTAGAACTGGACATGGAACAACAGACTGGTTCCAAATAGAAAAAGGAGTACGTCAAGGCTGTATACTGTCACCCTGCTTATTTAACTTCTGTGCAGAGTACATCATGGGAAATGCTGGGCTGGAGGAAGCACAAGCTGGAATCAAGATTGCCAGGAAAACTATCAAGAACCTCAGATATGCAGATGACACCACCTTTATGGCAGAAAATGGAAGAGAAAAGTGAGAAAAGATCACGGCATCTGGTCCCATCACTTCATAGCAGATAGATGGGGAAAGAGTGGAAACAGTGGATGACTTTATTTTTCTGGGCTCCAAAATCACTGCAGATGTTGATTCCAGTCATGAAATTAAAAGACGCTTACTCCTTGGAAGGAGAGTTATGACCAACCTAGACAGCGTATTGAAAAGCAGAGACATTACTTTGCCAACAAAGGTCAGTTTAGTCAAGGCTATGGTTTTTCCAGTAGTCATGTATGGATGTGAGAGTTGTAGTATAAAGAAAGCTGAGCACCAAAGAATTGATGCTTTTGAACTGTGGTGTTGGAGAAGACTCTTGAGAGTCCCTTGGACTGCAAGGAGATCCAACTAGTCCATCATAAAAGAGATCAGTTCTGGGTGCTCATTGGAAGAACTGATGTTGAATCGGAAACTCCAATACTTTAGCCATCTGATGAGAAGAGCTGACTCATTGGAAAAAAAACCCTGATGCTGGGAAAGATTGAGGGCAGCAGGAGAAGTGGACAACAGAGGATGAGATGGTTGGATGGCATCATCGACTCGATAGCCACAGGTTTGGGTGGACTCCAGGTGTTGGTGATGGGCAGGGAGGCCTGGGGTGCTGTGATTCATGGGGTCGCAAAGAGTCAGACATGACTGAGCAACTGAACTGAACTGAATGCAGTGAACAAAAGTCTTCATATTTTCATTCAAGTCTATTCTTTAGACTTTTCTACCACATTTGATGCTCTTTCAGTTGTATTTTGCTATCCAAAACATCAATCCAAAATATATTGGCTTAACACAAAGTTGTTTTCATTTCTCACAATTTCATGAGTTTCCTGAGCAATATTTCTTTTGGGTCCTCCTGGACTCACTCATACATTTGCATTCAACAAGAGGTCAACCAGTGGTTAATTTCAGAAAGAATGGCTAAGACAGTAGGATCTTTTTCCCCAAGTGGTCTTTCATTCCTAAGGAAGCTCCTTTGATTTATTTAGATTCTGGTGATCTCAGACTGTCAAAAGGCCTGGGCCAGCTTCATAATTTGTTATATTAATAACAGAGTATTTAACCAATGTAAGTCCTTCTAAGGCTGGTGCTCTGTAAGACTGCACATGATGCATGCCCAGAAAACTGTCCTCAAAAAAGGCAAAAGTGGAAGCTACAGAATTCCTTAGAGCCTTAGATCTTAAGTCAAATAAATTCCCATCTCCCAGATTCTATGGGTTGACACAAGTCTATGTTATGCTATGCTTAATTACTCAGTCACGTCCAACTCTTTGCAGACTCATGAACTGTAGTCTGCCAGGATCCTCTGTTCATGGGGATTCTCCAACAAGAATACTAAAGCAGGTTGCCATGCCCTCCTCCAGGGGATCTTTCCAACCCAGGGACTGAACTCAAGTGTCCTGCATTGCAGGCAGATTCTTTAGCATATGAACCACCAGGGAAGTCTATGAATAATGGATTGGGTAGCCTATTCCTTCTGCAGGGGAACTTCCTGACCTAGGAATTGAACCAGGATCTCAAGCATTGCAGGGGGATTCTTTACCAGCTGAGCTACAGGGGAAGCCCAAAACACAATTTAAAGGCCAGTGCATACCCAAAGGGGTAGACCTGGATAGGGAGAAATTGTGATAATATTAAAGTTCTATTCTAAGAAATGCTTTAATTCTGCCCCTTCTTATATCATCTAAACACCATCAAAATTTTCTCCCTATCAAAAGAGATAATCTTTAAAAATATTAGCTAAATTCAATTCGGTTCAGTTCACTCTGTCGTGTCCAAGTTTTGCAACCCCATGACTGCAGCACACCAGGCCTCCCTGTCCATCACCAACTCCCAGAGTTTACTCAAACTCATGTCCATTGAGTCGGTGTTGTCATTCAACCATCTCATCCTGTGTCGTCCAATTCAACTCCCTCCTTCAATCTTTCCCAGCATCAAGGTCCTTTCAAATGAGTCAGTTCCTCACATCAGGTGGCCAAAGTAATGGAGTTTCAGCTTCAGCATCAGTCCTTCCAATGAATACTCAGGACTGATTTCCTTTATGATGGACTGGTTGGATTGCTTAGCTGTCCAAGGAACTCTCAAGAGTCTACTCCAACACCACAGTTCAAAATCATCAGTTCTTCGGCGCTCAGCTTTCTTTGTAGCCCAACTCTCACATCCATCCATGACTACTGGAAAAATATAGCTTTGACTAAATGGACCTTTGTTGACAAAATAATGTCTCTGCTTTTTAATATACTATCTAGATTGATCATAACTTTTCTTCCAAGGAGCAAGCATCTTTTAACTTCATGGCTGCAGTCACCATCTGCAGTGATTTTGGAGCCCTGTAAAAAAAGTCTTTCATTATTTCCATTGTTTCCCTATCTATTTGCCATGAAGTGATGGGAGCAGATGCCATGACCTTAGTTTTCTGAATGTTGAGTTTTAAGTCATCTTTTCACTCTTCTCTTTCACTTTCTTCAAGACGCTCTTTAGTTCTTCACTTTCTGCCATAAGCGTGGTGTCGACTGCATATCTGAGGTTATTGATATTTCCCCTGGCAATCTTGATTCCAGCTTGTACTGCCTCCAGCCCAGCATTTCTCATGATGTACACTGCATTTAAGTTAAATAAGCAGGGTGACAATATACAGCCTTGACATACTCCTTTCCTAATCTGGAGTAAGTCTGTTGCTCCATGTCCAGATCTAACTGTTGATTCTTGACCTGCATACAGATTTCTCAGGAGGCATGTCAGATGGTCTGGTATTCCCATCTCTTTCAGCATTTTTCACAGTTTATTTTAATCCAAACAGTCAAAGGCCTTAGCCTAGTCAATAAAGCAGAAATAGATGTTTTTATGGAATTCTCTTGCTTTTTTGATAACATGGATGTTGGCAATTTGATCTCTGGCTCCTCTGCCTTTTCTAAATCCAGCTTGAACATCTGGAAGTTCACGGTTCACTTACTGTTGAAGTCTGGTTTGGAGAATTTTGAGCATTACTTTGTTAGCATGTGAGATGACTGCAATTGTAGTTTGAGCGTTCTTTGTCATTGCCTTTCTTTGTGATTGGAATGAAAACTGATCTTTTCCAGTCTTGTGACCACTGCTGAATTTTCCAAATTTTTGCATATTGACTGTAGTGCTTTCACAGCATCATCTTGTAGGATTTGAAATATCTCAATTGGAATTCCATCAACTCTTTTAGTTTTGTTATATATAATATCAGAACTTGATTTTCTTGACTTGCATCTTTTGATCACCTTAATCTAATTTTCCCTTCTTCTACACACTCACCTCTTATTGTTGTTGCTGCTGTTTTTCAATTACTAAATGATGTCTCATTCTTTGCAATCCCATTAACGGCAGCATACCTGGCTTCCCTGTCCTTTACTATCTCCCTGAGTTTGCTCAAATTCATGTCCTCTGAGTCGGTGATGCTAACTATTTTGTCTTCAGCCATCCCCTTCTCCTTTCACTTTCAATCTTTCCCAGCAGCAGGGTCTCTTCCAATGAGTTGGCTCTTTACATCACACAGCCAGTGTTGGAGCTTCATCAACAGTCCTTCCAAAGAATATATACAAGGTTGATTTCCTTTAGGATTGACTAGTTTGATCTCTTTGCAGTCCAAGGTACTCTCAAGACTGTTCTTCAGCACTACAATTTGAAAGCATCAATTCTTTCATTGTTCAGCCTTCTTTAGGGTTCAACTTTCATATACATGAATGACTACTGGAAAAACCATAGCTTTGACTATACGGACCTTTGTTGGCAAAGTGATGTCTCTGTTTTGTAGGTTTGCCACAGCTTTCCTTTCAGGGAGCAAGTATCTATTAATTTCTTCAGTCACTCAAATTTCCTTTAATGGCTGCAGTCACCATCCACAGTGATTTTGGAGCTCAAGAAAATAAAATCTGTCACTGCTTCCACTTTTTTCCTTTCTATTTGCCATGAGGGGCTTGTGTAACTGAATGCAGGTGTGAGCCATGCCATTCAGGGCCACCCAAGATGCACTGGTCATAGTGAAGTGTTCTGACAAAGTGTGGTCCACTGGAGGAGCAAATAGAAAACCACTCCAGTATTCTCTTTGCAAGAACCCCAGGAACAGTAAGAAAAAACAAAAAACACCCTCACCTATGGTAGCCAAAAATCTGACCTCTTTTTTCCATGTGTTTATCTATTTGGTTGGTTGATTTTTGAAATATAAATTGCTCACAACACTGTTAGTTCTTGGGGTGCAATACAATGATTCAATATTTCTACAAATCACAAGTGATAAGTCTGGTTACTATCTGTCATCATAGATGTCACCAGAATTTAAAGAGGAAAGAAGATTGAAAATGAGTAATTTAAAAAGCATTATTAAAAAGCTATAGATTTTTTCAACCTACATATATATTTATAAAAATATATTTGGAAAGCAAAAGGAAATATTAAAAGATTTTCAGGTTGTTCATTACAATATATAGAGATCTCTGCCAGGTAATTTATTATGAACAAATGCATTTAGGTGGGTGGATATGGAGCTGTTCCATTTCAACAAAACTGTGTAATAATCTCTAGATGCAGTATGAGCCCTTATAAAGCACTGAAGTGCTGTATAGCTCAAATGAGAATTAGTCTCCAAGCGTGCAAAGTAGGTCAGGCTGTGAACACACTTTTCTGACCTGTAGTTCAAAGGACTAGTCAGCTTTAAAGGGAACAAAGAAAGACTTTGTAAACTAAAATCTTTAAATCTAAGGAAGAAAGGGAAAAATCTGAGGTACTGTCAGTTTCACCATGGGCCACCCAAGTCCTTAGAGCAGGAACGCTAAGGTCACTGGGCTATGATTAGCAATGAAAGGCTCTTTTATCATGTTGCGAGATTCATATTTCCACCAACACTTGGATGTTTTCAGCATTATTCTAATGCTGTCTTCTGATTTTAACTTCTCTTTAAATGTAATCTTACCTCTAAAGGCAATGAGTCCCAGTTCCCTGAATTAATTTTTACCTTTCAGTGGCATCCTATTACAGCTTCTCTTCGTTTCAATTCTATATTTGCCTTGTCTTCCTTTTCTGATGTCTAAAATTACATAGGAGGGTAGGTAGTTAGGTCCTTATAATTGCTGCCCTCATCTTATCTGTACAAGATACAACTGTGTGTTTAGCAGAAAGGAAATTGACATAATATATGTTGTTGTAAGCTGTGATAATTGTAAAGACTTTGTTGGACCTATCCTTGGGAGGGAGTAAAAAGTTTAGTAACTGAGAACCGCAGGAGCTTTTCTGGTGTCTTCCAACAAGAGCTCCAGGTTTTTGTTGTTATTGCAGTTTTTCCACTTGAGAAAGACACAGTGAAGGAACAAAGAAGAGTAGTGATGTCGGTTTCCAATTTCAGGTTAATTGAGGGATTGGTTCATTCTGCTGAGAATACACCAAAGAGAAGAAAACCCATTATGGGAAAGGGGAAAAGAAACTCGGGAGAGGCTAGATTGCCAGAAGTGTGGACATTATAGCATTAAACATGGGCATGAGACAGGCCCCCTGCAGCTTCAGCCAGAGGGATTTGTTTCTGCCCCTACACTGATCAAGAGTGAGGCTGAGGACACTGAACAGGCTGAGCTTAGTGGGAATTTCCAGCTTTCCATATGCTGTTCACTACTGCCAGGCTGTATTATGTTAATTAAACCTCTTCTTTCAAAGTGGTGATTACAAAGGAGGTCTGCCAATGTCCAGCATAGCGTAGAAGCCTCAGAACAGAGAATGGAGGCCCTGCCAAGAGACAAGGGGAAGCCCAAACACCAGGACACAGGCATTTTGGGGAAAGTATAGTCAAAATAAGATTAACTGATTTCTCCATGTATAAATGAAACAGTGAGCTCAGTCCCCAGAAAAAGCACTGTGAGTGGTAGATACCTTGAAGCCAAATTTACTAATTAGAACAGTCTCAAACAATCCCACATCTGCTGCCAAGGACGTCAGTAAAAAGTAG
Organism: Antilocapra americana; assembly: GCA_007570785.1. Classification (NCBI taxonomy): domain Eukaryota; kingdom Metazoa; phylum Chordata; class Mammalia; order Artiodactyla; family Antilocapridae; genus Antilocapra; species Antilocapra americana. The sequence goes on along the minus strand of ML661344.1, from coordinate 16,785,389 downwards.
ATGAGCTTTCCTCTACAGGGCCACTGTCCTTTATATCCACCGACTCCCTCTTACGTGGTTCGAAATGGGAGGTTTTGCATTTCCACTGAGAAAGAGTAAAACACTAAGAAGCTTGTGTGAGAAGATCCCATTTTTGTAAAATAATGACAAAATATGTCCCAAATGGAGGAAAGTACCCATGGGAGAAACAAAGTGCGTGTGGAGGAGCACCCGGGTATGCCCGCAGTGAGCTGCCCGCAACAGACGCAGCTCTGTTGCTCAGTCGTCTCCGACTCTCTTGGGACTCCATGTCTGTAGCCCCGTGGGCCTTCTGAAGCTGGAGTGATGGCTGCATGGCCCGGTGCTGGAGCAACTGTGAGGAGATACCCCACGTCCAAGGGCAAAGAAGTCCCAGGAAGATGGTAGAAGGGGCGAAATCACACCAGTTCAGCATCACACTCCATACCCACCAGAGGCACTCAGAGGGCTCGAACTAACCTCATGCGCACCAGGACCCAAAGGCCCCACAGAGACTGAAACAGCACTGTTTGGGTGTCTCCTGTGGAGGTTCAGGTGAGCAGAAGACTGCCGCAGGGGAGGGGCTCTGGGTGCAGCAGTCTTGGGTATGGCATAAACCCTCTTGGAGGAGGTCGCCATTAACCCCACAAGAGGGCTGACAGAACTTACACAAGACTGGGGAAACTGACTTTTGGAGGACATAAACAGAAGCTTGTGTGCACCAGGACGCAGGAGAAAGGAACAGTGATCCCATAAAACTGACCCAGACTTACCTGTGAGAGCCCAAGGGTCTCCAGTGGAGGCGTGGGTTGGCGATGGCCTGCTGCTGGCTTGGGGGCACAGAGTGTAGCAGTGCCTGCATGGGCCTTCTGAAGGAGGTGCCCATTATCTCCATTACCTCCACCATAGTTTGGTCCCAGGAAAATAAAAGGGAGAGAACACAGTCTGAGGAGGCCTTACAAATAGCTGTGAAAAGCTGGGAAGCTAAAAGCAAAGGAGAAAAGGAAAGACATACCCATTTGAATACAGAGTTCCAAAGATTAGCAAAGAGAGATAAGAAAGCCTTCCTCAGGGATCAATGCAAAGAAATAGAGGAAAACAATCAAATGGGAAAGACTAGAGGTCTCTTCAAGAAAATTAGAGATACCAAGGGTGCATTTCATGCAAAGATGGCCACAATAAAGGACAGAAATGGTATGGACCTAACATAAGCAGAAGATATTAAGAAGAGGTGGCAACAATACACAGAATAACTATTAAAAAAAAAAAAAAGATCTTCACAGCCCAGATAATCACAATGGTATGATCACTCACTTATAGCCAAACATTCTGGAATGTGAAATCAAGTGGGCCTTAGGAAGAATCACTACAAACAAAGCTAGTGGAGGAGATGAAAGTCCAGTTGAGCTATTTCAAATCTTACAAGATGATGCTGTGAAAGCACTGCACTCAATATGCCAGCAAATATGGAAAACTCAGCAGTGGCCACAGGACTGGAAAAGGTCAGTTTTCATTCCAATCTCAAAGACAGGCAATGCCAAAGAATGCTCAAACTACCTCACAATTGCCGTCATCTCACATGCTAGTAGAGTAATGCTCAAAATTCTCCAAGCCACGCTTCAACAGTATGTGAACTATGAACTTCCAGCTGTCCAAGCTGGATTTTGAAAAGGCAGAGGATTTGTTGAATCAAATTGCCAATATCCATTGGATGTTCAAAAGTAAGAGAGTTCCAGAAAACAACTACTTCTGTTTTATTGACTACGTCAAAGCCTTTGACTGTGTACATCACCACAAGCTATGGAAAATTCTTAAAGAGATGGGAATACCAGACCACCTGACCTGCCTCTTGAGAAATCTGTCTGCAAGGAAGAAAGCCACAGTTAGAACTGGGCATAGAGCAACAGACTGGTTGCAAATAGGGAAAGGAGTATGTCAAGGCTGTATATTATCACCTTGCTTATTTAACTTATATGCTGTGTACATCATGAGAAATGCTGGACTGGATGAAGTACAAGCTGGAATCAACATTACTAGGAGAAGTATCAATAACCTTAAGTATGCAGATGACAACACCCTTACAGCAGAAAGTGAAGAAGAACTAAAGAGCCTCTTGATGAAAGTGAAAGAGGAGAGTGAAAGAGTTGGCTTAAAACTCAACATTCAGAAAACTAAGATCATGGCATTTGCTCCCATCACTTCAGGGCAAATGTATATGGAAACAGGGGAAACAGTGACAGACTTTATTTTGGGGGGCTCCAAAATCACTGCAGATGGTGACTGCAGCCATAAAATTAAAAGATGCTTGCTCCTTGGAAGAAAAGTTATCCCCAACCTAGACAGCATATTAAAAAGCAGAGACATTACTTTGCCAACAAAGATCCATCTAGTCAAAGCTATGGTTTTTCAGTAGTCATGTATGGATGTGAGAGTTGGACTATACAGAAAGCTGAGAGCCAAAGAACTGATACTTTTGAACTGTGGTGTTGAAGAAGACTCTTGAGAGTCCTTTGGAGTCCCAAAGAGATCCAACCATTCAATCCTAAAGGAATTCTGTCCTGAATATTTATTGGAAGGACTGATGCTGAAGCTGAAACTCCAATACTTTGGCCACCTGATGTGAAGAACTGACTCACTGGAAAAGACCCTGTTGCTGGGAAAGATTGTAGGCAGGAGGAGAAGGGGACGACAGAGGATGAGATGGTTTGGTGGCATCACCGACTCAGTGGACTTGAGTTGGAGTAAACTTTAGGAGTTGGTGGTGGACAGGGAAGCCTGGTGTGCTGCAGTCTATGGTGTCAGAAAGAGTCAAACAGGGCTGAGCTACTGAACTGAGCTGAACTTCTATATGACTGCCAATAAATAATTAATAGAGGATAGACAGGTCAACTGATAAATAGAAGTTCAGAAGTTGCAGAAAGGGGGAAAGAAGAGAAGAGATGAAATAGAAAAAAAATGTAATAAAAACTTCCTTCTAAAAGTGGCATTCATGTGTATTATTCAGTCTTAATGTTGTATTTTTATAAGATTACATGTGTTTGAACACGTGATAATAAAAATTAGAGGAATCTCAGGTAGTCTGAAATATTGATTCTTGAAGTAAAGTTACTTTTATGCTGCTTTCATGTTAATTCCTGAATGAGTAAATAGCTAAATAGCCATCAATAATTATGATACACTTATTGGAACCCATGAAATGTCTAGCATTAATCTAGTTGTGGGGCCAGTAGTCTCTCTCCTTTCACTATTCCTCTTTCCACTTCATAAGAATAACAAGGTAGTGTGATGTGACATGGGTCATGAACAAGAGGAACCAGATCTACCAAATAATAACCAGCAGCAATGGGTATGGTGACACTTTCCCAGTAGGGATAAAGAATGGAGATATTCATATATCCATTGTTAAAAATTTCTATTCATGTCCTGAACACACACACCATGCCCACACACCTTTATACATGAAATTGTCTTCAAACAGGGATTTTTTTTTTAAATGTAAAACTTCTAATGTACTACTTGGTTCCCATAACTTTTCATCTTCTTAACACATTGACTCTGGTCCTGGGTGTTCATTGGAAGGACTGATGCTGAAGCTGTAACTCCAATATTTTGGCCACCTGATGTGAAGAGCTGACTCATTTGAAAAGATCCTGATGCTGGGAAAGATTGAAGGCAGGAGGAGTAGGGGACAACAGAGGATGAGATGGTTGGATGGCATCACTAACTCAATGGACATGGGTTTGGATGGACTTCAGCAGTTGGTGATGAACAGGGAGGCCTGGCGTGCTGTGGTTCATGGGGTTGCAAAGAGTCAGATATGACTGAGCAACTGAACTGAATATAAAGGAGGATCAATTCTTTGTAGCAATTGAATATTTGCATAGAAAATCATTGTTCTCAAACAGGTACCTGTCTTGTTTTGTTTGTATGTTTTTTTTTTTCTGTTTGTTTTTATACCCACTTTATTTTTATTCTTTCCCTTGTCTACAGTAGGAGCTGAAGATGTAATCTGATTCTTGGCTATCCTGTAAAAACTTCACTTGCTGTCAGGAGCCCAATACTATTGTACTTTTACTGGCAAAACTCCCAATGAGGTCAATCAGAGCTTTCCTCCTGACCTAAGGAGAGTGCAATTGGGTCTCAGTGCAGCAGAAAATGTGAGCAAATACAGCTGGCTATTTGGTCACCATAGAATGCTCAAACACATTTAGAAGGATTGAGTTCGTCTAATTCCTGCTGGGTTGCTGACCTTAAATTTGAGCAGTAGGTTATCAGAAGGAGAAGCTTGCTTTGGAAAAATTCTGTGTCCTTTTTCTTTAGGCATTTGTGAAGACATCTAAATTTTTTTCTTCTTAAGTTCTATCATGAGGACTAAATAAATTCAGACAATTAGCTAGCTAAGTTTGTGAGGTTAGAGTAGGAATGCTGAAATTGGTGAAGAAGAGAAGGAAGAAGAAGGAGGAGGATTGGCCCAATGAGAAATTAGATGGGGAGATAAAATATAACATTTCATGACTATTTTTTCAGAGGATCCAAAATTACATCAATACAATAAACTACAATGATATAACCTGGTAAATCATGTTTTTAATCCCTAAATCACTTTTAATATTTTCAAAGTCAGTAAAATAAGCCTATATGATTTTTCTTTACAATATTTACTAGAATACAAAATATAATATCTCAATTATTGCTTGAATCATTTCACTTTAGTCATATAAGAGCATGCACACTATGTTGCTTCAGTCCTGTCTGACTTAGTGCGACCCCATGATGGACTGTAACTTGCCAGGCCCCTCTGTCCATGAAATTTCCAGGCAAGAATACTAGAGTGGGTTGCCATACCCTCCTCCAGAGGATCTTCCTGACTCAGAGATCAAACCTATGTCCCAGAGATCAAACCTGTCCTGCTTTGGCAAACAGGTTCTTTACCATCATGCCACCTAGGAAGCCCTTAACTGTACACTCAGGAGCAACTCAACTATGAAGTAGTCTAAGACTGAAACCTCATTTCACCATTATTACATATTCTTTTCTTTTTTGGTTGACTGAAGAGACTTTATTCACTATGCATTACTGAAATTATTTATCAACAGGATTTTCTGCTGCTATTTTCCTCTGAGATTTCATCATTGAATAAAATAACATACTTGAATTTACATTTTTAATGAGTTTCTATTGAAATGTAAGTGGTTCATGGAATTTTACCCTTCATTGTGGAAACAACACAACACGAGGTCTATCTCCTTAACAGACTAAGTGCATAATACAGTGTTTTTATCTATTACACACACTCTGCAAAACTGAAATTTTATTGCTGCTGGTTAGAGGCTCCGTGTTTTGCACTTATCCCAGCCTCTAGCAGCCATATTTCAGTGCTTTGCTTCTGTGAGTTTAACTATTGCTTTTTGCTTCTGTGAGCAGACATCTCATGTAAGCGAACTTATATATACCTAGAAGTATTTGTTCTTTTATAACTGGCTTATTTAATTTAGCATTATGTCCTCAAGTTTCAATCGTGTTGTCACATATTACAGGACTTTCTTATTTTTTTTAAGGTGAATTATTTTTTTCAATTCAGCTTTACTATATTTAGCAATAGCAAAGACTTTTTTCTGTAAGAATTTATTGAAGTAGAGTTGATTTACAGTGTCTCAGACATACAGCATGATTCAGTTTTATACATATTATATATATATATATATATATATATATATATATTCTTTTTCAGTTTTCTTTTTCAGATTATTACAAGATACTGACTATAATTCCCTGTGCTATATTGTAGGTCCTTGCTGTTTATCTAGTTTGTATATAGTAATGTGTATCTGTTAATCCTCAATTCCTATTTAATCTCCTCTGTCCCCTTTCACCTTCAGTAATATAAATTTGTTTTCTATGCCTATGAGTCTATTTCTGTTTTGTAAATAAGTTCAGTAACATTTAATGGATAAAGAAGATGTGTGCATATATACAACAGAATATTACTCTGGCATAAAAAAGAATAAAGTAATGCTATTTACAACAGCTTGGGAGAACCTAGATTTTATCATACTAAGTGAAGTAAGTCAAACAAAGACAGATACTGTATGATATCACTCATTGTTGTTGTTGTTCAGTTGCTTAGTTATGTCTTACTCTTGGAATCTCATGGACTGCAACACATCAGGCTTCCCTGTCCTTTACCATCTCCTGGAGCTTGCTCAAACTCATGCCCATTGAATCAGTGATACCATCAAATCATCTCATGCTCTATTGTCCTATTTGCCTCCTGCCTTCAATTCTTCCCAGCATCAGGGTCTTTTCTAACGAGTCAGCCCTTTCTATTAGGTGGCCAAAGTATTGGAGCTTCAGCATCAGTCCTTCCAGTGAATATTCTGGGTTGATTTCCTTTAGGATTTACTGGTTGGAACTCCTTGAAGTCCAAGGGACTCTTAAGAATCTTCTCCAGCAACACAGTTCAAAAGCATCAGTTCTTTGGCACTCAACCTTCTTTATGGTCCAAATCTCATATCCATACATGACCACTGGAATAACCAAAGCTTTGACGATATGGACAGACATTTGTTAGCAAATTAATGTATCTGTTTTTTAATACGTGAACTCTAACATGAATTCTTGACAGAAGTTTTAATATGGCTAGAGAAACAGTAAAGATAACAACTATTATCTTTAAATAAATAAAGATAATAAATATTTATTACTTATTTAAAATAAATAAAATATTGTGGGAGCCAAGATTGAAGATGTCTGAATATATAGGTGCTCTATTAACTTCAACCAATGTGGATTTTGCTAGACTTTTGTCATTTGCCAGCCCCAAGTCTATGATTCTGAAGCCTGTTGTTTTAAAGACTTGATGTACCTTATGGTATAAATAAATAAAAATGAGATTCATTGAATGAAAATCTAATTCTAGAATTATCCTTCTACTTGCATTTTCATATGACTTCCAGTTCCCATGGACACTCACTATGGGGGCAACTAAGGTAGAAAAATTCCATACTGAACTTGGAACCAGAAGACATCAACTTGAAATACAGTTTTTTCACTTGCTAGCTATAGGATCTTGGGGATTCAGGTTTGGAGTAGAGGCTGTTTAAACCATTCTTCTCTTAATATACAAATAAGGACTGATACACAGCAACATGGATGAAGCTCAAAAGCATCTGTTAAGCAAAAGAAGATGGACTAGAAATACATATTATTTGACATAATTTTTCAGAGCAGAGAAGACTAAGCAGGAGTGAATCAAAAGGATGGTTTTTGCAGGGTAAGTCTGGAGGGTGAAGGCGGAGATGAAGCCTGACTGGGAAAGGAAATGGGCAAACTTGGTCTTGGGTATATCTAGTATCCAGATCTTGGGGTTTTCATGTATATATTCAAAATCACTATGTAGTACTTAAGATTTCTGCATTTTATTCTACATGAAATTTATCTCAATAAAATGCTATAAAAATTCATGGAGAAGGGAGAAAGAAAATGAAAAAATAGAGAAGCTAAAAGTAACTTGAAGTAAAGCCCAAATTCACAAGATGGAAAGAGAGGACAGAACATCAAAAATCCATTTGAGGGTCTCTGCATCCCTCATCCTGTGAAAAATAGAGAGCTACAATTAGACCCAAGAAATCTAAGAGGCAGAATATCCACTATGAATACGATTCCTTTCCTGACAACTATGTATTATTCCTTCTCCACTGTCTTCATGAGTCCCTAAAAAAGCAAATTGCTCTTCAAGGCATGTTAGGAGTTTATTAAACAAATAGAATCTATTTTTTTAATCTCTACCTGAATCTATAAAAGTATCATTTACAAAAAATTCAAAGTAGAATTGTTTCAAAATCTATCCCAAGTTCTTGAAATATCCTGATATGTGCCATTCATATTACTATACAATATACTACTTGGTGTTCTACATTATTTTGACTTCTAATTCCAAAAGACTACAGTCCTCCTCCCTCCATATCCCATCAAACACACTGCAACCATCTCCAAAACACACACACACACACACACACAGGTGTACATTGCTTGGAAATACCTTATTGGAGAAAGGGCAGATAGCACGTGAATATTTAGGAAGAAATAGTTCTGGAAAGAAATATAATTATTCATTAATAATCACAGAAATTGAATCAGAGGCATTCAGTTCATCTCCTTGCCATTTCAAGATTTTTCTCTCCATTAAGATACTCATATAGAAATATAAACAAGTGATATTGAATTTTATTAGTTCACATTTTAATATGACATTTATATTCCATTTTCTATTTCACTAGTTGTCATGTATATGTCTATTGTTTTCATATTCCTCCTTTTGCCAATAGTGTTTTTAATAAGATTTTCCTTATAAAGTCAATTCTAAAATGTTTTGATGTTCTATGTAATCAATTTTTCATAGTTCTGTAATGATTGCTTCATAACATTCTATGGCTAGTTTTATTGCCTTTGTTTTCATTTATAGAACTATTATAGGAATTGAAAATATAAATGCATGTGTAGAGTTTTCCATATCACTGCAAAGATTTAAATTTAGAATTTTTGCAGAGCAGTCTGTAAAAACACAACAAAATAATCAGAGAGTTGAAAGATGGCTGTTTTCTGATGGAGTTTTGTTATTGTAAAGCAGACTTACAACTAGATACCAAATGAGCTCAGTAAATAAGTAGGCTTTTGCCTGTTGCAGTTAGTCAACAAACCTGAGTCTCTGGTATTCTTAAATTAGCAAAAAAACCCAAGTATATACCAATCAATAAATTACTTTAGTACTTGGTGTTTTTATTAATTCATTTATTGCTGAAAGACAACAAAGACAAAACAAATAGTGTGTGCAATAAATTAAATTGTTGAAATCTTTAAGTGCCTCACTGACTTTCTATCATTGGAAATGCACACACACACACACACACATATACACACAAATGAGATGAGAATTGGTGATAAGAAAAGTCTGGAATATATTATCTTGCAAAAAAAACAGAAACATGTTACAAGTAGAACTATTTCTAGAAACTTTTACTATTCAGAACTACCCTTTTGGGTGCAAGACTCTAAACCATCGATTCTCAATCCCATCAGACTCAATGCTTTCTTTATGCAACAAATATCTTTATAATATCACTTTTATTCTCTCAATACAATATTCACAAGTAATATCATGAACCAATGCACAATTTAAAAAAGAAATCATTAACTGTTCTATGATGGAGACAATAAATTGATTTATAACAAAATACTCTATATTAATATTTACATTTTAGACATAACTATGCTAGTAAGCATAATGAATTAGGTAGGTGTGCACTCCTACAGGTAACATCATTGTGAATGTACAGATAAAAATGCAAATGGACTCGTTTCATTGTGTTGCTGCTTCGAAAATCAAAGAAATTACAGTGTGATTCTGAAAAAGGATGAGTCACTCTTGGTAAAGTTCTTAACAAAGTATGACCTTTCCTAAATTTACCCAGTTGCTGCATTACTGGAAAAATCTGTGTGTACTAAAACTATTCACAAAAATACTTGATTTTACTAGGCTCATTTATAAACAGGTCTTCACTTACATGGTTATTCAGCAGAGCATTAACAAGTCATGCAGCGCCATTTAATCAGTCATTGTGCAAGACTTTCTACACACTCAGAGTACCCAGCGTTCCTGACAATTACCTGTTAAATAACAGCAGGGTCTTTCCACTGGTCATGGCAGCAAATTCCCCAACACATTTCTATTTTCCAAAGAACCTCTAAGGGATTGTACACCCAATTAAGAACCACTGCTCTAAACAAACCACACTATATCTGTTTGCTACTACATACAAAACAATGGTCTCAGCAATTGTAACAACAATAAAGTTGAGTCACTGCAAAAAAGAAACCCTGTACCTTCCTGCTTTTCTCTTGCTTTTAGCCTAAGAGCCTTGAGTACAGAAGAGAGGAGCAGCTCGTGCATGCATATTCTTTCTCTGACACCACAGAGGTGAATTCTTGTTACTATTGGTCCCAAATCCTTTGCCCAGGACAATAATTTTTTTGGTTCATTTTTTTCCCAGAGGGCAACTATCCCTGTAAGATGTTAATGTGTAATTATAAAGCATGAACCTTGATATAAATTTACCCCATTAAGCAGCATGACATCAGTGTGCATACATGCAAAGTAACTTCATATCTGACTCTTTGCAAACCTATAGACTATAGCCTACCAGACTCTTCGATCCATAGGACTCTCCAGGCAAGAATGTGGGAGTGGACTGCCATGCCCTCCTCCAGGTGATCTTCCTGACCTTGGGATCAAACTCATATCTCTTATGTCTCCTGCATTAACAAATGGGTTCTTTATCACTAGCACCACCCGGAAAGCCCATGACATCAATAACAAAGACTAATACTTAAGAGGGACTACTGACTCCTGAGCCAAGCACTGAACTAAAGTAGTGGGATACATATTAATGTAGTTTATTCTCCCAACCCTAAGAGGAAGGATTAAGAGGAACCCTAATCATTCCCATTTTATAGATGAAGAAAATGAGAAAATAGAGGCACAGCCTAGAGCCACACAGTCATAAAGTGGAAGAGCAAGACTGGAAACCTGGCATCTGGGAATCTGGCAATCTGGTGCCAGGATCCATGTGCTCAGCTATGTATGTTATTCTCTTTCTGAGGCATGTGTGTAAAAGGAGGGAGAGAGTTATGAACCAGTCATCTGTCTAAAAATGTTAGAGTTCGATCATTGCTGTTATTTTCTTTTCTAAATTTCAGATGGTGTAGTTACTCCATTCTCTATCAGCTGCATCCTCAAATTGCTACTGTGATTCTAAGCCCCTACTGCATAGGTCCTGTGGAAGGTACCCTTAGTGTGCTGATCTCGGGGATGGCTCTAATTTTAGACTTATGGAGTCTTCCAGAATATGCACTGGCTCATTGTGTTTCTACTTATAAATCGTGGCCCTCCAATTTTCCAGTTTTAATTGAATTTTCCAATAAATATTTTTATTCCTCTGATTCACAGCACTCTAGCCCTGTGAATTTATAGGTACATAGGAGGTCTGGAAATCTCACGAATCAGCAATTACAGTATTCTAGTTATAAGTTCTCTGAGGGCAGATTATATGTTTGTTCTAGTCAACACTTTATCTCTGTCTGTTAGCACAATGCCTAAACCTTAGCAGGTGTTCAATAATAACTGTTAAAGAAATAGATTAGTAAGTGAATTCTGTATAGGATTTAAGAAAACATTTTGGTTTGAATTGATTCATTCTGATACTATTGGTATGGCTATTCTCTCTTCTTAATCAAGTTTCTTCACTTTTTATCATAATTGTCCAAACCTGTCAACATTCTATGGTTCCCTGTCAGACATGATCCAACTTACCATTGTCCATAACTTCTGAAATTTAAAATAGCATCAAATTTGTATGAAAACACCCCTTTAAAAAAAATCTCCAAAATCTTTTTTGCACAACACTGAGTTGACATTTGCTGCATATTTATCATAGAAATCAAACTGTATACTAATCATGTTGCATTTTATGTAAATTTTTTTCTATGACAGTAAAAGTTCTGCTTTCGGAAAAGTTACTCTCCAAGTATCGAAAGGGAGAAAAAGGAAAGTAATACATATATAGGTCAAAATTGTTAGAACAGTATGCAAAAGCTATTCCCTTCATTTATATAACTTTTATAAATCAGAACAAAAAATATTTAAGAGTCTATAAAACATTCATGGCATCATTAAATTGGCTGATTTGTAAAGGTTTGCCTTTCATTGCAGTGATATGTCGATGTGGGATAATGTCGAATACAGCTGCGACAGTGATGCTATTCCAATGCATGCAAAGATTCAAAATGATAAAACAATTTGAATACAAAATATGAACGTAGTATGGTAAAATGAAGGGAATTAATCTTATATTCACTGTAAAGAGCAATTCCTCGAAATATATGAGCCAGGCTTAGAAACACAATATTTAAATGCTATCCTGAATGGTATGCACAAATCAGAGTACACCTCTCAGTGATACCCCAAAACAATTTTCTCAGTTCTGATTGTTACTGATTTGGTCTTTTTAAAGAAAAATAAATGTCTCAAATCAACTTGAAAGACTAATTGGAACTCCCAACTAGGAACAAACCCTAAATTAATTCTCTGAAAGTAGTTAATGGGAGTTGAAAATGAACTGCAATTTCCAACATAAAAATGCATAAAAATATTCCCATCAGAGGAAGTAAAATAGAACCAAAAATTTGCTCTGGTATAGGGAGTCTCAGAATGGCTTATGGAACAGGAGATCGGAATGTTTAAAATCTTAGGGAGAAATAAGTATTTGCAAATGCTATATATGATTTTTAGATATTTGCAAGAATATTTTTTAAAGTAGCAATAAAAGGAAAGTAGTCAGAGCCATGTCACTTTAGCATCATAGAACATGGATCCACCTTAGCTCTCATTGTTGTCAAACTCAAAATAACAGCAGGCAACATGTATTTGTATTTGGGCAGGAAATCTTGGTAAGGTTAACTTTTGGGTGACACCATCTAAAATTCTCACATCCCTATTTTGTCATACTGTCAGTCATTTTCCCTCTATTGGTGTTCTGTGTGTGTTAGTTGCTTAATCATGTGACTCAGTCATGTCCAACTCTTTGCAACCCCATGGACTGCAGCCCTCCAAGTTCCTCTGTCCATGGAATTCTCCCGGCAAGAATACTGGAGTGGGCTGCCATTCCCTTAACAGTTGGTTTTCTCTAAAAGCATTTAAATCTGCTCTCCTTCAATTTATTTTCCCCTTCTCACTCACATTCTAAAGTGCACCCTAAGCCAAAACCCCTGTTCATCACCCCCTGTGTCCACAGCAGGGCTTGCAGTCTGTCATTATACCCCTCAAGGATTGCAGACATATTTTCTATTAGTCAACAGTGTGTTTTCTTAAAACACTTCAGGGTTAACCACTTCCTACCCATTTGATAAATTCCTTCATGTATATATATAAAGTAAACTGAATCACTATGTGCTGAATGCACAGATGCTTCAGTGTCCTAATACTCAATAAGTCTTTCTTTAGCTATTTTAAAGTAATTTGAGAAGGATTTACAACTTCGGTAGCCAATCTGCAAACTACATCTAATAAGAAAGGTGGCAATTGAAGACTTTGTCTAATGTTCCCCAAATAACAGCTCTCCTGTCTTTCAACACTTCCCAAATCAGCAGAATGAGCACAGAAGGTACTTCCTGGGTACAACATTCTATCTAGTAAATTAGAGGAGTGCTTCACTTAGCTTTTTTTTGTTTTGTTTTCAGCATTAAGTACCAGGTTTGTTCAAATTTCACAGTTTTATTCCAGTGTCAATTATTTCTTTTCATACAAGATTCCATATTGTAGTTAGTTGCATTGAGCGGCTTCAGCTGCATACAACGAATTCTAATAGATTCTCTTTTCACTTTTATTCTGTTACAAATATTTTCTAATCTTTTCATTATGACTTCTTAGATAAACCCATCATTTAAAATGGACATTTAATTTCCAAATACATGGGATTGTTTAAGTATCTTGGATATTAATTTCTCATTTTAAATGTTTTTTCTCTGCAATCACCATCTGCATTTTTTTCAGTCTTTTAAACTTTATTGAGATTTTTCAATGGCTAAACCAAAGATCTCTCTTGCTAAATGTCACATTGCGCTTGAAAAGGTTTGGGTTATCTTCAAATATCCTTTGATACTGATTTCTACAATAATTCCACAGTAATAAGAGAACAGACTCTGTACGATTTCACTAACTTTAGACCATGAAATTTTGGCACCTTGTTTTATGCCCCAGATATGTTCCAGTATCTCTGGTTTATAGTCTATGGGAACTTGAACAGAATTTGTATCTTGCTGTTGTGTGAAAATTGTATAAATCTTAATTATGTTAAATTGGTTCGTAGTGCCTTTCAGATCTACTATAGCCTTCTACTTTTCTATTCATTCCAATAATTTTTGAGAGCTTGATATTGAAACTCCAAGTAAAAATCTTAAATCTACTTAAAAAGTAATTGTAATATATAATAGAACTATATGTAACTTTGTTCCATAATTTCCAAGTTTCCTGTAAATGTGTTTTCATACTTTCATAATTTAAAAAAGTAAAAAAGAAATATTAAAGGTACAAAAAGAAAAAAAAATCAAGCACCATTTAGACAACATAGTTTGAAACAGAAGAGTGATTAAAGATTTGAACCAGGAACCATACCAGCTCAGTGACCTTAAAACAGCTACTTATCCAAGCCTCAGTTGACTTTTCATTCAAACAATAATGAAATTTATATTTTCATAGGGTTAGAAGAGAATTAAATGAAGTACTATGTATAAATTGCTTTGTATATTCAGAGTATGGCAAATAGTAAGGGCTATATAAACATTTACTGTCATGAAGGTGCTGGTAATGATGCTCTAATCCATACAAATGATACAGTTTCAGAAATTATTCTAATATGACAAACATAATCATATATTTATATATCTAGTGTGATCTTTTAAAAAGATTCCTTGTCAAGATTATGGCAAGAGGCACATATGTGTACTTTTCCCCAATTTAAAAAGTATCTACTGTTATTTTCTTCTTTTGCTTTCTAGACTGGAAAATCTGAAAATATAGCTCTTCAACTTTTCAAACAGAGATCATCATCAGGAGAGCCTTGATGGGATACATTTAAATGGCCCTATATAGCTGAGGGCAGAGTTCCAAAGTCCAGAACTGATTTCTTTATGGAGGTCTTACTGTGTATTAAGTTTCACTGAAATTCATATTGAATAGCCAAGTGACGGTTTGGGCAATGTTAACTACAAGGTATTCAATTCTTCAGATGAATTCTTTATAGAGAGAGCTATATTTAACCTGAATGCTCCTTCTGTAATCCACAAGCAATGCATATTAGTTGAAAATATAAACCAGTAAGCTCTTGGATATGACATAATAACTGAAAGATTTTAATACTTCTTCGTTTTGTTTGCTTGAATTAAAACAGCAATCTTTATGGCTCATGAAAGAGAAGAAACAACTCATAATCACCAAGATACATTTAAGAGTTCTTGTTCCAGTGGAGAGGAGGATAGAATAAATGCTATGTTGCTGCTCAGAAGTCCAATCTAGAACAGAATTAGAAAAGAATAAGAAAGACTATTTTCCTTATTTAATTTTTGATGGAGCTTTTCAAAAGCTGTATCTTCACAAATAATAATTTTATTTACCTCAATTTAAAAAAGGATTATATTTGGTAAAGATGTTTTCTTTTAGTTTGTGTGTGTATATATATATATATATTTTCATTTATTGGGGTATAAAGACTAGCTGATCGAATGCATTTGGTACTGTGTTAAGTATATTACAGACATATTCTATTTAAGGCTTATAATAAACAAATATGATTATATCTTCTAACTTTATAGTTGAGGAAATTGAAAGTCGGCAAGCTTCATCCAACATAAGTAGAGCCAGCAGGAAAGCAAAATTTAAATCTGATTCTGTTCCACTCTAAATTTTACACTCTTTATACTATACTGTGCAGTTGTTCTACCTGAAATAACTTCTTTGGGTAAATTATGTTTTTTTTTTTTCAACTGGTTGTTTGAAAGTGTGGAAAATAAGGCTAAGTGTTTTTCTCAGGTTCCCTTTAAGTAGCTCAGTCATTATATTTTTTATTTTTCTGCTTATTCCATTTGGTTGAAGTATCCTTTCTGTTTCATCTTCTGGATTAGGGGGCTTCAGTTCAGTTCAGTTCAGTCACTCAATCGTGTCCAACTCTTCGTGACCCCATGAACTGTAGCATGCCAGGCCTCCCTGTCCATCACCAACTCCCTGAGTCCACCCAAACCCATGTCCATCAAGTCGGTGATACCATCCAACCATCTCATCCTCTGTTGTCCACTTATCCTCCTGCCCTCAATCTTTCCCAGCATCAGGGTTTTTTCCAATGAGTCAGCTCTTTACATCAGGTGGTCAAAGTATTGGAGTTTTAGCTTCAACAGGATTAGGGGTGTTATTGCTTAAACAAAGATACTGATTGGATCTTGAGTGCAACAGGTTTGTATGACAAGATCTGTGGCTACCAAGTGCCAATTATAGCATAGAGATACCTTTCGTGGTGCTTTCAGGAGATCTACTATGGAACATTTCTTTCCATCCTTCTTTCAAGAAAGCCAAGTGAATTTTTAGCAAAATAACCAGCATGCTATTAAGAGCCACTTCAGGTACCCAAACAGCTACCTCTTGTCAAAGGAGGAGTACATCCACAAAGTTGAAGCTGAATATGTTACTTTAAAAACTCCCCAACATCTGCACTAAGACCCCATTCCCATGGGCGGATCCTGAGACACTTATTACCCAAATCAAAGAAAAACAGATTATTTGGCGCCCTTGTTACTAAATTGAGTTTTAGAAGATTTCTGAATGTGGAAAAATATTATTGGTTTTCAAAAAGCTATCAGATTTAAAATCTGTTAATGAAAAAAATGAGATGATATAATTCCATACACCTAAGGCTCTCTGACAATATTTGCAAAGTCTAGAGCTAAAGACCAACACAGAATCCACAGAACCATGAGGCTCAATCATAAAGCAAAAGTCATTAGTTTTCATATTTCTAGATGAATAGAAAGTATAATTACTTTGGAAATAGGGATATCATCTCAGAGTTTTCAAATTAATCTTGTCTTTAATTAATTAAAATTAATCTTATTTCTAAGTCTATGAAGGCAACGATCTCATTTCATTAATCATCCTATCACTACTACCTACTGCTATGTATGATGATGTGGGTGCTTAAAATACATTGGAAAAAGGAATTAATGAAATAATGAATGGATGACTTGATAGTAGCCACAAGCAGAAAAAAAATAAAAGAATCCCATGACTAACATTGGGTAAGAAGCTGTGTCAGAAACTAAGATGCAAGATGAAGATATTTTTAAATAAATAGCTTCCACCCCATCCCCCAAATTTCCTATTACTATCTTTGATGATATACAATCCCAAGTGAAAATGTTAGTAAAAATTTTGTTAATACATATTCCTTACATTCCAATCCCAGAGAAGTTATATTTCACTAGAGTGTGTTTTATGTCTTCTGTCATCCCCTTGTTGGTCACTCTTCCATTCTCCCTAATGTCACTCTGATTGTAGATCTTACATTGCAATATTCCTAATTTCCCTGCCCTAATATTCATGTACTAACTTTAAAAATATATAATAGAAGTTACATCAAGGCAAAACACATCAGTCATCAGGGTATCTTCCCTATTAAATTTACCCTCAAATAAATACTTTAATCAATGAATCCAAGTCACTAGTTATTATTAAATATTCTTATTCTGGAGAGGGGCTTGGGGAGGACCATAAAATTAATAGATTAAGTAACTTATCAACACCTCCGCATGAATGGCTCAGAATCCTACATTAATAGCTTATTGTGTCAATTTATTACATATTCTCAGATAAGTAATATTCACTCACAATAGCATAGTAACATCCCCAATAGCTTTTTTCATATAAATTATTTAACTAAAAGTAAAAGAAATTGCAGAATATCCAACCTACACGTTGCTAATACAATTTAGTGACCAATTATCTCAGGGTGATCTTGTCCTCGATTTAAACCTTTAGAGAAACAGAAACTTGGAAATAAGACAGCTTCAAGAAAACATAGAAATATAACTAGTACATTGTACAGTGCTAGCAATTATAATATTTTATAAAGTATATTTGTAATTCAGTTCAAGCAGTTTTAAATCCCATCCCCTGCCAATGAATAAGCTTTTGTTTTGAGGGTTAAAAAACTGAGTAATAAACAGTTTCTTGACCTTAAGAGGTCTTACTAATCAAGTGAGGGAAACTCTTGGTATACAAATAGTGTTAATATAAAGAAGAAATTACTTGTCAGGAGGTATTAAATCTCATGGGAGTAAAAGAAGAAAAAGCTTGTATTTAGTTGGGCTTCCCTGGTGGCTCAGAGGTTAAAGTGTCTGCCTGCAATGTGGGAGGCCCAAGTTCAATCCTTGGGTCGGGAAGATCCCCTGGAGAAGGAAATAGCAACCCACTCCAGTATTCTTGCCTGGAGAATCCCAAAAGAGTTGGACAATACTGGACACTACTGAGCAACTTAACTTTCACTTTAGTTGGACAGGTTGTTAGATGTTTTAGAATGATGATTAGAGGCACACAGGGATACAGGGGATTAGGCTCTAATTTCATCCTGATGAAAATATTTAATATATTAATAAATAAGCAAATAAATTGATGTGTTTGCTGAAATAAAAACTACTTTCAATAGGACTAACTCTGTGCTATGCACTATCCTGATAACTGTACATTTATTATAAAATTTATTATTTTACTGAGATATAATTGATATATAAGCCCACTATTTTCACGTGGATAACATAATGACTATGTTGTTGGTCAGTCGCTAAGTTATGACTGATTCTGCAACCCCATGGACTGCGGCACACCAGGCTTTCCCTGTCCTTTACTATCTCCCAAGGTTTGCTCAGATTCATGTCCAATGAGTCAGTGATGCTATCTAACCATATCATCTTCTGTTGCCCTCTTCTCCTTCTATATATATACTTATCATACTGAGTCTAACATCATCACTATACATAATTATGACTTTTTTATTTTGATGAGAAATTCTCAGTTATTCCCTTAGCAACTTTCAAATACATAGTTCAGTATTACTGAAAATTTAATAAAATGTAATCAATACATACAACACCATCTTGAGGTTAAAGTGTTAAGATGCTTTATTATTCCAGTAACAGAGCTGGATTGGACCTGGGTAGCCTTACTCCATAAAGCTTCTCTTAAACCCTGCACCACACCTCTCTCACTTTCTTCTGGGAGAATGGTGTGAATGGTGCAGTCATTAATGAAAGCATAGATATCAGAAGGAGGAAATTAACTAGGCAGAGAAGAATATTCATATATTCTGCATATGAATTCACATTTCTGTATTTCATATGACAGGATTTGACATGATACTCATGGTGTTGGCTTAAAGAGATGGAGAAAACTCCAATTTTGATATTGGAAATTAGCCAGCTTCATAGCGTTGAGATTGGAATAAATGAGATTACCACAGAAGGGGCAAAGTGTGAGAGAGAAGATGGTGAAGAGCAGAATCTTGAGGAAAGTCTTCATTTAAAAGGAAAATAAGCCTCAGAGAGGTAAGAGGCACAACTGCTATGGTTTCTGAAGAGTTGAGAATGTCCCCTTGGGCCAGACTCCTGCTTAGGCCAGTTGCTCTAATGGACAGCATTCAACTTCTGACCCATCTGACACCCTCTGCAAAGCTTTGTGTCTGGCATATAGAAGACTTTCAAAAATGTTTTCAAGTTAATTGCAAAGAACTAACATTTTCTGTATGTATTTGGTATGGGTATTAGGTTTTCATAACTACCTCATTGACTACTTAGTTTCTTTTCACCACCTTTAGAAAGGAAGAAACTCATACTTTCAATAAATAGGGAACCTGGGAGTTAACTGCAGGTTTGTCTCTTTCTAAACTGATTTCTATCTTCTAAACTGTATACCAGAGATGTGTGTCTTTTGTTCATTGAGTTGTTTGTAGTGCAGTTTTATTGTTGTGCTAACAAGGATTGAAGAAATGAGAAGACTTAAACAGGAAATAATGAGCTGTCATTTTTACAGCCATACTATCACAAAACAAAGTTCACATGGAAGAAAAAACCCATATGGTGACTGGAAATTGTGTTAAAACTAATTATTACTCCCATCTAAACAAAGTGAACCAAGTAGTTACCAGTATATAAGTTTTGTGAAAAGATAGTTTTGTAGTATCATTATAGTTAGTTATTAGTATATCATGCAAAATACCAGGCTGGATGAAGTACAAATGGAATCAAGATTGCTGGGAGATATATTAGCAACCTCACATATGCAGATGATACCACATTAATGGCAGAAAGTGAACAGGAACTAGAAAGTCTCTTGATGAGGGTGAGAGAAGAGAGTAAGAAAGCTGGCTTAAAACTCAAAATTTTAAAAATGAAGATCTTGGCATCTAGTCCCATCATTTCATGGTAAGTAGATGCGGGGGGAAAGTGGAAACAGTGACAGATTTTATTTTCTTGGTTTCTGAAATCAGTGTCTGCAGCCACAAAATTAAAAGATTCTAGCTTCTTGGAAGTAAAGCTATGACAAACCTAGACAATGTATTAAAAAACAGTGACATCACTTTGCCAACAGAGGTTCATATTATCAAAGCTATGGTTTTTCCAGTAGTCATGTATGGGTGCTAGAGTTGGACCATAAAGAAAGTTGAGCACCAAAGAACTGATGCTTTCAAACTGTGGTGCAGGAGAAGACTCTTCAGAGTCCCTTGGACAGTAAGGAGATTAAACCAGTCATTCCTAAAGGAAATCAACCCTGAATATTTATCGGAAGGACTGATGCTGAAGCTGAAGCTCCAGTACTTTGGCCACTTGATGCAACGTGCTGACTTACTGGAAAAGATTCTGATGATTGGAAAGATTGAGAAGAAGGAGGTGACAGAGGAGAAGGAGGTGACAGAGGATGAGATGATTGGATGGCATCACTGACTTAATGGACATGAGTTTGAGCAAACTCAGGGAGATAGTGAAGGTCAGGGAAGCTTGGTGTGCTGCAGTTCATGGAGTCACAAAGAGATGAACACGACTTAGCTACTGAATGACAATAATAATAGGCAAATCAGTTCATGTCAGTTCAGTTTACTCACTCAGTTGCACCCCGGCTCTTCACGACCCCATGGACTGCAGCACGCCAGGCTTCCCTGTTCATCACCAAGCCCCAGAACTTGCTCAAACTCAAGTCCATTAAGTTGGTGATGCTATCCAACCATCTCATCCTCAGTTGTCCCCTTTTGTTTTACCTTCAGTCTTTCCCAGCATCAGGCTTTTTGCAATGAGTCAATTCTTCACATCAGGTGGCATCTATCAAAGACAGGAAAGTATCAAATCTAACAAACACACACTCACATATGCCCTTGATAATTGGACAAGCTTCATTCTATTTATAAGATTTCATACTCACTGTTGTCATTTTTTGTTTGTGTGTGAAAAATTTTCTTTTTGTCATTTAATATTTGGGGATTTATTTTAGACAAAAGCACCTGATTTGAAACTTGAGGAAACAGATTTAAATCTTTCTTTAAGGTTATCAATGAGATGAAGAAACATTATTTAGGCATACAAAACACCATGACCAGGTGGATGAAATATTTATTCTGCCCTCCAGATTTTCTCCAAATCCCTGGAGGAAAGACAGGTCATGCAATTTCAGAGGAAGGGGTGGGGAAGTAGTATTTCCTCTTTTGCAAGAGGAAAAAGGAAACTCATCCATTTAGGATGTTTGAGTTTGATCTTAACCCTTCTGATCTAGAGTTGTCTGTTTTTTGTTAGATAGGTGAGAAAGTTGTGCACTGATCCAAACAAAAACAAAATATCTGAATTATGACCCCACTCTCCATTAGCAGCCACATGAAAAAACCTTCTGCATTAATAACTACTCAAGTTGACAGGGAAAATTTGAAAGAGAATGTGACATATGCCATATTGTAGAAATTGGAAGGAAGAGACTCCATTAAAAAAAAAGATGGAATTTTATTCTCTATTAAGAGTTCTCATTCATATGAAGAGATGTTGAAGAAAGAATAACACTGTTTAAAAGGCAACATCAAAAGTGTACTCAGTTCTGACTGTATTCTAACCATTCTCCCATTTGCACTATACCTCATCTCTTAATGCTTTTGTGGTTTTCATAACAAATTTGATGTGTTTTAGAAAGCCAGTATAAAAAGGAGAGAGAATCTAGAATTGAAGCTTAGTCTTTTTGAACAGCTATAAGAATGTTAATGCCTCATAAAAAACTAGCTGTATATCTCATTAAGTTTGAATTGATTTTGATATTTAATCCTGATAGTCTTCAACATTATTGACCCATTGTAATGACCAGATAATGTTGATATTCTGAAATGTTGAAATGTTGATGACTGGAAAACACCAAGGACATTAAATGATTTATTTCTTAAATTAAAATATCATTTTCTATAGTGTGACCTATGTCTTTATGAACTAACTAATGGATTCACACAGCACAGTGAAAATCAGTAAAATATGAAGTACCAGTAATGATATGTAATATGTGTGCAACAGATGTGATATTCAACGTAACTGAGTGCACTGAGATTTACTGCTTCATTTAAGCTTGGCTGGCATGGCTGATCCAATGTTACGGAAGATATCTTTTCAAAAGCACCCAGTCCTCCAGCCTCATTGTTTCAATATTCAATGAATAATTTTATATTTTAATTTTAAAGCACTTTGTTGCCTTTATTAGCCTTTTAGGTCCTTAAAACAAAAATGCCCAACTATTGTTCCAAGAACAGAAGGAAAATTAATCTAATTAATACACAGCACTAACTATTTAAATGAATACAAATTTTGTCATTTTTTTCTGAACATGTGCTCTTTTATATATACTACTCTTATTTATATCATATATAATATGAAAACATTATTATATAAGGTTTTGTAAAAACCAGAGCTGAGGAATGAAGTCTAAAGTCCAAAGTAAGTGTTCAATAAATATATGTTAGATTAAAATTCCTGGCTCTTTTCTATTAGCTATTTTAAGTTTGCAAATTACAGAAACATAATCAAATAGAATCAAGCAGAAATAACAGAGTGCAAATTATTGATGTAATATTTAAAATTTCAAAGTCTTGAATTTTACCTTCAAGTATGGTTATATCCAGGAGTTGAAAAAGTTATCATGACTCTTTTTTTCCCCTACCACTCCCCTTCCTTCCACCATGGTCCTGCTTTTCTCAATATTAGTCTAATTTTAAAGTAAGTCCTTTCTTTCTAATGATCCTGGTAGCTCCCAAATTTTATCTTGCTACCCAAATAACCAAGGCAGAGGAAAATCTCTTTTCCAATAATTTTCAAAAAGTCATTGGTTATATTTCATTGGCCAGACACGAATTCTGGGGCTTCTCCTAGATCTCAGAAGTGACATTGCCTTTCATTAAGGTGTAGGTTAAGAGCAGAGAAGCCATTTCCCAAAGGAGAACACAAGCATTATTTGCACAACTTATCTGAGATACTACACAATTTTACCCCAGTTCTTCTTCTTCTTCTTCTTCTTCTTCTTCTTCTTCTTTTTTTTTTTTTTAGTTTTGACCCTGTAACTTAGCTTAAGTTTTCCAGTTAGGGTTGGAACCCAGGCCATGGCAGTGAAAGCACTGAAATCTAATCACTAGATCACCAGGGAACTCCCAATCAACTTCTAGAATATATGTTAGTCATGAAATGTCAGCAGCATTACAATTCTTCAAGGAATGTCTAAACTATTTCTAATGGTGTCTTGTAGTTTTAGGGGCTTCCCAAGTGGTGTAAGTGATAAAGAATCTGCCTACTCAGCAGGAGACCCTTGTTCAGTCCCTGAGTGGGGAAGATTCCCTGGAGGAGGGCAAGGCAACCCATTCCAGTATCTTGCCTGGAGCATCTCAGACAGAGGAGCCACAGGGTCGCAAAGAGTGAGACATGACTGAAGTGACTTAAGATGCATGCTTGCAGTTTGGAAGGTTATTCTTTTAATGTTTCAGTACCTTTATTTTATCTAATTTAAAAGAGTAGATTATGTGAGGAAAGTATTAGTATCATAATTCTCCCTAAAATTAGGCCCAAAAGCCACTATTTTGAGGACTAGTTTAACAACATGATTTTTTTAAATATTTATTTTATTGAAAGTAATAATTCCATTTGAAAAATGACTTTAATTTTCTAAAGAATCTGATCAGGTCTACTAATAAATGAAATTGGTGCTAACAATTGAGTTGTTTTCCTAGGACTGAGAGAAATGTAAACTCTCTCTATATATGTATATGTAGTGTTACTATATATGAATAATAACTTATCTGCTCTGTTATGAATGGTTCATATGTGCAAGACATCTGAGTGACCAGGATTAGCTATGCAGCTTGTGATCAAGTGTCAAAATAATTTAACTGGCCCACACGAGGATCAAAGCCCTGACCTCATCAAACATAGAAGTGATGGGCTTACGGGGCTTACCAGCTATAGACAGGCAGCTGGGTCATTAAGTGTCTCAGAGTCCCTGATAGTCTTCTTCCGGACAACTCCACAACAGAGCTTGGTGATGATTCACCCAAGAGGCAGCCATGCATAGCTCAGCTTCCTGAGGAAGGAACAAGAAGAGCTGGCCAAACAATCTTTAGAAGCTGATAAGGCTTAAGTCAGCAGCCTCTTCAACAACATCTCCCAGGCCTCTCCACTGACTCCTTTCCCTTGGCACATTGATATGTAATAGTTGCATCAGTTTTTAGGAAACAGAACTCAGAGCCTGGTGTTCTCTGTAGGACTTTTGTTATCTGAAATCTGAGTTGTCCTTTAAAAATTATTTTGAGGATGATAAACACATTTGGATGAACCTCTGGTTTCAAATACATCAGTATTCAAATCTCAATGACTAGATTCCAAGTTCATTAAGGTTATTTGAACACATTTTTAATTCTTCAGTGTTTCATATTGTAGAAGTCATGTTGCAAAAGTATGTTCTTTCTTTCAACATGTACTGAACATGTCCCATCCTCTCATTATCATAGCTTTTGATTTCTCCTTAAATGAGAGATGGTTTTTAGCCTTTGACCTGTATGATTAAAAAGACATATTTATATTTTATATATCTGTTAAAAGGTATTTTGTCAGATTTCATAATATAGCAACTGACTGAATGTATTTATTTTAAGCACTTAATGTATTTATTACATGGTTACCATACTTTAAAAGTTCCTTTTTAAACAGC
Organism: Antilocapra americana; assembly: GCA_007570785.1. NCBI lineage: Eukaryota > Metazoa > Chordata > Mammalia > Artiodactyla > Antilocapridae > Antilocapra > Antilocapra americana. Next base: position 16,760,533 of record ML661344.1, on the reverse strand, counting down.
TTTTCCAAAGCATGTTACCTGTAGTTATGTCAACATCAGATCACTACTAATTAAATATTTTGATAATGAACACCATAATCAGAACTTATAGACTGAACCTATCTTTTCAAAAGATATATTTAATATGCTGCTTTATAGGCCTTTGCTAAAACTATTCTTCTATTTATCACTTTATGGTGATAGTAAGTTTCAAATTTTCTGAAGATTGAATCAGAAAGTTTCTGACTTGATTTCAGATACATGGATAAATAAATATAAAGAATATAGAGTTAATTTTATTAGCTGTTATTTCAAACTAGGAAGGAAGAAAGATGGGGATGAAGGAATGAAAGAAGAAAGGGAAGAAAAGGTAAGAGAGGAAAGAAAGGAAGAAAGAAGAAAAGGAGAAAGGGAGAAACAAAACAAAAATAGCTTATAACTTTCCCATACAATTTTAGTAGTATGATTGCATGAAAGCATGCTTAGTCACATGCTTTCACAGTATGTCTGACTCTTTGCAACCCCATGGACTGTAGCCCACCAGGCTCCTCTGTCCATTGAAATCCCAGGCAAGAATACTGGAGTGGATTCCCATTTCCTTCTCCAGGGGATCTTCCCAAGCCAGGTTTAGAACCCAGTTCTCTTATGTCTTCTACATTGGCAGGCGAGTACCACTAGTGCCACCTGCAAAGCCCAAATCTATCACTTAAAACAAAATTATATATATATATGTGTGTGTGTGCATATATATATATATATATATATATATATATATATATACACACATACACACACACACACACATATAGTGCAGAAACTATTCCTAACTGAAAACAACTTTTGTTAAAGTCAGTCAGATATGAAAACAGAGCTTACATGCAATAGACAGTGAATGAATCTATTAATAAACTCAAGTAAAATGGCCTAAAATTTCTAAAATAATTTCTTTTTTTCTCTTTTAAGTTGAAATACACAAGATGGAAAGCATGAGTCCCTAAAAGGAAAAGAAGGGAAGTGACCATTTTATTTAAAATGATTTGGCAAATCACTTTGCGAGTTGTGTTTGGAAGGACTTTTTATGTGAACTCAGAAAGCTGTGAAAATATTGTATATTGTACCACTGAAAACATTACAGATATTCTGAAAAATAACAGAAAATGAAATACAATGCTATTTCAATCACAAAAAGTTAAATACAAGGATTTACAATAATGTAACTTATATGGATAGTTATAAACACATAATTCTAAGTGCATATAGGAACAAGTATAAAATACTGTAATTAAAACATCCATTAAATCACATATGGACTTAAGAGTCTCACTGAAATTCCACTATTAACTTTTAAGGGGTATTAAAGCTGCCAGTTCAGCTGTTTAAATAATAGGAAGACTTGTAATTGGAACATATTAGGTCATTGCAATAGAAAAGCTTATGTTTTAAACCTCTTTAATGTTAGTTTTTCTGGGGTATTCCCTGCATATTTTATTAATAGCAGGACTCTTGTCTGGGTGTTGTTTCAGCTATACAAAGTCTTTCTAGAATCCATGTGAACGTATTTGGAAAGAATCCACTGCAATGCGGGAGACCTGGGTTCTACCCCTGGTTGGGAAGATGCCCCGGAGGCGGGCACAGCAACCCACTCCAGTATTCTTGCCTGGAGAATACCCATGGACAGAGGAGCCTGGCGGGTCCACTGGATCACAAAGAATCTGACATGACTGAGTGACTAAGAACAACACAGCACAGCAAACCGCATAAAGGAAAATATTTTAAATATCTAAAGTCTGGTTAACAGGAAGTGTGCTTATCATGGAAATTTTACCTCTCAATAAGAATTCCACAGTCAACCTCCCACAGTGTCAGCATTTAGAAACTTTTGGAAGAGAAAGATTGGGTTGCAATAAGTTTAGAGAGTAACTGAATGAAGAGTTGAGCCTTCATGAGTGCTGAAAAGTGGAATCGTAGATTTATTTATATCATTTTAAAATTAGTTTCACTTGTAAGGTCACTTCTCAAAACTCTCTCTGAAAGTATTTAAGTATTAATAATGAATTATCCATGATAAAGAAGCCACATTATCTATGGAGTCATAGAGGTGAAAAGATACTCTACATAACATAGATTATAGGGTAAATATAGGTCAGAAGTTTCTGCAATGGCTATACACATCATTTTATTTAAATTTATATTACATTTATTTCAGAATAACTCCATTTACCTCCTGAGTATCCATTTTAACTCCAGTATTCGTATCTTCAGTCTTACCCATCTCCTCTGTTACAGAAGTGGTTGTCAGGGTATCAATTGTTTATCTTCCATTGCCTACCCATGTCTGCCCATCATTCAAGGATTCAGCTGAAAGATCACTCTCTTTCTTCCCCGTACCCTGTTCAAAAGATTTTCCCAGTCCTCCCCTGTCTGTCTGTCTGCCTGCCTGCTTCCTCATGTCCTTTTTCACTCCCTTCTTTCTAGTATTGTGCTAAAGGCAGTGTCATAAATTTGCTTTATTTCTAAGGATTTTACTTTTCCTTTATATACTTTTCTCTTGGTAATTGTTTAAAATTTTGATTCCAACCTTTGGTCAATCAGTTAGCAGCCATTTTCTTATTCATTCATGTGTACATTCAACACAACATTAGACTTAACCTTTAAATAAAGACAACCTAGAGAGCATATTAAAAAGCAGAGATATTATTTCACCAACAAAGGTCTGTCTAATCAAAGCTAAGGTTTTTCTAGTAGTCATGTATGCATGTGAGAGTTGAAGTATAATGAAAGCTGAGCACCGAAGAACTGAAGCTCTTGAACTGTGGTGTTGGAGAAGATTCTTGGGAGTCCCTTGGACTGCAAGGAGCTCCAACCAGTCCGTCCTAAAGGAAATCAGTCCTGAATATTCATTGGAAGGACTGATGCTAAAGCTGAAACTCCAATACTTTGGCAACCTGATGAGAAGAACCGACTCATTGGAAAAGATCCTGATGCTAGGAAAGATTGAAGGTGGGGGAAGAAGGGGACAACAGAGGATGAGATGGGTCAATGGCATCACTGGCTCAATGGACATGAATTTGAATAAACTCAGAGAATTGGTGATGGACAAGGAGGCCTGGCATGCTACAGTCCATAGGGTCGCAAAGAGTCAGACACGATTGAGCTACTGAACTGAACTTAAATAAAGAGGCTCACAGAAATGGGATCAGAATCTCATATTTAGATCTTCCTTGACTTATGATGGGGTTGTGCCTGAGTGCTGAGTCACTTCACTCATGTCCAACTCTGTGCAACCCTATGGACTGTAGACCACCTGCTTCCTCTGTCCATAGGATTCTCCAGGCAAGAATTTTGGAATGGGTTGCCATTTCTTTCTCCAGGGGATCTTCCCAACCCAGAAACTGAACCATTCTGATAAACTCATTGTAAATTGAAAATATATTAAGTGGAAAATACATTTAATACACCCTACCAAGCAAGGTGTATTATGGCTAAGCCTAACTTACCTTAAATATGCTCAGAACTTACTTTAACCAATTTGAATACTGTCCAGAAAGTGAAAAGCACAATGATGGTACAGTTACAGAATGGTTGTCAGTGTGTTGGTTGTTTCTTTGGTGATCAAGGAGCTGACTGGGAGCTGGGCCTATTGTCTGCATATTGTCAACAAAGTATCCATATGGTGTATTGTTAGCCCAGAAAACATCAAAATTCATAATTTGAGGTATGGGTCTCTATTGAGTGCATATGGCTTTTGCATCATTGTAGAGTAGAAAAATCTTAAATCGAATTATCTTAACTTGGAGACCATCTGTATTCAACTCTTCTTAAAATAAAGACTGCTAGAAATATTTGCAAATCAACTCATTGAAACTTTCCAACAATCTATTCCCTCCAATTCCAGCTAGGTTCATGTTATGTAGGAGAGAGAACATCCAGCCAAACAGCAGAAGGCCTCAGTCCTGACTCATCTCCATTCCTCACCAGCTATTTAAAGGTGGGCATCTCACTTTACTGGCTTTAAACCATGGTATTAAAACCAACTGAAGATAATAATGGTCAAAGTTCACACAGAGCAATAGATGTGAAAATTGTCTCTGCATTTCGAAGTGCTATTCGAATATCAAGTACTAAAATCTCTTGCAATGGTATGTGAAAATGACCTTCAACTTTTCACATAATTAACTTTTTAAAATGTAAATTGGAGCCATTTGAACTTTGTTCCTATAACAAAGTCACTATCACTTTCTCATGTGTTCCTATGCATGGGAGAAGAGTTAAGGATGGAAGGGTGGAATTAAAGATTTTTAGGAAGTCAGTGGGCTTCCCTGATAGCTCAGTTGGTAAAGAATCTGCCTGCAATGAGGAGAAGTGAAAAGAGAAGTCACTCAGTCATGTCCAACTCTGCTACCCCATGGACTGTAGCCCACCAGGCTCCTCCATCCGTGGAATTTTCTAGGCAAGAGTACTGGAGTGGGTTGCCATTTCCTTCTCCAGGGGATCTTCCCAACCTCGGTGCAATTCCTGGGTCTAGAGGATCTGTTGGAGAAGGGATAGGCTACCCACTCCAGTATCCTTGGGCTTCCCTTGTGGCTCAGCTGGTAAAAGATAGTCATTATCCTTAAGTTTCTCCTTTGCAGTTTGTAAAGTTATCAAGAGATAAGCTCTTACTCTGTGACAGTGACTAATTTAAGTGCCTGTATTTGTGCTGCAGTTCACAGATTCACAAAGAGTCTGAAATGTCTTAGTGACTGAACAATTAATGTTTAAAAGAGAAAAAGACAACCTCCTTCCTTCTGTAGATATGCAGTTATTGTGCTTTTCATTTTCTGCACAGTATCCAAATTGGCTACTTTTAAGTTCTGAGCAGATTTAAGATAGCTTAGGCTCAGCTATAATATAACTAGCTTGTTTAGATACATTAAATGTATTTTTACTTAATGATATTTTCAATTTACAATGAATTTATCAAAATGCAATCCCATTTTAAGTCAAGGAAGATCTATATATGAGATTTGGATCCCATCTCTGTGAGGCTCTTTATTTTTTAAAACCACTGGGAACATGGCTTCAATATTCTGGAAAGGAAAAAGAAAAACTCATTTACCCTGTTGTTTTAAAGGTTGGAAACTGGAGACTAGGGGAGGTGATGAGAGGTGAGACTGAAAAATAAGAGGCAGGAGCCCAATTAGGTTCTGAGTCAAGGCAAGCAAGTGACAAGTTTCTGGTTGGAGAAATATCTGAGGAACATTTGAAAATCGTATAATTCTAGCATGCATTATTGAAACACCTGTGTACCTTTGAACTTCAATAAAGCCCTCACCCTTCCATCACCCAGTAAACATACACGCTCTGATGGTTGTGGTACCATGGGGAAGGATTAAGAATTGAGATGGCATCAGGTATATGGTACAATGGAAAAGGAGACGAGGCAGGCTGGGGACAAGCAGAAATCAGAACTGAAAAGACCTGGTACACATGCACATAGCATTACAAGAACTTAGAAACTGGTAGTATCTTGCAGTTCTAAGGGGTGAGAATTTGAGAAGTTGCTTTTTCCAGATTCATCAGGACTAGATGAGGAAGATGATAATTTCTACTTTGAGAGACTGTGGACTATATTGAATATGAAAAATAGATATATGTATATACATGATATATGTATGGCATACATACATATATATACATATATATATGAATGTATATTTTTATATATACATACACCTCTTTGGTCAGGAAGCAACAGTTAGAACTGGACATGGAACAACAGACTGGTTCCAAACAGGAAAAGGCATACATCAAGGCTGTATATTGTCACTCTGCTTATTTAACTTATATGCAGAGTACATCATGAGAAATGCTTGCCTGGAAGAAGCACAAGTTAGGATCAAGATTGCCAGAGAAATATCAATTATCTCAGATATGCAGACGACACCCTTATGGCAGAAAGTGAAGAGGAACTAAAAAGCCTCTTGATAAAAGTGAAAGAGGAGAGTAAAACAGTTGGCTTAAGGCTCAACATTAAGAAAACTAAGATCATGGCATCTGGTCCCATCACTTCATGGTGATTGCAGCCATGAAATCAAAACACGCCTACTCCTTGGAAAGAAAGTTATGGCCAACCTGGATAGCATATTGAAAAGCAGAGACATGACTTTGCCAACAAAGGTTCATCTAGTCAAGGCTATGGTTTTTCCAGTAGTCATGTATGGATGTGAGAGTTGAACAGTGAAAAAGGCTGAGCACTGAAGAATTGATGCTTTTTTTTTTTTCTAAGTAATACACTTTGACTTTATTTATTTTTTTTTATTGTTTTTGCCATACATTGTCATGATATCACCATGGGTTT
>ML661344.1:16669764-16753814 GCA_007570785.1 Antilocapra americana | reverse complement strand
CCATATCATCCCACCCTTACCCTCATCCACAAAGTCCATGAGTCTATTCTATACATCTGCGTTCCTTTTGCTGTCTCGCATGTTGGGTTCTCATTACCATCTTTCTAAATTCCATATATATGCATTAATATACTGTATTGTTGTTTTTGCTTCTGGCTTACTTCACTCTGGATAATGGGCTCCAGTTTCGTCCATCTGAGTAGAATTGCTTCAAATGAATTTTTTTTTAATGCTGAGTAATATTCCATTGTGTATATGTACCACAGCTTAATTGATGCTTTTTAACTGTGGTTTTGGAGAAGACTCTTGAGAGTCCCTTGGACTGCAAGGAGATCCAACCAGTCCATCCTAAAGGAGATCAGTCCTGGGTGTTCAATGGAAGGACTGATGTTGAAGCTGAAACTCCAATAGTTTGGCCACCTCATGCGAAGAGTTGACTCATTGGAAAAGACCCTGATTCTGAGGAAGATTGGAGGCAGGAGGAGAAGGGGATGACAGAGGATGAGATGGCTGGATGGCATCACCAACTCGATGGACATGAGTTTGGGTGGACTCTGGGAGTTGGTGATGGACAGGGAGGCCTGGCATGCTGTGGTTCATGGGATAGCAAAGAGTCGGACACAACTGAGTGACCGAACTGAACTGAACTGAACACCTCTTTGACGGTCTTCAGTATTAATAAGACTCTTTATTGGAATAAAAGTGAAAGACACCATTATATAGAACCATCTGGAGACTTTGACTCTCTGTTAAATATACTCCTTCTGTGAGGAAATTCTCCATGCCCTAGCTGAAGTTTGGATTTTACTAGATAAAAATACCTATGTTGGTTCCTCTGGCAGCATAGGAAGCAAATGCTGAACACCTCTTCATCTTCTTAGCAAATTGACTTAAGATTCTGATTCCCATCTTGAAACTATCTTGAATATGGGAAGTGACCTGATAAACCAACCTACATTAAAGTGACATTAAATGATAGTCTAGTGGGTAAGCTTCTCTGAAGTATATGTATATAATAAAATAATATTAATTTAAAAACATATATTGAGCCTTTCTTTTGTTAACAGGCCCTTTTTTATATATAATGTCTGATATTTAACTTCACACAAACACATGACAAAACTACTTTTAACATTGTCATTTTGAAAATAAAAATAACATTGCATGACTGGACTGTTAGTATTCCTGAGCTCTAGACCTCTATGTTATATCAAAATCTTTTTTTTACTCCCCCACATTTTTCTTACAGCTCACAGAACTTAGTCCACATTGCTATAAGGCTTAACTTTTCCACCTTCGTTTTGTAAACATCTCAAAGTTTCTTCTGTCTCTATGCCTCCTTTGCTGCATATAGAACTATCCCCATGTCCTTCATCACTTTGCCAACCTCCATTCATCTTTGGAACTAAGTGAAGTGTAACTGTAACTATAAAGTGTTTGAAGATACTGTGGTTATATCCACCTGTTGTGTGTGCTGTCATGTCTGATTCTTTATGATCCCATGGACTGTAGTCTTTCAGGCCCCCTTGTCCATGGGATTTCCTGGGCAAGCATGCTGGAGTGGGTTGCCATTTCCTTTTCCACGGGATCTTCCCTACCCAGGAATTGAACCTGCATTTCTTGAGTCTTCTGAATTGGCAGGCAGATTCTTTGCCACTGCACCACCTGTCAGAACTACTTATTACATACATACTCAACCACACTGCAAAATACTAACATGGCACTGATTAATATTAATTTTTATGTGTTATCTCTATTTTTCCATAGATGAGCACTCCACGAAGGCTAGAATATGTCAATTTTGCTTTTGTTTTTCTAATTTTCACCATATATCCCACAACCTATCACATGATAAAATGGATCCAGTACCTACCAGATATTTTCTAATTTTCAAACAGGCATAACAAACTCAAAATGTCCAAACTCAACTCCTTAATCTCTCCCTGAAGCCTTCTTGAGACTCAGTTTCCATTTGAACAATGACAACCTATCTCTACTTACACCCAGTCACCCAAGGAATCACCCTCCACTTCCTGCTTCCTTCCCTCTTCTCACCCACAGTCGTTAAGGTATGTAGACTCTGCTTCTGAAATTTTCTCTTTTCCATTTGCCAAACCCAATGTTCAATCTGTCTTGGAATATTGATATCTTTAGAACTTTTCTTGTCTCTTTGTCTGAACTTGGCCCTTCACAAAGATACTTTTTTTCCCCAAAAGCTCACAGTTGCCAGAAGTCTTTCAATAAACTATTTCAGTTCAGTTCAATCACTCAGTCATGTCCGACTCTTTGTGACCCCATGAATCGCAGCACACAAGGCCTCCCTGTTATTCACCAACTCCCAGAGTCTACCCAAACCCATGTCCATTGAGTCGGTGATGCCATCCAGCCATCTCATCCTCTGTCGTCCCCTTCTCCTCCTGCCCCCAATCCTTCCCAGCATCAGGGTCTTTTCCAATGAATCAACTCTTCTCATGAACTAGCCAAACTATTGGAGTTTCAGCTTCAACATCAGCCCTTCCAATGAACACCCAGGACTGATCTCCTTTAGGATGGACTGGTTGGATCTCCTTGCAGTTCAATGGACTCTCAAGAGTCTTCTCCAAAACCACAGTTCAAAAGCATCAATTCTTCGGCACTCAGCTTTCTTCACCATCCAACTCTCACATCCTTACATGACTACTGGTAAAACCATAGTCTTGACTAGATGGACCTTAGTTGGCAAAGTCATGTCTCTGCTTTTAAATATGCCATCTAGGTTGGTCATAACTTTCCTTCGGAGGAGTAAGCATCTTTTAATTTCAGAAAATGATTAGAAAGAATAATTTTTTCCTTTATTTGCAGGGTTTTTGTTTGTTTGTTTGTTTGTTTGTTTGTTTTTAGCACACTGTTTCATTCCTATTACAATTTCAGCTTGAGAGAAAATCCAGACACCATGAGAACCAACAGACGGTTGTGGTTTTGTTTAGGTTTCATAATGAAACATTTGTAATAAAACCTTTCTAATGGTGTCATGAAGCCTGTAGGAACTGTACAAACACTCAGCTCCCAAGGCTATTTTTTTTTTGGCAGCTTTAATTTGTTGATTTTTGAGATAAAAGTTTTAAAAGCTTCAAAAATGATTTGCGGACCTTCATGCTTTTTTAGAGCTACAAGGAGAATATTCCAACCAGAGTACTGTTTTCTTACATTAAGAGAATCTCAAAGGAATCTTTCTATATAAGTGGTTCTGGTTTGTGAGAGATACAAAACCTGACCCCTGTGTCTTTCACAGAAATCATGTGCTGATTCCAAGGAGTTGACTTCCTTTTCTTGTTTCACAAGAGAGAGAGAGGTGGGGGAAAGAGAGATGTTTGATGTTTCTTTCCATCTGCATTATTTTCTATTTATCCTTTATGATTCTGTGATTCATAAAGTTAAATGTTTGAAATGTAAAAGGAAGATAGATATGTGAATTTTTTTAGCTTAATCTCTGTCTTTTCTTGAACATTTAGTTGAAATGACTATTAAAGTTATTATTTTACTTTTTATTAAAAGAGTTGATTAAATAAGCTTGAGTATATACGGGAAGATTCCCTGGAGGTGGGCATGGCAACCCACTCCAGTATTGTTCCCTGGAGAATCCCATGGACAGAGGAGCCCAGTGGGCTACAGTTCTCGGGGTCACAAAGAGTCAGACATGACTCAGTGACTGAGCATGTATGCACAAATATATATTAAATGTGGTTAAAAATTAATAAAATTCACATTTTCTGTATTTAACCACATCATACGTATGTTTTTGCTATTGTTCAGTCCCCCAGTCATGTCCAACTCTTTGCAAACCCCATGGACTGCAGCACACCAGGCCTCCCTGTCCCTCATCATCTCCCAAAGATTGCCCAAGTTCATGTCCATTGCAGCAGTGATGCCATCCAGCCATCTCATCCTCTGATGTCATCTTGTCCTTCTGTCATCAATCTTTACCAGAATCAGGGGCTTATCCAATGAGTCCTCTGTTCACACCAGATGGCCAAAATACTGGAGCTTCAGCTTCAGCGTTAGCCATCCCAGTGAATATTCAGGGCTGACCTCCTTTAAGATTGGTTTGATCTCCTTGCTGCTCAAAGGACTTTCAGGAGTCTTCTCCAGCACCACAGTTCAAGGGCATCAATTCTGCCTTCTTTATGGTCCAGCTCTCACAATTGTACATGAGCCCTGGGAAGGCCATAGCCTTAACTATATAGATCTTTGTCAACAGAGTAATGACAGACAAATCTACTGTCTAGGTTTGTCATCATTTTCCTTCCAAGAAGCAATCATCTTCTAATTTCATGGTTGCAGTCACCATCCACAGAGATTTTAGAGCCCAAGAAGAGAAAATCTCTCACTACTTCCACCTTTTCCCCTTCTATTTGTCATGCAGTAATAGGGCTGGAGCTATTTCAAATCCTGAAAGATGACGTTGTGAAAGTGCTGCACTCAATATGCCAGCAAATTTGGAAAACTCAGCAATGGCCACAGAACTGGAAAAGGTCAGTTTTCATTCCAATCCCAAAGAAAGGCAATGCCAAAGAATACTCAAACTACTGCACAGTTGCACTCATCTCACACGCTAGTAAAGTAATGCTCAAAATTCTCCAAGCCAGGTTTCAACAATACATGAACCGTGAGCTTCCAGATGTTCAAGCTGTTTTAGAAAAGGCAGAGGAACCAGAGATCAAATTGTCAACATCTGCTGTATCATCGAAAAAGCAAGAGAGTTCCAGAAAAACATCTATTTCTGCTTTATTGACTATGCCAAAGCCTTTGACTGTGTGGATCACAACAAACTGTGGAAAATTCTAAAAGAGATGGGAATACCAGACCATCTGACCTGTCTCTTAAGAAACCTCTTTGCAGGTCAGGAAGCAACAGAACTGGACATGGAACAACAGACTTTACTCAATTTTTTGAAACTGTAGGTTTACGTCTTTCATCAAATTTGGGAAGTTTTTAGCTATTATTTCATCCAAAGACTTTTTCTAATACTTCAAGTAATCTCGTCACCTGCGGGACTTCAATGATATGGATATTAGCTTTTTTTATTTTCCTACATGCCATTTCTTTAGCCTACTTTCTTTCTGTTATTGAGCTTGGGTAAACTTCATTGATCTCTCCTCAAGTTCACTGATTCTATCCCCCATCATCTTCATTCTAGTATTGAAACTATTTAGTGACATTTTTTAGTTACTGGATTTTTTAGTTCTATAATTTCTATTTGGTCCATTTATGACTTCTATTTCTTTGTTGATATTTTTTGATGTTTTCATTTGCTCAAAGGAATTTGTAATTCCTTGTTGAAGCATTTTTGGGTGGTTTTTTAAAAACCTTGTCAGATAAAATCAACATCTGATTCATCTTGATGTTAGCATCTGTTGATTATATTTTCTCATGTTGTGGTTTTCCTGATTCTACATGGAGTTAATGTTATACTATGAGACTGTCAATTTTTTTTAACTTTTTGAAGGGGCAGTCTCTTGGGACGGTGTAACACTAGGCAGTTGGATGTGCCTGCTCACTCCCACTGTGCCCCACTGACACTGCTCCCACATTTTGGGGCACTGACTCACACTACTGCATTGCAGACAGTTGGGGTAGAAAGTAAGCTTCTCCTTGACCCTGATGATACCTTCCCATTAAAAATAGGGCACGTGGTCATACCACCTCATTACCTCTGTGTGGAGGAGTTAAGATCAACTTTCCATTGATCTCACTGCCCCAAAGACATGGGAAGTGAATGGATCAGGCCTAAACTGCCTTATTCTTACAGGCTGGAGGCAGAAACTCAACTCTCCACTGGGACCCCCAGACACCAGGAGAAAGGAGGTGTAGCAAAGAAGACTGTCAATCAATCCCATTTCCATTACTTCCTTGTGCCTCCTGAGGTGAAAGCTCAGCAACCCAAGTTGGGAATGGGGGAGCTGTATGCAGAAACAAGGGTGTGGTTAGCCCTGCCCCAAACTGCTTACTTAGTTGCTTTCAGTTGAATATGAAAGTTCGGCTCTCCACTGGGTTTCAGAGACACTGAGGATGGGGAAGGAAGTGAAATGCATACTAGTATTTACTTGTGCTACCTTGTTTTATTTTATTGATATAAAGTAGGGTAGAAGGTCATCTCCCCACTACCATGGAGGAAGGCGACATGAATTCTAGTGATGATCAGCCATATTTGCACTGCCTCTTTAGTCTCTTTGCTTCTGGGTGTGGCACTGAGGCTACTAGCCCCAAGACCCCAGTGACACTCTCCTAGTGAGGGAATGGGTATAGCACACACATCTGCTCTTAGATAGGTAGCAGACAATCAACTCTTGCCGCATCTGCCAGTACTGGAATTGACTTCCATGGGCAGGAATTTGGGATGGAGCAATACCTCTTCTCATGGCACAGTGTCTTGAAAAACCAATGTTTCATGTATTTTGTTCAGTTTTTTGTGCCTTTCAGGCATAAAAGTAAACCTCATCACTGTTACTCCATCTATTTATTTTGGGCCAGAAGCAGAAGACTGAAATAAATCCTTTGAAATAACTATCAAACTCTTTAGAAAATGGTGTTGAGTTGAACTAAAGTCATTGCAGTATCCAACTTTGCTGATGTGCAATGAAATGTAATTAGCTGAAGTACATCAGAGTACAAGATCAAAAAATGAGTCACATTGGTATCCTCACCATAACAAATTTGCATTTTAAAAATACAGTTTTCCTCAGTAAGAATCAATCAATAGCAAACTGATGATTTATATCTAGAGTCTGTTAAGCAATCTTTAGTGTTTTCTTGAAATGCAAACAAAAACAATGAAATGGGGACAGAGATACATTTATTCAAATAAGGAAAATTGATTATCACTTATGTACATTGGTGAATGGCTTTTATAGTTTAGTAGTTTTAGAATAATGTAAATCTCTTGATTTTGATATGATGTTAATTAAGAAAAGTTAAGTAAAGCTATATTATCAAAAAAGCAAGAGAGTTACAGAAAAGCATCTACTTCTACTTTATTGACTATGCCAAAGACTTTGACTGTGTGGATCATTATAAACTGTGGAAACTTCTGAAAGAGATGGGCATACCAGACTATCTGACCTGTCTCTTGAGAAACCTATATGCAGATCAGGAAGCAACAGTTAGAACTAAACATGGAACAACAGACTGGTTCCAAATAGGAAAAGGAGAACGCCAGGGCTATATATTGTCACCCTGCTTATTTAACTCAAATGCAGAGTACCTCATGAGAAATGCTGGGCTGGAGGAAACACAAGCTGGAATCAAGACTGCCGGGAGAAATATCAATAACTTCAGATATGCAGATGACACCACCCCTATGGCAGAAAGTGAAGAGGAACTAAAAAGCCTCTTGATGAAAGTGGAAGAGAGTGAAAAAGTTGGCTTAAAGCTCAACATTCTGAAAACTAAGATGATGGCATCCAGTCCCATCACTTCATGACAAATAGATGGGGAAAGAGTGTCAAACTTTATTTTTTTGGGTTCCAAAATCACTGTAGATGACATTGCAGCCATGAAATTAAAAGACGCTTACTCCTTGGAAGGAAGGTTATGACCAACCTAGATAGCATATTGAAAAGCAGAGACATTACTTTGCCAACAAAGGTCCATCTAGTCAAGGCTATGGTTTTTCCACTAGTCATGTATGGATGTGAGAGTTGGACGGTGAAGAAAGCTGAGCACCAAAGAATTGATGCTTTTGAACTGTGGTGTTGGAGAAGACTCTTGAGAGTCCTTTGGACTGCAAGGAGATCCAATCAGTCCATCCTAAAGGAGATCAGTCCTGGGTATTTATTGGGGGGACTGATGTTGAAGCTGAAACTCCAATACTTTGGCCAGCTCATGCGAAGAGTTGACTCATTGGAAAAGACCCTAATGGTGGGAAGGATTGGGGGCAGGAGGAGAAGGGGACGATGGAGTGGAGGTGGCTTGATGGCATCACCAGCTCGATGGACATGAGTTTGGGTAAACTCCGGGAGTTGGTGATGGACAGGGAGGCCTGGCATACTGCCATTCATGGGGTCACAAAGAGTCGAACACAACTGAGTGACTGAACTGAACTGAACTAAGTAAAGGGAATACAGAAACTCTTTCTCGTAAGTTTTCAACTCCTCTGTAAATTTAAATTTATCTCAAAGTAAAAGAGTTAATTTAAGAAACGGTTCCCTATATTGTTATTATTATAGCTAATGACTTGAACTGTCAGATTCATCATCAGTTACCAATGCCTTGAATTTCACCTCTGTGCTGTCTTTTATTTTCTGCAACATACTCTTTGTTCAAGTTCCCATTAGTTAGTTCTAGCTTGGATCACTGCAAAGGCCACACATTAATCTTACTATTTCTATGTCTAAGAAGGAAAAGCTAACTTAAATTGGTCTCCCTCTGTGAATTGACTAGAACTGACTCACCTCATCACTTGGTAGCCACTTAACTCCTCTGGACCACAATGTCTTCAACTGTAAAATGGGAATAATTACAAATAACAGTATGACACAAATTATATATAATCTTAGAATCAGCAAAGTGCTTGCAGTTTTAAATGCTAATGCATAATTACTTGCTAGACATAGCTGATTATAAACAATTGCTTCCTGGAAAATCATTTTACCCATATGTTTTAAGTTCACAGACTTCTTGTGATCTGCTTCCATAAAAATAGCTGCTAGTGGTGATGCTAAAACCCAAAGCACACTGACATGCTTCAAGCCAAGTCCATCGTGGGGACTGCAATGGCATCTTGTTTCTACCTTGTTCAATTTCAGCCATATAATATAGTAATACAGGATTAAAGCTGTTAATTTTCATTTTGTCACCTTCAGTAATTTCTTAAAGCCATATAGCTCTAGAACTGCCTACAAATTAACCCGAAGTAAAATAAGTCACCCTCAAATGATTGAATTGCCTTCCTGGATACAAGTAATAACATTGATTGATTAATACACCTGTGAGTACATGGATAAAACTAAGTAACATATGTTTTTAAACAAATAATTTTTTTGCAAGTACAATTGAAGGCTATATGTGTCCCTCGGTTTGAGGTGGGTCTCTCGTAGACAACATATATAGGGGTCTTGTTTCTGTATCCAGTCAGCCAATCCTTGTCTTTTGGTTGGGGCGGGCATTCAACCCATTTACATTTAAGGTAATTATTGATAAGTATGATCCCGTTGCCATTTACTTTATTGTTTTGAGTTCGAGATTATACACCCTATCCATGTTTCCTGTCTAGGGGAGATCCTTTAGCATTTGTTAGAGCACTGGTTTGGTGTTGCTGAATTCTCTCAGCTTTTGCTTGTCTGTAAAGCTTTTGATTTCTCCTTCAAATTTGAATGAGATCCTTGCTGGGTATAGTATTGAAGGAAACAATAGGACACTCTTTTAAGATTATTCATGACATTTAAAAACCACAATCACTGTTACAATTTTTTATAAAATTTCAATATCCTTTATGAGAATAAATACAAACTTTAGCAAGATTTACAGTCTTTAAAAATTAACACTATTTTGCAGAATTTTGCTTGACAAGTCACTGCCTCAACCCAACTGGTTCAGACGTCCAACTCCTCCATTTTTGCATTCATAACAAAAAAATCAACAGAAATTACTTAATGATAAGCAGCAATGAGATAGCTTATAGTTTTGATGAAGAACTGAGCATATTTTTAAAAATTAGCATAGGTATTTGAAAAAGATGAAAAATACCAAAGCAAACTTTGTATTTTAGTAGAATTTTCCAGTTTTCAAAGAAGTAACATCCAGACAGCACCATATGTTGGCTGGGTAGAGGGAGGAAGGGTGATGAATAATTCAGAGCTGCCGCCAGAACTTTAACATCATAATAGTTTTCATACTGCCTGGTTATTTCTTTCTGGACTCACTTAACTGGCTGAGTCCACATTTCTACAAGGCTTTATTCAGTGAAGAAAATCTATACCGAGACCCTAAGCCTTAACAAATTGCCAAGGGATGAAGCTAGAGATGACTGGAGATCTCTGTATATTTAAATATTCAGGAAGCAGACTTGATAAATATGGAAGGTAAAGCAGAAATTTAAGTGAAAGTAAGGTTCCTATTTGCTTCCCAGGTACTTTGCCAGTTCACTGCGATGTTAAATAAGAACCTTGGCTTTCAGTATTGACAGATGAATGATCTTACTCTTGAGGAAGAGTTATTATCCAGTAAGGGCTTTGTGTTATACAAGCAATTCTGTTTTAGTTCTGGGGGCACTTGGCATAAAGATCCTCCACTATTACCTGCAGCTTGAGAATGCACAGCTGGAGTGGCAGTGGATTTGTTATTTGTAAAACATCCATGAATTTCACCACAGGCCTTCTACCAACATGGAAGCATCTGTGAGTCAAACTGTTCCCCAGCTGTTCATCCACTACCTGCGGGTTCTTGTAGCATAGAGTCCCTATTAATACTGCTGGTTACCCTGCACCCCTGATGAGTCCATACAAAACCGTTTCTTTTATACTACAGTTTAATGCACAAAATCCCTTAAGATTCTTTTGAAAAATTCATGGTTTTTTCAGAATCACTGCCATGGTTTCTGGGGCAACTCTCCACATTTTCAACTGAAACCTTGTTTGCTTCCTAAGTTTTGCAAAAAGTTCTCCCTTCCAGGCACATACATTCTTGGTGCTTTCTTGCACACACACACAAATGAAGAAAATATCTATGAAAGCAAGATTCAAAGATTAAATAGAATAAAAACAAAATGCCAGACTGAAGCTGTTTAAGGACTTATCTTCAAAAGCACAATTGCTTCAGGATCCCTTAAAAATAGCTTTTCTTATTAAAACTCTGAAAATTTTAATTTCTTTAACAGTGACACACATATTTTAGACTTTAATTAAAAGCTTTAGTGGTACTAATTTTTATCATTGCACCACTGTACTTTTATTTAAAAACAAATTGAATTTATAAATCACTGGGTAAAGGGAATTTAACAGCTTTATTTCAGGAAATGGAAAAGGAGTCAATTTTCATACTAAAAGCAAAGCAATAATATATAATATTTAAATTTGCAAATAACATTTATTTTAAACACTGATTAATAATTGTGGTAAATGGATGATTATAAGATTGAGTAATTCAACAAACTTTTGAAAATGTGAAAGAAAAATATGCAATGGTTTACTTTAAAATCTAGATATCTTTGACGATTACATTTTGTTTTATAGCCCTCAAATTTCAATAAGATAATGTTATCTAATGTAATACATAAACTTTGTAAGCAGCAATTTGCCATTTTTTCCACATCAGCAGATCTCCTTTTCTTGTCATCAAATTGAATATTCTTTCCAGTAACCAACATTTCTTTTTCTCTGGATGTATGTTTCTTTAGATCTAAAGACTATAGATTCAGTTTACTAAGAATATAGTGTTAAGTATAATAGCTTAAATCTGATGTACCACTCATTAACAATGCAATAACCATGGAGTTTCACTTCTATATGGATTTCTAGATCCCATTTGGATTTTGGTGTGATTTTTTGAATTTCAGATATTGACCTTCTTTTTTAGATTTTAGCTATTTATTTGATTTGTTTGTACTCATAAATGAACATAAATACGATGTACTTTTTAAAATAAAATCCTTGGTATAGAGGTCACTTTCAAATGGGAAATAACATATTTGGCTCTATACTGAAAAAGGAAAGTCAAATACCTTCTATCTGTTTATATTAAAAGAAACACATTATCAATTCATAACTAAAAGAATGACTAATAGTACATAATGTGCAAGCTGGTGGAAAGAAATAGTGAGCTAAACTCATCAGCCTCTGATCTGTGGCCTACATACCCCCATTAAGCAATATTTCTTTAAAGATATACCCACTATTTTATTCCATTTATTATTTCCAGTCATATCATTATTTACACAGCTCTTTCTCAAACCCAATCTCCATTGCACCACTTGAGTCTTAGTCTCATAATTATAGAGAATATGTTTTACAAATATCTTCTCAGTGAAATATTGGTTTAACTGAAGTTCAATTAATTAGCAGCTTTGTCTTATGTAGACCAAACTTTTAAAACAGATACTTCTGTTTAAAATTCTCACAGAAAATGTCTTTACTATTTTAAGTTAATTGTGCTAATGATTACTTAAATTCTTGTTCTAAAAAGTTACCTTGTAGAATCAGAGAATTATCTTTCATACTTGAAGTCCAACAGTTTCTTTTCTGTAAGGTGACTATTTCCTATCCCTTGGCCATCTTCTTCTTCCCACTTCCAGTCCCCACCATAACAGAAATGTAGGGCTCAACATATTCTGTTCAAACACAACATGCTAAAAACTCCACCAGCTATCACATATATAAATGTTTCAGAGACTAAGAAATCTACTTTTAATTCAACTTCTCTGATACTATAGATAAGTGATAGATTGTTTTTACCATTGACTTTATAATGTCTCAGTTTAATTTTGAAAATGTAGCATTTCATAAATGGCAATCTGTTATATGTAAATAAAAGAGAGTAGCTACTTCTTTATCTTTAAAATAAATTAGGAATATAAAAACATACTATATATAGTATGCACATAAATAGCTTAGTTGGAAGATATTCAAGTAGTATTTTTTAGAAGACTCTATGTTTAGAAAGTATAGCTTGGTAATTTAGTTGGTCTTCCAGAATATAAGCAAGAGACAAGGGTTTGATCCCTGGGTCGTGAAGATACCCTGGAGATGGGAATGACAACTCACTCCAGTACTCTTACCTGGAGAATCCCATAGACAGAGGAGCCCAGCAGGCTATAGTCTATAGGGTCACAAAGAGTCGGACACAACTGAGTGACTAAGACACACACACCAAAATACAAATACCTATAGGGCTTCCCGCATGGCTTGGTGGTGAAGAATCTGCCTGCCAATGCAGGAGATAGGAGATGTGGGTTCTATCCCTGGGTAGGGAAGATCCCCTGGAAAAGGAAAAGACAACATTTTGTATTCTTTCCTGAGAAATCCCATGGCACAGAGGAGACTGTGTGGTCTCAAAGAGTCAGACTTGACTTTGTGACTGAGCATGCACACATAGGCAAAATGGGAAAATTTCTGCCCATAGAAAAACAATCATAAGTTTCAAAAACAAGCATAAATAGGTTACTGAAAAAAATAGTTATTTTTGTATTCCTTGGCCTTTGATATTGTTGGAAGCATGGGAAAAAATTAATTGTATGACTTTTTTTTTCAGTCCATTTAAGACAAGTATAAGCAGTCAAAGAGGTTTACCTAACTTTGACCTCTGGGACAGAAATTTCCAAATATTAAAGACAGAACATTTTCCACTGGTTCAAAGGGAATTCTTCAGGAGTATCTTTAAACAAAAATCATAAAAAAAAACTGTCGCAGTTCTTTTCCTATTCTCATTATTATACAATAATTATTGAAATATATTATTTTAAAATATTGAAGCGATTGCTTTTCCAGTGAGGGGACTGCAGTGCTAGGTCACTCTCTCTAAATTGAACTATTCAGTATGACAGATTTCCATTAGAAATGGTATGAAAACTATATTCTGAATTTCCTGACTCTTGAGACTGTGTTTGGATACTTATTTTGCTAGGGTACCTAATGTATTGGTAACTGAAAAGGATCATTAATTCTTTCAGGGCACAAAGATATAATTTAAATTCTCAGGAAGAAACAGCTTGCCAGCTGTGACATTAACTCCCTGAAATAGTTAATAGAATGAAGAGTTTTCATCCATCAAATATTTTATAGACTTTGTATCATACTAGAATCGAAAATTGTCTTTAACTTTAAAAAATAAACTTTAATTGAATGCATGTATTTGTTGTTTGCTTGGAAGTCAAGACAAATAATTGTAACCTCACATGTTCTATATACTCTCTAACTTATCTATTTGAACTTTTAAGGACGGCATAACATGAAACTGATAGCAATGACAAACTTGCAGTTTAAGAGTTTTAAGTTTTTTATTTTAGATTATATAATGTATTATTAACAAAGGATAAATTTCTCTCAATGCTCAAATCTTACCTGTAAATAACAAAATAGGAATGCCTGGCAGTAGAAATAATAAAATGTGTGAGGTAAATATATTCTTATATTGTTACTGTTTTTGAGATCAAATTGAGTATCTGAACTCAACTGTAGTATCACTATGTAATCTAAATGGCTGCAACCATTTAGATCCTTGAAGCAAATTTTATTTAGTGCTGATATAAATTTCATCCATGTGTTGCTGATATTCTGCCAGAGTCAAAAATTTGTTTTGCTTATGAGAAGATGAAGAGTAAAGTAAAATGTCTTGGCTATTTTGTTGAAGGTTTCAGTTCAGTTCAGTCGCTCAGTAGTGAACTGAGTCACAAACCAACTCTTTGTGACTGCATGAATACAGCACACCAGGCCTCCCTGTCCATCACCAACTCCCAGAGTCTACCCAAACCTATGTCCATCGAGTCAGTGATGTCACCCAGCCATCTCATCCTCTGTTGTCCCCTTCTCCTCCTGTCCCCAATCCTGCCCAGCCTCAGGGTCTTTTCCAATGAGTCACCACTTCGCATGAGCTGGCCAACGTATTGGAGTTTCAGCTTCAACATCAGTCTCCCCAATGAACACCCAGGACTGATCTCCTTTAGGATGGACTGGTTGGATCTCCTTGCAGTCCAAGGGACTCTCAAGAGTCATCTCCAACAACACAATTCAAAAGCATCAATTCTTCGGCGCTCAGTTTTCTTTATAGTCCAACTCTCACATCCATACATGACAACTGGAAAAACCATAGCCTTGACTAGATGAACCTTTGTTGGCAAAGTAATGTCTCTGCTTTTCAATATGCTATCTAGGTTGGTAATAACCCTCGTTCCAAGGAGTAAGCGTCTTTTAATTTCATGGGTGCAATCACCATCTGCAATGATTTTGGAGCCTTAAAAAATAAAGTCATCCACTGTTTCCACTGTTTCCCCATCTATTTGCTATAAAGTCATGGGACTGGATGCCATCATCTTAGTTTTCTGAATGTTGAGCTTTAAGCCAACTTTTTCACTCTTCCCTTTCACTTTCATCAAGAGGCTCTTTAGTTCTTCTTCACTTTCTGCCATAAGGGTAGTGTCATCTGCATATCTGAGGTTATTGATGTTTCTCCAGAATATCTTGATTTCAGCTTGTGCTTCCTCCAGCCCAACTTTTCTCATGATGTGCTCTGCATATAAGTTAAATAAGCAGGGTGACAATATACAGCCTTGACATACTCATTTTCCTATTTGGAACCAGTCTGTTGTTCCATGTCCAGTTCTAACTATTGCTTCCTGACCTGCATACAGGTTTCTCAAGAGGCAGGTCAGATGGTCTGGTATTCCCATCTCTTTCAGAATTTTCCACAGTTTACTGTGATCCACAAAGTCAAAGGCTTTGGCATAGTCAATAAAGCAGAAATAGATGTTTTTCTGGAACTCTCTTGCTTTTTTGATGATACAGCAGATGTTGATAATTTGATCTCTGGTTCCTCTGCCTTTTCTAAAACCAGCTTGAACATCTGTATGTTCATGGTTCACGTATTGCTGAAGCCTGGCTTGGAGAATTTTGAGCATTACTTTACTAGCATGTGAGATGAGTGCAATTGTGCGGTAGTTTGAGCATTCTTTGGCATTGCCTTTCTTTGGGATTGGAATGAAAACTGACCTTTTCCAGTTCTGTGGCCATTGCTGAGTTTTCCAAATTTGCTGGCATATTGAGTGCAGCACTTTCACAGCATCATCTTTCAGGATTTGAATGTTTAGACAAAAGCTATTCATAGTGGTAATATTTTTAAGAATACAAGGCCTATAATCATGTATAAATAGTCCAAAATATAACATTTTTTATAGTTTTATTTATAAATTATACTTCTCTGAGTTAAGGAACATGCAAAATGAAAGACAGGAAGAGTGAGGAAATGAGGCAAGGAGGGCAAGAGAAGGAATGACAGCGAAAAGAAGAAAAAAGAGAAGGAAGAGGGAAGGAGGAACCTGAGGAGGGAGAGGAGGGGAAGGTAAGAAAAGGCAGAGCACAGAAGGGGTGTGAATAGACAATCACTAGAGAGAGACATCGTACAGGAGGCAGTGATCAAAACCATCCCCAAGAAAGAGAAAGGCAAAAAGGCAAAATGATTGTCGGAGGAGGCCTTACAAATAGCTGAGAAAAGAAGAGAATCTAAAGGCAAAGGAGAAAAGCAAAGATTAAGAAGAGGTGGCAAGAATACTCAGAATTATGCAAAAAGATCCTCATGACCTAGATAATCATGATAGTGTGACCACTCACCTAGAGCCAGACATCCTGGAATGTGAAGTCAAGTGGGCCCGAGGAAGCATCACTAGGAACAAAGCTAGTTTACTAGGTGTTTATTGTGCTGTTTCAAATCCTAAAAGGTGATGCTGTGAAAGTGCTGCACTCAATAGACCAGCAAATTTGGAAAACTCAGCAGTGGCCACAGGACTGTAAAGGTCAGTTTTCATTCGAATTCCAAAGACAGGCAATGCCAAAGAATGCTCAAACTACCGCAAAACTGCATTCATCTCACAGGCTAGCAAAGTAATGCCCAAATTTTCCAAGCCAATCATCAACATTACATAAACCATGAACTTCCAGATGTTCAAGCTGTATTTAGAAAGGGCAAGGGAACCAGAGATCAAATTGCCAACATCCACTAGATCATTGAAAAAGCAAGAGTTCCAGAAAAACATCTCCTTCTACTTTATTGACTATGCCAAAGCCTTTGATTGTGTGGATCACAACAAACTGTGGAAAATTCTGAGATAAGAATACCAGACCACGTGACCTGCCTCCTGAGAAATCTGTATGCAGGTCAGGAAGCAACAGGTAGAATTGAATATGGAAAATCAGATTGGTTCCAAAATGGGAAAGGACTATGTCAAGGCTGTTTATTGTCACCCTGCTTATAAACTAATATGCAGAGTACATGATGAGAAATGCTGTTCTGGAAGAAGCATAAGCTAAAATCAAATTTCTGGTAGAAATATCAATAATCTCAGATATGCAAATGACACCACCCTTATGACAGAAAGTGAAGAAGAACTAAAAAGCCTCTTGATGAAAGTGAAAGAGGAGAGTGAAAAGTTGGCTTAGAACTCAACATTCAGAAAACTAAGATCATGGCATTTGCTCCCATCACTTCATGACAAATAGATGGAGTTACAGGGGAAACAGTGGCTGACTTTGTTTTGGGGGGCTCCAAAATCACTGCAGATGGTGACCACAGCCATGATATTAAAAGACGCTTGCTCCTTGGAAGAAAAGTTATCACCAACCTAGACAGCATATTAAAAAGCAGAGACATTACTTTGCCACCAAAGGGTCATCAAGTCAAAGCTATGGTTTTTCCAGTATCAATGTATGGATGAGAAAGTTGGACTATCAAGAAAGCTGAGTGCCAAATAATTGATGCTTTTGAACTGTGGTGCTGGAGAAGACTCTTGAGAGTCCCTTGGACTGCAAGGAGATCCAACCAGTCCATCCTAAAGGAAATCAGTCCCGAATATTCATTGGAGCAACTGATGCTGAAGGTGAAACTCCAATACTTTGGCCATCTGATGTGAAATACTGACTTATTTGAGCCGACCCTGATGCTGGGAAAGATTGCAAGTGGCAGGAGAAGGGGACAACAGAGGATGAGATGGTTGGATGGCATCACTGACTCAATGGACATGAGTCTGAGTAAACTCAAGAAGTTGTTGATGGACAGGGAGGCCTGACCTGCTGCAGTCCATGGGGTCGCAAAGAGTCAGACATGACTGAGTGACTGAAATGAACTGAACTGATACCCATTTGAGTCCAGAGATCAAAAGACTCGCAAGGAAAGATAAAAAATCCTTTCTCAGTTATAAGTGCAAAGAAATAGTGGAAAACAATAGAATGGGAAAGACATCTCTTTAAGAAAATGAGAGATACCAAGGGAACATTTCATGCAAAGATGGGCACAATAAAG
This sequence comes from Antilocapra americana, assembly GCA_007570785.1. NCBI lineage: Eukaryota > Metazoa > Chordata > Mammalia > Artiodactyla > Antilocapridae > Antilocapra > Antilocapra americana. The sequence continues at coordinate 16,735,838 of ML661344.1, read as the reverse complement.
GAAAGAAATGGTATAGACCTAACAGAAGCAGATGATACTAAGAAGAGGTGGCAAGAATACACAGAACTGTACAAAAAAGATCTTCATGACCTAGATAACCACGGTGGTGTGATCACTCACCTAGAGCCAGACATCATTGAACAGGAAGTCAAGGCGGCTTTGTTTATCTTTATGAACAAAGCTAGTGGAAGTGATGGAATTCCAGCTGAGCTATTTCAATCCTAAAAGGCGTTGCTGTTGATGTGCTGCACTCAGTTTGTCAACAAATCTGGACAACTCAACAGTCGCCACAGGACTGGAAAATGTCAGTTTTCATTTCAGTCCCAAAGAAGGGCAATACCAAGGAATGTTCTAACTATCACACATTTGCACTCATCTCACATGCCAACAAAGTAGTGCTCAAAATTCTCCAAGGCATGCTTTAACAGTACTTGAACCAGAATTTCCAGATGTTCAAACTGGATTTAGAAATTGCAGAGGAACCAGAGATCAAATTATCAATATCCACTGGATCATAGATTAAAGCAAGAGAGTTCCAGAAAACATCTACTTCTGCTTTATTGATTATGCCAAATCTTTGACTCTGTGGATCACAACAAACTGCGGAAAATTCAAGACATAGGAATACCACACCACCTTACCTGCCTCCTGAGAAATCTGTATGCAGGTCAAGAATCAACAGTTAGAACTGAGCATGCAACAACAGACTAGTTCCAAATCAGGAAAGGAGTATGTCAAGGCTGTATATTGTCACTCTGCTTATTTATCTTATATGTAGAGTACATCATGCAAAATGCTGGGCTAGATGAAGCATACACTGGAATGAAGATTGCTGGGAAAAATATCAATAAAATCAAATACGCAGATGACACCACCCTTATGGCAGAGTGAAGAGGGGCTAAAGAGCCTCTTGATGAAAGTGAAACAAGAGAATAAAAAAGTTGGCTTAAAACTCAAATTCAGAAAACTAAGATCATGTCATCTGGTCCCATCACTTCATGACAAATAGATGGAGTAACAGGGGAAACAGTGAGAGACTTTATTTTGGGGGGCTCCAAAATCACTGCAGATGGTGACTGAAGCCACTAAATTAAAAGATGCTTGCTCCTTGGAAGAAAAGCTATAGCATATCTAGACAGCATATTAAAAAACAGAGATTACTTTGCCAACAAATGTCGGTCTAATAAAGCTATGGTTTTTCCACTAGTAATGTATGGATGTGAGAGTTGGGATATAAAGAAAGCTGAGCACTGAATAATTGTTGCTTTTGAACTGTGGTGTTGGAGAAGACTCTTGAGAGTCTCTTGGTCTGCAAGGAGATCAAACCAGTCAGTCCTAAAGGAAATAAGTCCTGAATATTCATTGGAAGGACTGATGCTGAAGCTAAAACTCCAATACTCTGGCCATCAGATGCAAAGAACAGACACATGGGGAAAGACCACGATGCTGGGAAAGATTGAAGGCAGGAGGAGAAGTGGACGACAGAGGATGAGATGGTTGGATCGCCTCACCGACATGATGGATATAAGTTTGAGCAAGCTCCAGGAGTTTGTGATGGACAGGGAAGTCTGGCATGCTGTAGTCCATGGAGTTGCAAAGAATTGGACGTGACTAAGCCGCTGAGCCGAACTGAAGTGACAGTATCTCTTTCGGATGTATTCTGTTTTGGCTAAAGGAAGGAAAGCAAAGCAAATTATGTATTTTTAAGGAATGTATTTACAAGGAACTCTGGCCATGACACATATAATTCTTAAGTACTATTGGATGAAGGCCAGAGACCCCTCCTCCTTCCCTCCCTCTCTCATATCACTGCTTCGTTTCTCTTGATTTTCTCTCTTCTCTTCCTTCAACATTTATATTTCCTCCTTTTCTAAACAAATGCAATCTATCCATCTGAAGCACAATAGCATGCTGACTTAAATCTTTCTGCTTCTTTATCTTTCCAGAAAAAAAGCATTCTACAGTTAAATACTCAAACTACAGTGAGAAATGCACAAGTCATTAGTGATTCTGATTTTGATCACCAATACCAAGTAATGGATTTTTTTTTCCTTTAAAGTGAAAAGCTTATCTTGTAGGTAGATTTATACAAGGACTGACAGTAACAAGAATACTTTACATCAGAACATTTATAATTAAGTTTGATTCTAGAATTTGGCTGAAGGAGGAAATCCAGTATTCTTGCCAGGGGAATCCTGTGGTCAGAGGAGCCTGGCAGGTCACAATGCATGGGGTCACAAAAAGTAGGACACACTGAGCAACTGAGCAGTAAAATTTGTTGGTGACATGGAAAATTTCTTTCCTATTAACAGGTTTGTAGTGTTTTAATAAGACATATTTTTTTATTACTGTGTTTCCAATTTGGGAGAAAAATGGAATATCAATAAACCTAAACTTGGGAATCTGACATTTTTTTCTTTTGAAATGCTTTCAAAACTATAACTGTCTTATATGTCTATTATTTCACTATAAAATATTTCAGGTATATCTGCATATATATTAAGAGGTCTAATATTGCAAGGTATTTATGACCTATACTTGAGTAACTTTAAAACCTCTTCTTTTTACTAAATAGTAAAATCTATTATCATTTGTGTCAATTTATTTATTATAAATGTTTTCTGTTCATATGAAACAAATTCATTCTTCATATGCATTCAAATGTTGTATGTAAAAAAATTATGTAACATATTTTCCAAACTTATTTAATCATTTACATACCAATCACAACTGAAGGTACCAGTGTTGTTCCCACTGTGAGGAGATAAGTAAAAGAAATCATCGCCACTCAATCTATTTGTTTATTCTATTTCAACTGGGGGAAAAAATTAAAGTTGCTTAAAAATTTGGTTCTTGACATATTTCAGCAAAGTTCTTCAACTTATGTCTTTAGTTTGCAAACACTAAAGGAAAGTGCCCATAAATATTCAGCTGCCTGAATAAATTAAGATTAAATATACTTGAAAAAGAATGCTGTGATAATATTACTTTGGGGAAGATATTCTCACCAATTTACATGCAAGAATGAATCTATATAATTTAAACTAATTTTCAAAACATTTGGCAAAGAGCAACATTATCTTCAACTCAAAAATTTCTTCTCTAAAAGCATTTTTATTGCTCATGGAAATCAAGCTGCTGAGTTTTCTTTAGCTCCTTTTCAGGGTCTTGATCTTTCGGTGGATTCAGACTCTATTTTGCAGGTATTGTTAGACAAAAATCATGAATATTAAGCCATTATTTTTACATTAGCCAGTTTTCCCAAGGTAGGTTTTTATCATTTTAAGACATTTTGTTTTGTATATTACTCCCTTTTTGTATAATCACCTCTAAAATTATGAACTCTACAAGAATAATACATGCTGAATAACAAAACAGCTTGAAATATTCATAACTAAGAAAGAAACTGTTAAATGTTCATAAACAAAGTTGTTTGGAGACTCCTTTATTAATTTTTAATTTATTTGCAGTCAATTCCTTATTACTTCCAAATTCCTGTAGGGGATTATGTTAATTAGTCATGTGTAAAATATTCATTAAAACCAGCTTCTTATTTTCTTATTTTATTGCAAATTTACATTTCTAATCTTATAACCAAAATAAATGCCATTGGGTAGAAGAAGCACATTAATTTTGATCAGCCACTAAAAATAGAAGCTCATACAGCAAAAGATATGGTAATATAAGCTAGGCTAATAGTGAGGTATTGTACTATGTTGGTAGACCCTGATATTGAAATAGCAGATGGTTACCAATTTCCCCTTGGAAAAAAAAAGTTGCTACTATGTAAAATAGAGTATGTAAGAAGTCTACTCTAATCTAAAATTTAATAATACTGACTATATGCTTTTATGCTTTTATATGTTAAGAATGTTTCAGAAACAACATATACTTTAGTTAAGGATTCAAGGTAAATCAACAGTGGCAAAGTTTATGCTAAATTTAAATCACTGAGTTACATAAGTTTTGCTAGACCAATAAACTTCACATTTTACTTTCGAATTAGTTTCTTGCTGCTGCTGCTAAGTCACTTCAGTCGTGTTCAACTCTGTGCGACCCCATAGACGGCAGCCCACCAGGCTCCCCCATCCCTGGGATTCTCCAGGCAAGAACACTGGAATGGGATGCCATTTCCTTCTCCAATGCATGAAAGTGAAAAGTGAAAGTGAAGTCACTCAATCGTGTCCGACCCTTAGCGACCCCAGGGACTGCAGCCTACCTGGCTCCTCCATCCATGGGATTTTCCAGGCAAGCGTACTGGAGTGGGTTATTACCTTCTCCAAACATTCATAGAAATATCCTTAAAAGAATATATGCTATCTTTGTGAAAAATAGTTTTCAATGCCATGTACATAGTATTACAAAAATGAAACTCTTGGCCTGGTAGAAAACTTTTTTGGATACATCATGTCATCTTATATTACTCTAGAGAAACATTAAAGGTTATCTGTACATACCTCTTCTCTATTGGAAGTCTATGTACCAATTTTTAAGTGCTCAGTAATTCGAATATGCAAAATATAATTCCATTTGGAAAAATTGCTAAAACAAAGTAACATCATTGTTGTTCAGTCGTTAAGTCTTATCCAAATTTTTGTGATCCCATGGAATGCAGCCCATCAGGCTCCTCTGTCTTCCATTATCACCTGGAGTTTGCTCAAACTCACATGCATTGAGCCAATGATGTTGTCTAACCATCCCATTTTCTGCTGCCCCCTTCTCCTTTTGCCTTCGATCTTTCATTAGGGTCTTTCCAATGAGATGGCTCTTCACACGAGGTAGTCAAAGTATTGGAGCTTCAGCTTTGCACACAATACATAATTTTTTTTAAATACCATTATTAATTGGGAAAAAAAGACATATTTTGTGAGAAAGAAAAGGAAATTATACTTAAATAAATGAAATATTTTGTTTGTTTGGTGAATGAGGACAGTAAATTTACTACCTAATTAAAGTTATGGTTAGTGACAATCTCCTTCCAGTCCAAGGAGATCAAACCAGTCAATCCTAAAGGAACTCAACCCTGAATATTCATTGGAAGGACTGTTGCTGAAGTTAAAGCTCCAGTACTTAGGCCACCTGTTGAGAAAAGCCTACTCATTGGAAAAGACCCTAAGGCTGGGAAAGACTGAAGGCAAAAGGAGAAAGGGGCAGCAGAGGATGAGATGGTTGGATAGCATCACTGGCTCTATGAACATGAATTTGAGCAAACTCTGGCAGATACTGAAGGACAGAGGAACTTAGCATGCTACAGTCCATGAGGTCATAAAGAGTTGGACATGACTTAACAATTAACAACAACAAATAGTGACAATACATTTAAACTACAGAAATACTTAGTGACATTAATCAAAGGCCTCTCAGTTCTAACTGTGTCCCGACACAGATCCATTTTGGAGGCAAGGATGTAGGTAGCACAATTTATTGGTTGTTTTAAAGAGAATATATTGATTTAATAGCAAATACTAATGATTAGAATGTTAGAACACTTAGACCAACATTTTAGGATTTTATTTCTTCATTAAACAAAAAGTTGAACAGAAGTCTGAGTTTTTGAAAGACATATGGCACTATTAAAGCAGATCTCTAAGTAATAGATAAAAATATACACTAAAAAAATGGTTAATCATAGCAGCATATGGCCAATCCTTAGAGACCACTTGCCAGGCTAATTTGAACTATCAGTCAAATTCTTTCAAGTTGTTTATTTTCCTAAAAATCCATTGAACCCGATTTTGATCTGAGTCTGCATTGATGTCTTTATCTTGACCACAAAAATATCAAGAACTCATTCTATAGTGACATACACATATAAAGTAATACCAATGTAGTACTGTAATACAAAAATTAACATGCCTTACTGGTAAAGGGTCTCTTCTTGCCCCATTATCACTGCCTTTTTATCTAAATGCTCCTTAAATATTTTCTTCCCAGCACTGTTTTTCAGAATCAACTGACTTAAGAGTTCTCTAAATTTCTTTCTGACCATGAGAACACCTGTCCTCAATATTTTGCAACTCTCATTCTCCAAGAGCGTTCAGAGCAGCAGTCATGACTTTACACCTCCATTATTTTTTGTTTGTAGGCAATGTGAGTCTTCAAGACTGTAACATACAGAGAGCCCTTCATCTCAGTCTTCTCTCTGTATTCTATGTATAATGCCCCTTGATTATACATGTTGCTTGCCTTTCAGTTTAAAAATCATTTTCTCATCTTAGGGAGTAGGATAGGGAGTAGCTAAAGAAGAATATGAAATTCAATCCTCTCTTTTACAGACAAGGGCCCTGAGATCAAGCACATGTTTTTTTTCTTGTTGTTGTTTTTTTTTTTCAGTGAACAGAGGGCTGGCTGGACTGGGGCCATTCCACAGGTTAATTCTTCCTGAAAAGGAACAGAATCATGTGTGTGAATGAGTGTACTATAACAATAACAAAGTAAATGAAAATGCCCAGCTCTGATCTGGGTTTATATTTTAGTTTAACTCAGCCTAATTTTTGAACGTAGCTTGTTCTTCTGAAACAAACAAACAAAAAAAAAGTCTTGTTTGTTTTACAACACTGTTATGAGATCCTAGATTAGGGAAAAAAAGCATGAAACTCATACTAGAATTTACAAACATACATTATTATAATTATATAGTAAATTATAACACCTGTCCCTTGTTCTTATTATAAACTTTAAAAAATTAATATAATCCATCTTTGCTGTTTCTCAAGATGTTTTAAAATCCTGATTATTCATATCTTTCTAGACTATATTCCTAAGAAAAGAGCTTGCTTTTTTTGAATAACCCGAGTCTTTTTCCTAACAACTTTTGATGATAATCAGCATTTACAGTTTTTAAAATTGTGATGTGAGTGTTCTACAAGAGTAGTTTGACAAGTTTAATTCCAAGTGGAATTAAGATGGTAGCTTCTCCCTAAAAACTAGTAACAACACTTTCTCAGAACTGTAAAAATGAGATATTTCTGAGAATATTCTCAGCTGTGTCTGAAAAGACTTTTAAATGTAAGCTGTGGTTCCTTTTAAACAACATCTCCCTACAAGATTTTCCATTTCAGACATCACCATATGCAGCATCTTCTTGCTCACTCAGAAGTCTCTATTTCATCTCTACAAAAATACATTGTGTTATTTCTTTGGAAAGTACTGAAACTTTGAGTAAAAGTAGTGTCTTTTAATAAAGAATACCTATTAGTACATTGTACATGCTTCTAAAAATGTGTTCTCTCCTCTCCTTTAATAGCTACAAGTAAACTGAGTTTTATAAAAAGAAACAAAACAAAATTACAGTCTATAACCTAGACAAATAATCAAAATATATTTTGTTTTTACTGTACATGCTGTGAAACTTGACTAAAGAAAACTACTTAGTTATATATACATAGGGTAATTTCTCATGAAGTTATTATATCCAGTTGTAAAAGTGTCTAATATCTCAAAGATATTTTATGAAATAATTAGAGTAGTGATCAAAATCATGTTGAAAATCATAGAGAAGTTGTATAAAGAAGATAGTTGGTTTTGGTTTTATTTTTTTGAAGAGTTAATTAAGCAATTATTTTATCCATAACCCCAAAACTTATTCACAGGAGGACAGCAAAACAATTAAATATAATGTAATGTTATTGGTTATACTGGTGGGATTTTGTTATAACAAGTAGTATTTTTACTTCTTTATGCAATAGAATAGAGAATATTATTTTCCACTATCATTTCAAACTCTAATGACAACTTACCTCAGAAAATTGTGTGAAACATAGTCCTCTGATAAGAAATTTGAACACATTTTTATTCACATTTAAAAATCTCTTTAAGTTAAAATTCAGGTTGAAAAGGAAGGGATTTAGAAGAGAATCAAAGATTAACAATTCATCATTGCAGAATGACACTTCTTTTGACAACATAACTCGACTGCTACTCAAAAATAAATAATTTATGACTCAAATGCTGTGAATATTTATTTAGTGTCATACCTGTCATTTGTTTGACTTTTTCCCCATGGATACAGAAGAACAATTGTATATCTCTTATTACACAGCCAAAATGATTCTTGGTAGCAGAAAACCACAAATAATGTGTATCTGAAAATGGGCAGGAGATTTTCTCAGTTGTCCTAATAAATCACAAAAAGAACCAGTACAGTTTCCCTAACACCACTCCACTTACTGTAAAGTCAACACTTTATAAAACATGATTCAAAAGCAACATTCGAGAACTCAGTCCAGGCTACTTGATAGATATTATTGATTTAATAAAAGAATAAAAGATTCATTTTCCAAAAATTAAGTCTGTGGGTTTCAGACAGCATCTTTGTTTCTATACTGTCATTTTCTTTAGGAACAATGCTTACTTAAAGGTCCAACATGGCATGCTGGAACTAAGCATAAATTCAGAATTAAGAACAACTTCTAGGATATTAAGCTAGAAAAGACACTACTGGATTCTGGGCAGGACTAAATAATGTTTTAATTAGAATACAGTGTTTCTGTTAAGTAATGGTATAACATTTCAGAACAACAATGTAAATTCATTTATGTGGAATCTACAAAGCTGCTAATTTATCATATAAATCAGTAAATGCAACATCAGAAAACATTTTGCTGGATGAAAGATTTTGGATAAAGTTTTAACACTATCTAAAATGAAATTAAATTTCCTCTGTCTTTTTTGCTGTGTACTATTTATGCTATTGACTGAAGTTATACATGTGAAGTGCACTGTCAAATAAAATTGTATATTAATATAGTGGATTACTATGCTAATGATGATGATTAATATTTTTGGCCAATTAGAGCAGATTCATTTTCATTCAAACTTAATGTATTTCTAGTAGTTAAATAAGTCTGCATAAACCAGATAAAATGTCTCTATTTATCAGAGAATGAACCTTAATGGAAATCTCTTGAAAATAATAGGATAATGAATATAATATACACGTTGATGTGTTTAATAAAATGGTAGTATTGCAATAAGTTAGGAATTCTGAGATCTAGTCACTCCACAAATCATGGACTGGGTCTCTATTTTTCTGTAAAATAGATGGATTGGACTATAGGTTCCCAATTTTCTAGCCAGGAATACAGTTCCATGTTAACAGTCAGAATCAGAAATCAACAGTGTTTTATAGATCACTAAAAGCATATGAATACTTATGGTAAATTGTACTTTTGGGGGTCAAACATTATTTCATATCTGTACCCAAGATGATCCTCATCCCAGCCTTCAAAATTAGGCTATGAGGGAGCCAGAACAGACACTACTATCTTGTTGTTGTTCAATCCCTAAGTTGTATCCGACTCTCTGCCACCTCACAAGTGCAGCACACCAGGCTTCCCTGTCATAACTGTCCCCATTTTACAAACTAAGGCTTAATTAGATTGTTTAATGTGCTATGGATGGAGACATAAAATATTCAACTGGGTTGAGAGTGCAGATGTTTTTCATTCCAAGAGAACAAAAGTAGTTTAGGATTCTTATAAAATATTATCTCAAAAGTTTTAAACAAACCACTGATTACAGAACATTTTGATCTCTGTTAAAAATTAAACTTCCCATGGGTTAAGGGAAGATTAAAATATACTTAATATATTCTAGTTAAAATTTCATATATTAAAATATATGAAAACTGAAATGTTCTATTGCACACATGTAATAGTATATAAAAGCAAGAAAACTAACCCTATTTTTTACACTTCATCAAATATTTTTAGGAAATATTAGAGGAAAATGATAATATAAGTTTATAGTTGTTAGGTACCTCATCTTCATAAGCTGTACTTGGATTTCAAACAGTATATGAGAACTGAAAAATACACAGTTAATATGAAGTTTAAAAGTACTTATTTTTCTCTGGATTGAGGTATGAGTAAACAAATTATATTTAAAACTTCTAAAGCTGATTAGAATCAAGTTTAATCACATTAATTTTAAAACCAATTAATTCACTAAATATAAATGTACATAAGCTATTAATACCAATTGTTTTTAGATACCTAAAATTAAGATTTCAGTGATTCAAGCACAATCATTTCTCTAAAATATTTATTTACATAGTATCTAAAAGCAACCTCAAGAAATGATTATGCTTTGAATAATTTGCTATTGGTTTTGATGTGGTTCATAAAATTTGAAATACAGAGATACAGCCTGTGTATCATTTATATGTCAAAGATACTTGAATATTAACTCTTAAAAATGTTCTTTCATTTATAGTACTGATTTCCTGGTGAAAATAATATATTAGAATGGATTTCAGGTAGAAGAATAAATATGACAAATTAGGACACAGTGAAACTTATTTACTTCCTTCAGTCACTTCATTTGGTAGACGGTTATGACAACTTGTAGTTTTTCTTTTAGTGGAGTGACAGTAAGCAGCAATATATAACTGCCAAAAGGTTTTTAGCAGATAGACTAAAGAGAAACTATTTTTGATTAGCTAAAAAATAAATATATCTTTAGTCCAACTTTAAATTTTTTTCTGCTTCGATTCCTTTCCTTGTTTTAGTTGACAAAAATGGCCTTTTAACTCAGGCAGACTGACATTTATTACATTTTGACATCTACTTTTTACAAAGTTTATGAAAATAAAATGTCATAATAATAGCTTTTGAGAGCATTGTAATTTTTTAAGTCATGAAGTGAATTGATAAATAAGAGGAGGAGCAGGGTGGGGAAAGAAAATGAGAGTAAAGGGCAAGGGAAGGGAAAAGTGAGGGAAAAAATAACCCTGAAGCCCTAACTGCCTTCCATTGCCTCATATTCCATTACAGTGAGCAGTGTGTCGGTGGCAGAATGAAGTAATGTACAGATTCTGCAGATTCCAGTTATCCTCACCGGAATAGTTTCTGGACTTCCTAAGAACTCACAGAGAAGATGAAATTTGGCAGGACTTGTGTGAAAATTCATTTCATCTGTGTTCATTTTATACTATCAGGTGTTTTTGATGACTAAATGGAAAAGAAAAAATGAAATTCTATTAATATTTCTATTAAATATCATTTCAGCTATCAGTTGTCACACACCTGTTATTTGACGCATTTCTGCCAATTGCCATAATTATGTATTTTTGCAGCCTATATCATTCAACGAAGGCATATTTTTTACAATAAACCCAGTTTATTAAAAATGTATCCAGACATCTTAACACACACCAAATATTTGTTTTCAATACATTTAAATATTCTTCAGTCTAAATTCATAAGGAATTGATAACATGTGGCTGCTTTTAAGTAAAATTAAGTCACTGTTTCCATGATAATGTCATGACAGTTCTGCAGACTCTCTTTAGAAACATACAAGTCAGCACACACACTTAGTTGCATACAATTTCAGGAAGTTTTAAGGCCCTCCGAGGTTCTGAAGCTCCATCAGATCTATCAATTGCCTCCAAAATTGTCATTAAACCTATATATCCATTACCCTTTTTTGCATCCCCTATATACATATATATTAACATACTCAAAAGAAGATTTTGAAAATATGAAATAAAATTGCAGTGAATAATATTTTACTGTCTCCTTATTGATATGACTCAGAATACAATTACCTATATTCTTGGGTATGACTCATAATCAATGATAATATATATATTATGTAAAACTTTGCTTCAAAAGGTGTTCTTTAATTTTTGGCTAAACTTTTGTCAGAAATTGTTAAATATGTCACTGTTTTTACTTCTTAAAATGATTCATAGTACAAGCATTAATACCCCAGTTGCAAAACTGGCAGACTATATATTACAACACTTATTTATACTGGTTATATATAAATATATATGTATAGACACATATGTACATACATCATACATACATGCTCAGTCTCTCAGTCATGTCTGACTCTGCGATCCCATGGACTATAGCTCGCCAAGCTCCTCTGTGCATGGAATTTTCCAGGAAAGAAAATGAAATGGGTTGCCATCTCCTACCCCAGGGACTTACATCATATTGGGTTATGATTATTAAGACTCCCTTGAAGCTGGCTAATCAATCAGACTCCTTAATGGTCAATATCTTGCCTACACAGGAATTTCTTCAGAGGGATGCTGAAAACAAAACTACCCTTTCATGTCTATTTCTAATACATATATTTAAATGTCTTTAGTTAGTCATGGTCAACTTTAAATAAATGTAAATATGGCAGGTCTATTTGCAGTTTTTTAAGGAACCTCCCCACTGTTTTCCATAGTGGCTGTACTAGATTGCATTCCCACCAACAGTGTAAGAGGGTTCCCTTTTCTCCACATCCTCTCCAGCATTTATTGCCTGTAGATTTTTGGATTGCAGCCATTCTAACTGGGGTGAGATGGTACCTCATTGTGGTTTTGATTTGCATTTCTCTGATAATAAGTGATGTTGAGCATCTTTTCATGTGTTTGTTAACCATTTTTATGTCTTCTTTGGAGAAATGTCTGTTAAGTTCTTTGGCCCACTTTTTGATTGGGTCGTTTATTTTTCTAGAATGGAGCTGCAGGAGTTGCTTGTATATTTTTGAGATTAATTGTTTGTCAGTTGCTTCATTGGCTATTATTTTCTCCCATTTTGAAGGCTGTCTTTTCACCTTGCTTATAGTTTCCTTTGTTGTGCAGAAGCTTTTAATTTTCATTAGGTCCCATTTGTTTATTCATGCTTTTATTTCCAGTATTCTGGGAGGTGGGTCATGGAGTATCCCACTTTGGTTTATGTCAGAGAGTGTTTTGCCTATGTTATTCTCTAGGAGTTTTATAGTTTCTGGTCTTATGCTTAGATCTTTGATATCTTTGTGTATGGTGTTAGAAAGTGTTCTAGTTTCATTCTTTTACAAGTGGCTGTCCAGTTTTCCCAGCACCACTTGTTAAAGAGGTTGTCTTTTCTCCATTGTATATTCTTACCTTCTTTGTCAAAGATAAGGTATATGACCCAGAAATCCCACTGCTGGGCATATACACCGAGGAAACCAGAATTGAAAGAGCCACGTGTACCCCAATGTTCATTGCTGCATTGTTTACAATAGCCAGGACGTGGAAGCAACCTAGATGCCCATCAACTGACGAATGGGTAAGAAAGCTGTGGTACACATATATACAATGGAATATTACTCAGCATTAAAAAAAATTCATTTGAATCAGTTTTACTCAGATGGACGGAACTGGAGCCCATTATCCAGAGTGAAGTAAGCCAGAAGCAAAAACAACAATACAGTATATTAACGCATATATATGGAATTTAGAAAAACGGTAACGAGAACCCAGCATGCGAGACAGCAAAAGGAACGCAGATGTATAGAATAGACTCGTGGACTCTGTGGATGAGGGTAAGGGTGGGATGATATGGGAGAATGGCATTGAAACATGTTAATTATCATATGTCTAATCAATCACCAGCCCAGGATTGATGCTCGGGGCTGGTGCATCGAGATTTCCCCGGGGGAGGGAGGAAAGGGAGGGAGGAGGGAGGGGGGTTCTGGAGGGGGAGCATATGTAAACCCATGGTGATATCATGTCATTGTATGGCAAAACTAATAAAAAAAAAAAAGAAAAGAAAAAAAAAATAAATAAATGTAAATACTTTCATCTTGGCTTATTTAAATATTTCCTAGATTAAGTACACAAATATGCACTTCACTGAAAATATTTAAGATGACTTTCTGATTCCTATTTCACGCAAGTGACATCTTATTTAGATCGTTTTATTTGGCTGCGTCATTTAACAGAAAGAATTAAAGAAAATGTTTTTTTTTTTTTATGACAAATATATTCTCTTTTGGCTTTTCCCTGCCAAATTTTTTTCACTGTGATAAGACAAATTTTCTGAAAAACAAAAATCACATTTTATGTCACCCATTTCTCAAATTTACTCTCTAAAATATACTCGTATTATTTATTTGTACAATACTCTGCTAGGTACTGCAGATTCCTTCTTCAACTGTTGATATCTGTTTCCTCCCTTTATATAATAACTCTCAGTTTTAAATTAATTGAATTAACAGTACCACCCAAATTCCCTCTGAAAGCTTTTTTTTTCTACTGCAAATGCACACATTTCCTAAACAGTAGAAAATAGCTAGTGCTTATCAACTGCAAAGAATTCCTGAACTCTATAAATGCTCACATAAGAATCAGTCCCCACCCTCAAAAACTGAGTTTAGAATAAACCCTGGAAATAATTTTATCAGGGAATATGAAAGCTGACATTTCTATAGTTAGCATGCTTATTCTTTAGTGGTGATAAAAAGGAAAAAGAAAAAAAAAAGACTGATCTAATCATTTCAGTATTCTAAATTACATCACAGATAGTGATTCTTAAAATGAAAACATATTTTGTAGATCTACTTGGTAAGGTTTATATTCTCTACTGTGACGAAGTATTTTGGGAGTGAAAATGACAGATGTGAAGTACATTAGCAAAATGAATAGTCACTTCTTCCCACCAGATGAAACACTTTTATCACAGCAATTTATCATGAACCAGATAGTTATTTAAGAGGAAATATTTGAACTACAGTATATATTACAAAGGAAGTTAGCAAATTTGAAATTATAACTGCACAACTGGTAAGCATTTCATTATTTATTTTAATATTTTGAAATTAAAGGTCATCATTTCAAAAGTGAAGAAGTGGAAAAAATACAGTTATCAGAATACTTCTGGTAAGAGAGGAAGGCAGTTTAATGCTGATTTACTCAGTAATTGCTTGCATTTTTCACACTTCATTTGTCTACCAACATTTTTTGATATTACTTGACTGATTTTGTGGGAAAAACTGATTCTTCCAACCACCTGAGACACTGGTTAAAATTTCCATGATTTCTGCTCAAACATTTTAGAAATAAATAAAACTGCTAAGTTCAAAGTCCAAATGATTAAAAAACAGAGAATTCTAATTTTAATTCTATTTGGTATTATACAATTATTATTATTATTAACATCTATTCAGGAAGAGCTATTTGAAGGCCATTTGTGTCCAAAAGAACTCTACAGATAGAGGTACATAATACATTTTAACAAAGGACAAAATTTCAGAATGGAAACATACTTTGGTCAGGGAGAAACATTCAATCTGTAAGTTTCCTGCTCATTTCATTAGAAGTGATGAACCTCCTCTGTCATGCTCTGGGAGTACAAAAATATGAAAGTCACAGACCAAGCTCTCGGGAGCTCACATTTTATTGACAAGACAGTTGATATTCAATTTGAATATAGTGTAGACATGATGTCATAAATTGTGTTTAATATAAGAGGGAGAAACATAAGCAGAGCACTTCAGTCTGTGAGACATCCCCAGAAAATGCTTCTTAAAGCAGGTGATCTGGAGTTTAGAGGGTGGCAGGACATGGAAGATCTTCCTGTAGTGGAAGCCAGCTCTGTCTCTCTCTCTCTGGAAGGATGAATCTAGCCAGACAAGGTACTTCCAGGCTTCGGAACAGTCATGGCTTTACGACCTGTTTCATGAAATGATACTGAACAGCAACAGGGAGGAATTTGTAGGCCGCAGAGTTCTAAAGAAGTTTGAAAATGAAAAAGTATTAATTGTTCAGTTGTGTCCAACTTTTTGTGACCCCATGGAACCTTCCAGGCTCCTCCATCCCTGGAATTCTCTAGGCAAGAATACTGGAATGGGTAGCCATTCCCTTCTCCAAGGGATCTTCCAGACCAGGGATTGAGCCCAGGTCTCCTGCACTGCAGGCAGATTCTTTACCATTTGAGCCACCAGGGAAGCCCTGAAAAAAAGTTTAGAAAAAAAACAAAAATGAACACACAAAAACAGACTTATCCTCTTCCTGCCTTTGCACATGCTGTGAGAAGGGATGATGCTAATAGCTATCACAGTTCTGTTACCACTCTAAGGAGAAATAATAAAAATAATGAGGGAGGTCAGTTGAACTGCACACAATCCGAAACTTATTCAGTTACATTTTGCATCTGCAAGCAAAATAGCATAGCTTTCCTAATCAGTTGAGAGAATTATAAAACAGTCAAACATAGGAATAGATAAATAGATACATAAACTACTTATCTTACCATTAGCACAAAGACAGAGAAAGTGAGAGAGAGAGTAGGCAGCTTGAAGAACTTATCCTGTACTGATTATTTAGTCCTAAAATTAGATCATAAGTGATTCACTCTCTTGCTATATCTTAGCCTCTCAGTCATGTCCAACTTTTTGTGACCCCATGGACTGTACCCACCAGGCTTCTCTGTCTTTGGGGATTCTCCAGGCAACAATATGTATGGAGTGGGTTCCCATGCCCTCCTCCAGGGAATCTTTCCAACACAGGGATTGAACCCAGGTTTCCCACATTGCAGGAGGATTATTTACCATCTGAGCCACCAGGGAAGACCAATTCACTCTCTTAGGTCTTCATATAAAAGCTTAATATGCATGCATAAGCTCAGTTATTATTAACTAATGTAACAATGTATAATCTGTCTATTTTTACATGATACTATCATTACATGATGCAATAATGCAGTGTCAGATGGGGAGACGATGGTTGATATTTAGGAGAGGACTGGACAGGGTATCCATTAAGGTTTCAAACCAAAAGAATGTTTTAAGTAGAAGTGAAGTTAGAATAGAGTCCAAATTTGCCTACTTTATAATTTCATCTAGCCCTTATCCTAAACACAGTCTTCAAGATAAATTCTATTTCATTCCAAAAAGATGTATTTTATACCAAGTATGGATTTTATAATTACTTATTAATCAAGTCTACTGTGGACTGCAAGATCCAACCGGTCCATCCTAAAGGAAATCAGTTCTGAATATTCATTGGAAGGACTGATGCTGAAGCTGAAACTCCAATGCTTTGGCCACCTGATACTAAGAACTGACTCATTTGAAAAGACCCTAATGCTGGGAAAGATTGAAGATGGGAGGAGAAGGGGATAACAGAGGATGAGATGGCTGGATGGCATCACCAACTCAATGGACATGAGTTTGAGTAAACTCCAGGAGTTGGTGATGGACAGGGAAGCCTGGCATGCTGCAGTCTATTGGGACACAAAGAGTAGGACATGACTGAGCAACTGAACTGAACTGAACTGATCAGGCCAGGTAGCTAAAGGAACACCTTTGGCTTTGTAAGATAAGGAAGTTTGATAAATCCTGAATATATGTTGTCATTGGAAGCCAGTGAGAAAGTGGTCTTAGCGGTGATAAATATAATCAGGAGCACAATTCTCCAGATAAAACAGGACAGTTCACAGATAGTTTATATTTTATTGTTTCTAGTGGCTTAGTTAATTACCAGACACACTATACAGACTATTTCTTCTATTGGGTAATGATATTTGGAGATGATTCAGTGTTAGAGACTTTTGGTACTCTAAGTACAGATTATTAGGTTCAGTCTTACATAATATACATTAAAAGTTGCATCTGGAAAAGTTACTTTACCATATACATATTTCTTCAGTGCTCTGTAGCATCTAACATGAACCAGGATATTTACATATAAAGTATCTGATAAGAATAGAATATGTTGGAATATTATCTTTCAGTAAATTTTTTGCATAATGTAAGTATGAGGTACAATTCAAGGATAACTCTGTTATTATCGAACAATTTATGGTGGCAGAAGCACAAAATTAATCCATTTTTGTTGACAGCTTTATAAGTTCTTTAAAAGAAAAAAAATGAGAAAAATGAGATTTAGCCATTCTGTTGACAAGGACAGCAGAGAAATGGAACAAAATTAGTATATTTACAGGACAACCTATAAGACCATAATTATGTGGTTCCTCTCAAATGCTATAGTAATGGACCAAAAGACATTGTAAACAAGACATATCACTTAAAAAATTGTATACATCAACCTTAACAATCTTAGCACTGAAAGTATAAACAATACATAATGTTAATTTCAGCCTTCAAAAAGAAGACAGTAATAGGCACTGTTTAAAAGTTTTTAAAAGTACTTTCTTACAAGTATAAATAAAATTCTTCAGTTCTCACAAATATGAGGGCAATAATGGACATTTAGGAAGTGCCTCCGTTAAATTACTTGCTTACATAGAAACCTTATTTTTATTTTCTGATTTAAAGAGGCAAAGTGAAAAAGCACCCTGAAGTAGGACATCAGTCTTATGATTAAAGGGTCAGTTATTTAGATAATAATTTAACTGAAACTTCTTTTGTAGTGAGACAATTTCACACCTAAAAATGTTATTACAATTATAGTTTAGAATTCTTTTAATTTTAAACCTGTGTTTATATTAGCAAAGTTACCTATAAATACTTGGATGTCCATTAATGAAAAACAAATATAAAACTTCTTGATCATTCAGTGTTCTGAACTTAGCAATCATATTCATCACAAAAATAAAATAATGTGATCATTTATTTCATGTCATTACTCTTCACATGATAAATAATCATGTTTACATTTCACAAGCAAGTTTCAACTTCCAAAAGACATCATTTTGAGTATGTTTTCCCTTTGTGGAAGTCCACTCATAGAAAGAAATTTTTCTGAAATTGTCACTAACTGATCATCATTTTAGGTTTTCATAACTTTCTTGTAAGTCACTGAATAAAAATAAAAGGTGCTTATATAATTTCATATGACAAAGAAGTCTATTTTACTCATACATTTAAATTTTTTCATTGAAAAAACATTAATACTAGGTATAATTAAAATTTGAAAAACATCAATAACATTTCAGAATTTTGGAAGAGAAATTATTATAACTGGTTTATGAATAATTTTTAAGACATAAATGAGAAACTCTGTTATCTTAACCCTTGTTTAACAATGTTAATATACAAGTTATATGTCAATGATGCCTTTATGCTACTATAATTGAGTAAATTTTACCTTTAAGTTTGTCTAATTATTTCTGTGTAAGCATAATTGTTTTTGCAATTGGTTGACTAGAGATAGTACATTTATATTTATTTGTGATTGCAGATAGAGACAAGGGGGAAATGCATAGTATGACGCCTATCTTTAACAAAGTTTCTTTTAATGAGGTCAGTCACAAATGACTATAAGCTAATGTATCTTATTTAGACTTCCAGATAGATTTTTAATTTTTAAGCCAATCCCTTCTCACAGAAGGATATTAATAAAATAGACTACAATAAGAAAATTAAATCTTGTCTGAGATTAAAGATTTGTGACAAAGTAGGAAGTAAAGAGCAAGAATAAAAGGTAATTCTCAAAATGGTAGGATGTTACTAATGATGTCCCCTGGAGATTTGAATCAGTAGCTTGTATCCTCAATATACATGTTAAAAATAATATATGCCAGTGAAGAACAAGCAGCTGAAATATGCTGACAGTATGTAATTACAATACTTAATTTTGGTAAAAAATTGAGGGAAATGGAGAATTGGAGAAAGTAAAATAAACTGGTGATTAAAGAACACAAAGGTAAATGAAATGTAATATAAAGCACAAAGTATTACATACCTTAAGAAATAATTTAAATTACTTGCACATCCTGATGGACTCTGCAGCCTGTCAGGATATTATTTTGGACAATTCAATGAAAAAGAGCAATCAACTACAAATAAGTCAATGCTGCAACACATTAAAAGCATAGCTAAAAGGTATAACAATATTAAACAGATGATGATTGTAGCATGGTTTCTATTTTAGAAGTATTGCCATTTTTAAAAGGTGAGGTCAGTTTCATATTCTTGTAACATGGAAAAGGTTCAAACAAAGGAAAATACATTAATAAGATAATGTAGAAGTCAGTTACAATACAAACAACTAGCATAATGCACCTACCTCTATTTTTTTGGCTAATGCCTGGCTTCAGAATATCAGTTCCTAAAGTGTGGGTGCTAATCTATAAATCTTCATAAACCATAGAACAGAAAAAAAAAACATATAAAACAAAGACATTTGCAAATGTTTAACAGAATAGTGAAATGATTTAGTGAGCTTTCTGAAGGCCACAAAACAATGGAACAACCAGGCTGGGAAGGAACTTGGTTCCTCCCTTCCAGCCAAGGTTGAAAATTACCAGATGCTTTTTGCACCCTCTTTGTAGCACAAAAACTAGTTAAGTGTTTCTGTTTCTAGTTTTCAAAACTCATTTAAAAAAAAATTTAAACTAACTTGAGTATTATAATTAGAATATTAAGTTATTCAAAATGCTTTGTGGAAATGTGTACTAAAACAATAAAATTTTTATTTGACACAAGATAGACATTTGGTAGGCTCAGTATAGATTAGAAAGTCACAAATATCCAGGTAACTAGTTTCAGAAATTGTAGCATCTCTATTTTGAGTATTTAAGATCATTAGTTTAATGGTAGACCAAAAAATGCTCCTCACAGTTTGGGAAATATAGATTACAATTAACTAAGGGTTTTCTTGACTTTTTCTTTAAATTTAAATGCAAGTGATAGAGAGAGATTGGCTATCTGCCCATGAAATTGGGCTTTCCTGGTGGCTCAGATGGTAAAGAATCTGCCTACAATGCAAGAGATCCAGGTTTAGTCCCCTGGCTGGGAAGACTCCCTGGAGAAGAGAATGGCTATTCACTCCAGTATTCTTGTCTGGAGAATCCCATAGTCAGAGGAGCCTGGCAGGCTACAGTCCATGGGGTTGCAAAGAGTTAGACATGACTGAGCGATTAACCCAACAACAACAATGATAACATGCAATGTATCTGGAAATCTCAACAACATTTGAGGCAGACAAACTACAAAGTAAAAGATTTTTATTTCTAATAGACTTGACTACATACCACTTTAGATACTTATTGATTTATTTATTCACCCAATCATCACTTTTACAATTATATATCTTTATCCTCAAGGCATTGTGTGAGGTGTCATAGAGGAAAAATTAATTAGATTTCTTACTGTCGGTTGTAAGAGACCAGGTTAAGAATCATTAACAGGCAGGCTCACATTGTGGAAACTCAATCCTTATCCATGTGTAGAAGTTTCCTCTCAATGAGAAATTAATGTTCCACTTTGGTAAACTTTTTCTTGGTTTAAACATTGACTATATTGCCATCTGATTACTCTTTCCAAACTTACACATAACTCAATTTTCCTTTTCTCTTTTAAACCTTTTACAGTATTTTTCCAATTGTGCATTGCTAATTCTAGATTTGAAAAAAAAATTGCCTTGTGGTAGAAAAACATATCTGGTAAATTGTAATCCTACTGAGGGTCCTATGGGAATGCAGATAATAAGAAATGAGGAAACACTTAAATTAACAATTGTTGACAAAGTTTTCATAGTTGAGAAAATTCAATGATGTGAGTAAAGATGCTGCTGCTGCTGCTGCTGCTGCTAAGTCACTTCAGTCATGTCCGACTCTGTGCGACCCCAGAGACGGCAGCCCACCAGGCTCCTCCATCCCTGGGATTCTCCAGGCAAGAACACTGGAGTGGGTTGCCATTTCCTTCTCCAAGGCATGCATGCATGCTAAGTTGCTTCAGTTGTGTCTGACTCTGTACGACCCGATGGAAAGTAGCCCTCCAGGCTTCTCTGTCCGCAGGATTCTCCAAGCAAGAATACCAGAGTGGGTTGCCATTTCCTTCTCCCGAGTAAAGACGATATTCTAAGTAATAGTCACAGAGCTGGCCAAACACTTAGAATTCAGTCGCACTATCAACACCCAGGTGAGGAGTCAGTATCACGGGGGTCTCATGAAGGGGGACCAGAAGCTGGGTATATTTCTCGTGTTAGTCTCTGTGGGCACCATAAATACATTTACAGGAAAGGACTTCATTTCAGTTGTGTAATATTTTCCTATATTTGATGCTTTAAATATTAAAGGTATCAAATACCCAATAGTTCTGAAATGTATGTTAATGACTTTAACAACCCACTATGATCTACTAAGACAAGCGTTGTCATTTCCATGTAACAGTGGGTAAACTGGTCCCCAAGCAGGTTAAACAATCTACTCATGATGAAAGTTGGAGCTAAACCCAGGTCTTTCACAGTAAATACTATCCATAGCAAGCTTCAACCTGACCAAGAACCGTTCAAGGAAATCCTGTTTAATTTGGCACCTTACAGACAGACTCAAGATAGAACTAATCATGGATCTGATAACATCTCACATTGTAGGATGAATGTTTATACTAGAGTATTAAAACCACAATCAGGTAGGCAGCTTAAAATGAGTTTACTTCCATGTGTTATACTTAGGCCAAAATCAAGCTCTGAGGGATTGTTAAATTTTCAAAAAACTAGACATGTCTCAGTGGTACCCCAATAGAATGCTGATAAAAGTTTAAACTTAAGGTCCTATATTTTTTTGAGAATAGACTTCTTTAAACTATGATTTTCTCTCACAATTAAAATATTTGGATTGAAATTCTAAATATTTTTCATTAACATAAAGACAACAGATCCAAAATTATTCAATTATTATATTTATTTTTTATGGATATAGACTTTTTCAAGTAGTAAATTTTAATTTGATTAAAAAAATAATGATAAAACTATGAGCATCATTAAATATTTCATGCTTACTTTCTGTTCCCCTGTACTTTCTTGATAAAAAGTAAATGAATAAACTTTTTTTAAAAATAAAAACACATGTAAAGGAAAAGCTTGGAGAATATTTTAATTGCATTTTAGCTAAGTTTTGTTAATTGTTAAGCAATACATAGAGAACAATAATATTTTTTAAATTGGCTCCCTTCTATTATCTTTTGTATAAAAATTAAGAGTAAGCATATGCGAATGATCTATGGAGCAAACAAATTACGATAGTGATTTTAAAAGCAGGTACTGTGTTTCAGCTTATAACTCGTCTTAAACCTATCCCTCAGCCTTAGCAAGTCCACCAGATGTCAATTTCCTTTAATTATTTCTCCAATCTGTCCCTATCCTCCCCCACCTGAATATTCCTATCCTGGTTCAAGCAGTTGTAGTCTATTTCCTGGACTATTCTGGCTTCTCAGCCTTTGATGTCTCCATAACATCCCTCATTCAAACTGCTGCCAGAGTTTTATTCACTGAATCACTGTCTAGCTTTAAAAAGAAAAACAAAAGAAAAGAAAGGAATCTTCAAAGAAAACCAATTAACAGCAGAATAAAGTTCAAAAGTTATTTTTTGTGGTATTTGGGCATTTAAATCACCTTTCCAGACTCCTTGAGTAGCAATAACTGATGACTTCTCATTTTGCAAGTCTTCTCAGGGTGATACCACCATATAAAGAATATAGCAGGGTGACTTAGAGCAGTGGTTCAGAAACAAAAGAGTCTGGGATTGAATCTAACCAATCACTTAAGACACTGTGTATGATTTCACGCAGATCACACCACACTTCTGTTCCTCATTAATTCTGGGACCATACTTAAGAGCTTTTTGTACAAATAGAATTAAGCTAGAAAAGGGTTCAGAAAAAGAACTGAAAACCAAGGAAATATGTCAATATATAGTATAGTAGTATAAGTTCAGTCGCTCAACTGTGTCTGACTTTTCATGACCCCATGCACTGCAGCCTGTCAGGCCTCCCTATCCATCACCAACTCCTGGAGTTTACTCAGACTCATGTCCATTGAGTCGGTGAGGCCATCCAGGAATCTCATCCTCTGTCATCCTCTTCTCCCATCCTTCTTCAATCTTTCCCAGCATCAGGGTCTTTTCCAATGAGTCAGCTCTTTGCTTAAGCTGGCCGAAGTATTGGAGTTTTAGCTTCAACAACCAATGAACACTCAGGACTGATCTCCTTTAGGATGGACTGGTTGAATCTCCTTTCAGTCCAAGAGATGCTCAAGAGTCTTCTCCAATACCATAGTTCAAAAGCATCAATTCTTCAGAGCTCAGCTTTCTTTATAGCTCAGCTCTCACATCAATACATGATTACTGGAAAAACAATAGCCTCGATTAGATGGACCTTTGTTGGCAATGTAATGTCTCTGCTTTTTAATATGCTGTCTAGGTTGGTCATAGCTTTTCTTCCAAGGAGTAAGCGTCTTTTAATTTCATGGTTGCAGTTGCAGTCACCATCTGCAGTGATTTTGGAGCCCAAAAAAGTAAAGTCAGCTACTGTTTCCACTGTTTCTCCATCTATCTGACATGAAGTGATGGGACCGGATGCCATGACCTTAGTTTTCTGAATGTTGAGCTTTAAGCCAACTTTTTCACTCTCCTCTTTCACTTTCATCAAGAGGCTCTTTAGTTCTTCACTTTCTGCCATAAGAGTGGTATCATTTGCATATCTGAGATTATTTATATTTCTCCCAGCATTCTTGATTCCAGCTTGTGCTTCCTCCAGCCCAGAATTTCTCATGATGTACTCTGCATATAAGTTAAATAAGCAGGGTGACAATATATAGCCTTGACATACTCCTTTTCCTATATGGATCCAGTCTGTTGTTCCATGTCCAGTTCTAACTATTGCTTCCTGACCTGTATACTGGTTTCTCAAGAGGCAGGTCAGGTGGTCTGGTATTCCCATCTCTTTCAGAATTTTCCAATTTATTGTGATCCACAGAGTCAAGGCTTTGGCATAGTCATTAAGCAGAAATAGATGTTTTTCTGGAACTCTCTTGCTTTTTTGATGATCCAGTGGCTGTTGGTAATTCGATCTCTGGTTTCTCTGCCTTTTCTAAAACCAGTTTGAATGTCTGGAAGTTCATGGTTTACGTGTAGCTGAAGCTTGGCCTGGAGAATTTTGAGCATTTTTTTGCTAGTGTGTGAGATAAGTGCAATTGTGTGGCAATTTGAGCATTCTTTGGCATTGCCTTTCTTAGGGATTGAAATGAAAACTGTCCTTTGCCAGTCCTATGGCCACTCCTGAGTTTTCCAAATTTGCTGGCATACTGAGTGCAAACTTGGCCTTGGAGTACAGAATGAAGCAGGGTAAAGGCTCATGGAGTTCTGTCAAGAGAATGCACTGGTCATAGCAAACACCCATTTCCAACAACACAAGAGAAGACTCTACCATGGACATCACCCGACGGTCAACACTGAAATCAGATTGATTATATTCTTTGCAGCCAAATATGGAAAAGCTCTATAAAGGCAGCAGAAACAAGACTGGGAGCTGACTGTGGCTCAGATCATGAACTCCTTACTGCCGAATTCAGACTTAAATTGAAAAAAGTAGGGAAAACCACTAGACCATTCAGGTAAGACTTAAATCAAATCCCTTATGGTTATACAGTA
The DNA here is from genome assembly GCA_007570785.1 of Antilocapra americana. Lineage (NCBI taxonomy): Eukaryota > Metazoa > Chordata > Mammalia > Artiodactyla > Antilocapridae > Antilocapra > Antilocapra americana. The sequence goes on along the minus strand of ML661344.1, from coordinate 16,710,753 downwards.
GAAGTGAAAAATAGATTCAAGAAATAGATTCTATTCACTCTGATAGACAGAGTGCCTGATGAACTATGAATGGAGGTTCGTGACATTGTACCAGAGACAGGGTTAAGACCAACCCCAAGTAAAAGAAATGCAGAAAAGCAAAATGGCTGTCTGAGGAGGCCTTACAAATAGCTGTGAAAAAAAGAGAAGTGAAAAGCAAAGGAGGAAAGGAAAGATATATCCATTGGAATGTAGAGTTCCAAAGAATAGTAAGGAGAGATAAGAAGGCCTTCCTCAGTGATCAGTGCAAAGAAATAGAGGAAAGCAATAGAATGGGAAAGACTAGAGATCCCTTGAAGAAAATTAGAGATACCAAGGGAACATTTCATGCAAAGATGGGCTCAATAAAGGACAAACATGGTATGGACCTAACAGAAGCAGATGATACTAAGAAGAGGTGGTAAGAATACACACAAGAACTGTACAAAAAAGATCTTCCTGACCCAGATAATCATGATGGTGTGATCACTCACCTAGAGCCAGACATCCTGGAATGTGAAGTCAAGCAGCCCTTAGAAAGCATCACTACGAGCAAAACTAGTGGAGGTGATGGAATTCCAGTTGAGCTATTTCAAATCCTAAAACATGATATTGTGAAAGTGCTGCACTCAATATATCTATACATAAGTACATAAATTACTATGATTTGTGTCATTGTGATTAATTTTAGTTGTTGCTCCACTAGTTTATTGGGCTTCCATAGTGGCTCAGATGTTAATGAATCTGCCTGCAATGCAGGTGTCTTAGGTTTGATTCCTGGCTCAGGAAGATAACCTGAAGAAGAAAATGGCAATCCACTTCAGTGTTCGTTCCTGGAGATTTCCTAGTTCAGAGGAGCCTGGCAGGCTACAGTTCATGGGATCACACAGAATCGGTCACGACTGAGTGAGTAACACTCCACTAGTTTATTTTCATCTCTTTGGAGTTCAAGGACCACAGCTTATTCATCTTTGTGAATACAAAATAGATTGCTAACATGTTTGTTCAGTTAAACAGAATGCACATGAAATGTGACAAAGGTGTGCCCAACTTTTAAAAGGTGAAATGCCTGGTGTCTGAGACACAAAGATCAGTCATTTCTTTATACTACTTTATTGAAGTATACTTTACTTGTGATAAAGTGCACAAATTCTAAGAAATGACTTCTGACATACCCATGCATTTAGGTAACCACCATAACAATCAAAATGCAGAATATTCTCATTATCTCATATTTCCCTCTGTGCCTCCCTGCAGTTTATCCCACACTCCACTCCAACCTTGAGGAACTACTCATCTGCTTTCTGTCTTACAGATCAGCCTCACCTGACAGTTATGTTTAACTTTTACACTAAAACTGTTTCCTTGTTTCAACCTGAATGATCTGAATCTATGTAATCAACTCATATATAGTAACATGAAAAAGGAAACTATGTATGATGCACCAGGAGTTCAGGAGAGGTGACTAGTGAGCAGAGGGGTAAATTTTACTTGAAAGTGGAAAAGATCATTTTGTACTTCGTAGGCATTTAATTCTTGAAACTTGTCTCTTTGGTTTGCTTGTTTTTTACTCACTTTAGACACAAGCCTAACCTGTAGGCAAGATAGAGTACTTTTTATTCTTCACTGTGGAACCCTGAGTTCCCACAAGGTGCAGACTGAAAGCTGGAAATCCAGGCCCTGTCGTTTCCTGGAGCCAAGTTTCCAGCCTACTTCTAGACCGATAGTTCTTTAGGGAAAAGCGTTAGTGAAGGGAGGGGAAAAAAAAGACATGTCCTGGGAACTGAGGTTGTAGGAAGGATACCCTGAGATCTAGGCAGTTCTGGAAGTTCTCTCTGGGGGCCGCTCCGCAGACACCCGGAGCGCACTGACTTGGAGGTCTGCACCCTGGACCCTGCGCCCGGGGACGGGGCAAACGAAAGCCCTCCGCAGACTCCGCGGAGCGCACGGGCTTAGCAGCCCCGCGGCCGGAGGAGGGCAGGGTGGCGTAGGGGCCGGGGCCGGACGTGCCCTGCAGACTCAGCGCTGGACACACGGACTCACACAAAAGAGGCCGGAAAGTGGCGGGAGGAAGCGGCCGCGTCACGCGGGCCGTACCCCGGAGCCTGGCGCGCCCGCCCCGCCGCGTCCCAGGTACTCTGCCCGCTGGTCCCATCGCTCCGCCCGCGCCTCGGCCACCGCCACCGCCACCGCCACCGCCACCACCGCGGCGCCGCCAATGAGACTCCTCCCGCTCCTAGGTAAGTGCGCGTGCCCGGCGGCCAGGGCTGCCCCGACCAGCAGCACCTGTAGGGAGTATGGCATTTCCTAGGTGGTACTCACGGGCCAAGTGCATTTCGCCAAGACTCCTGGGGGAACTGAAAAAGCCCTTCCCAGGATGTTTTTCTCCTTGGCCTTTCAACGCTGGGGTTCGATATTCAGTACCCAGGGACTAAGTCATCTCTTTGTTCCTGCTGACCAAGTCCCAAAGTCCCAGACTTCGACCTTTCTTCGGATTGTCCCTCAAAAAATCTGGGAACTTCAAACCATTAACGCTTGTGAGAGGTTTCCTGGCCTTGTTTCAAGGGGACTGCTGGCCCAGACTTTGAGTTTCTTTAAAAATCACTATTTTGATGATACTGTGCAGAAAGATAATAAATCACATCTTTGAAGGCAAATTAATTCTGGTTTAGACACTATATACAGCCCTACGTGAAGCTGGGATTTATAATTGAATGTTTAAGAATCTCTTGTTACCAGATAAGGCCAATTTATCTTGGATGACTGTTTTCAGAATAAGGACTTGCATGATTCATAACTGTCCATCCCAAGCAGACTTGTCTTGAGAAGGCCTAGGACAATAAAAAAAAAAAAAGGAACGTCCTATGCTTTTCCTTATCTTTCCTAACAACCCACAAAATACCACTGCCAACTTTGTTTACAAGAACTCTGAAATAAAGCCTTGTGCTCTCTTCTGCTGCATGGTTTTAGTCATGTTTGCATGGCGTCCCGTTTCTGGAAGTTCAGTCTTTGAAAAGTACATTGAGTTGAGTCTTTTTCCCTCTCTAATGGGAGAAAATATAAAAGAAACTTTATTATGGAAAAGGCAGAATTTTAAAAGATCTTTTAGAACACAGAGGGGGGAAAAACATTAATTGCATTTGTCCTCCTGGACGATATGATTTGTTGCTTTTCATCTTAAAACAACACAGATTTGACTTTGAAAAAACCCAGATACTCAGTTCACCTTGATTTCTTTCTGTACAGTCATTTCCAGGGTACGGATATTGTTTTACAGTCATGCAACTACCTTTAAAAGTAGCTCACCTCGGGGTGTAAGGTCCAATGATGTTAGAATACTGTTTTCTTTATAAAGCCAGGTTGTCTACTACATTTCAACTTGGTTGAAGTTTACTTGATAAACGTTCAGAATAAAGAAAAGCATTCATTCCTGCTTGTGTCCTGTTATTTACCTAAATTCTCCTTGGGAAATTCTCATAAAGTATTTATCTAGATGGGAAAAAAAAAAGAAGGATATTAATGTATATATTGTCTAATTCAACAATGGAAGAAGGTTTTTCTTTTAGAAACGGTGTATTCTCTATTTTCCTTAGTGGGTTTTTCCACTTTGCTGAATTGTTGCTGCACTCGAAACTGCACCAAGATGCCTTGTCACCCAAATGCAAAATGTGAAATTCGGAATGGCGCTGAAGGTTGCTATTGCAACATTGGATATTCAGGAAACGGTGTCACAATCTGTGAAGGTAACAAAGTTTATTACCTCTTTCGCTGTGTATTTTAATATTAAGTTCTGATATGACTGCTTTTTTATAATCTAGAAATTAAGTTGTCTTACTTTATACTGCTTGATTTCATGCTATAGGTTAAAAAAAAGGAAAAAAAAGCTTAATTAACTAAACAATAAATTTGAACTTCGCAGGCCAAAATTTATACTTGATTATGGATTTTTGATGATTCCATGCATATCTTATTGGGTTGGTTAGAAAGTAGTTCCATAAAATGGCATGGAAAAATCTGAATGAACTCTTAGCCAACCCAATAGTTTGGGTAGATTGCTGTTGAACTTAAGTTGGAAAACTAGGTTGCAAAGAGCAAAGTCAATACTACTAGAGAAAAATGCACAGAGAATTCATGAAGACCAGGCTATATCCATATGTGTTGCATTTAGATACCTTCCTTAGTACTTGATTATCTAAATTTGAGAATACCATTAAGAGATTCGAATTTTTTATCCTGTGTACTCTGGACATATACCCTGGAGAGAGAGAGAGAGAGAGAGAGAAAATTTTGAAATATGTTCTATTCTGAAATAGTAGATCTCGTTTATGGAACTTTAGGCTAAAGCCCAGAGAAAGAACTCCAGGGAAGTTTCTTCTAGGTTACTATTTAGTTTGTTGGCTTGATGAACAGAACACCATCCGATAATCAAATTTAAGTGATTTGCTTTCTGTGGTCTCCATCATTACCATGCCTCTTCTTTCCTCAGTCTTTATTCAATATTTATTTTTTATTCTTTAATCTTTATTCTCTCTTTCCTTTTTAGTAGAATCTAGTTTAACTAGGTCATTAGGGCAAAATTCTCTGTAGGAGAAAGCAAGGGAAAAAAAAGTTCCAAGTTAGATAAATTAGTTTTAAAATATAATTAAATAGAAAGTTCAAATTAGAACTTTGTGTTATTACATTCCTAAATGTATTTAAGATAACATGAACTTTTTTCTAATTAAGCTAGCATATTATACATTGTTAATATTGTGTGTGTTTGCATATAGCATAAAGAAGTTTCATCTTATGATTCAATTTGATAGGCTTTTAAAAAAGATTAAATATGCAATATATAGTAAGGCCAGACCTCAACATAATTACTTTAATGTTTAAAAAATGTGGAGCAAAGCTACAGTTGCTTAATGGTGCATTAGATCAGGCATTTCTGCTTGTATATATAGCCAGGATTTGTAATTTACTATTGTACAAGCACTACAAAACTCTTTCTGTAAATAATCTTGAATTTTTATTGTATATTTAATTGAATGGCATTATGGCAAATTGGTAGTTGAGTGACCTTCAAAATACGGCATCAGACATATTCGTGTGTTTTTCCACTAATCATTGCAAATTGTACCAGAGTACTTTATAAGCAGTGTTGTTTTTTGTTCTTTAGATACTTCTCAGCTATCATGATTACCATCATTAACATCAGTAATTTTTCACACTTTGGACCCTCATCAGTCAACCAGTTCATAGTCATGTTTTTAATTACTTATTTTAAAAACACATCTTCCATGATCCAAGGCAGTTGTTTCTTCCCCCATCAGTTAAGTCAATAGCCAGCTAAAAGACAGAAAATATTTTCCATTGAAAAATAAAAATATTTAAGACCTTTGGCCCTGTGCTTCATTCTTAAATAGAACACAGTTTTTAATGGGAATTTTTTTTCTTTTAAAATTCTTCTTAAATTCCTTTCTTATTTAAAGAATGGTACACATTCACTTGTGTTGATATTCACTATTTGAGGTTTATAATATCCTCTTAAATTGTTCAATCAGTGATTTTCATCTTTTTCACCTTTTATTAATTCACTGACAGATTTGACACTTTTTTTCAGTGAATGCACTGACTCTGATTTTTGGAATTAAAATATTTTCAACTTATGAATCATCTAGGTTATATTTGGGGCATGAATAATCTTGTTGCCTTTTTCTCATCTCTAAAGAGCTTCCCATATTTCTTTATTTTTCTCTAAGGTTGTTACTCGACCACTATGAAATCACTGGACAGAATTTTTGTTACAGAGGATGCCTACATTTTGAGCAATGAAAATTGTTGTTTTTTGGCATTATAAATATCATCTTCATTCCCTGATAGCTCAGTTGTTAAAGAATTCACTTGCAATGCAGGAGACCCCAGTTTGTTTCCTGGGTTGGAAAGATCCACTGGAGAAGGGATAGTCTACCCACTCCAGTATTCTTGGGCTTCCCTTGTGGCTCAGCTGGTAAAGAATCCACCTGCAATACCGGAGACCTGGGTTGGATCCCTGGGTTGGAAAGATCCCCTGGAGAAGGGAAAGGCTACCCATTCCAGTTTTCTTGCCTGGATTGTATAGTCCATGAGATCACAAAGAATCGGACACAACTGATTTTCACTTTCATTATCTTCATAAAATTTGTCTCCCTCAAAGACCTCCCAAATAAATATCATGATAATAACCCAACCTTACTAAATGTATTCTGTTCCAAGAGCTAGTTTTGAATAAGTTATTTAGATTTTGGATTACGCAGTCCCAAAAAACAAGTTTTAATAGCAATGATTTTATCTCATTAATTATCTTTTTATTAAACAAGTATTTATTATGTTCATCATTATTATCATTATTACCATTATCACCAGGATAGTTAATATCTACTGTGCAGTTAGTCCAATATATTAATTAGCATAACACCTTCATCCATTATTATTCTCATTTTATCTATAAGGAAATAGAGTCTTAAGAAGATTATGTGAAAATCTCAAGTGACACAACAAATAAGTAGAGGAGCCAAGATTTGAACCCAAGTCTGTTTCATCCCAGTGCATGTATTATTACTCACTGTGTTTGACCATAAGGCCTCTGCTTACCAGATACTGCTATGCCCTTGGGTTAAAATTATAAATAGGAAATTGACCTTGATTTCTAGTATATCTGAGGTCAGTAACAATTATATTAATAATTTGACACAATGTTATAAAAGGTATTAGAAAAGGTAAATTTGAAATGTATAATCAACTGCAAGGAACCTTGCGAGTGGAGATGACATTTATGCTCAGAAATGAGAATAAATTTGTTTTATTGAGATCAACTTGATAAAGATCTTTATCAAGATTAACTTATTAAGGTGAGCTTCCCTGGTGGCTCAGTGATAAAGAATCTGCCTGCAATGCAGGAGACCCAGGTTCAATCCTTGGACTGGGAAGATCTCCTGGAGAAGGAAATGGCAACCCATTCCAGTATTCTTGTCTGGAGAATTCCATGGATGGAGGAGCCTGGTCGGCCACAGTCCATAGGGTCACAAGGAGTAGGAGATGACTGAGCAGCTAACACACACATTAAGATCAACAAAGTGACAAAGAGAAGTCAGGCAAGAGGAATCAGCAGTAATAAAGGCCTAGAAGTTGAACATGTGTTTCATTTGCTTGTTTGTTTTAAGAAGCTCCAGTTATTTCATGCTGACTATATATCATAATATATATTAGTTGAGGGATCAGTGGAAATTAAGTCAAGATGTCAAAGGTATGGACTTTGTTCTGTTAACCAAAAAGGAACCATCGGTAGATATTAAGTAGCTGAATTACAATGACAAGACTGTTGATATTAGAAAGATGACTCCCTTAGGTTAGAGTAAGAATGGATTAGTGAGAGTCAACCCACAAAAGGCCATTTACACAACCTGTAAAGCCAATAATGCTTTATATTTGTACAGTTCATTATAATTTATACTGCTTCTACCCAGTATATCTTTAATTGTTATATCAAGCTTTTGAAGTATAAACTACAGATGCTGTCTTTTACTGACAAGCACCAATATAACTGGTTATAGCTATTAATAGCTTCTGTTGAGCTCCATGCTACTGCCTTTACATATGAGAGAAGTAGGACTCTGGAAGCCTAAGTGAGTTTTCCAGGATCCCAAGGCTAATGTGGTAAACCTAGGACTCAAACCCTGGAATCTCAGCCTTCTCTAGGTTACCAAAAATGTTAGTGTATTACCAGTCACCTGACATAATACGGGTAGTACAGATTTTTAAATGAAATTGTTAGAACAGTATCATTTTAACAAGAGTTTATTTATTACCACTTTATGAAGTATTAATGATAATTTATTTACATACTTACCTTTATGCTGACATGTAAGTACATTTTAAGATAGAAGGTGAAAAAGTTTGTGTAGAAATTTTGGGGTATGTTTAAAGGCTATTGAAATTGTTGATGTTTAACTCTAAAATGTAAGTGATTTTAATTCTTTAATATATACTACTATTACTATTCCTTATGATTCTCAGTACATTTTTGGTTACCTTCTAGTGCATAGTAGTTTACAAATATAGGAAGTTAAAGATCCCTCCTCTCCCAGGTAATTATATTATAAAGGGAAGAAGGTAGGAATGGCTGAAATAATCTTTGGGTCTACATAAAACACTATTGCTTGAGTTGGAATAAGCTGAGCTGTGAGACGCAAAAAGCAGGAGCTAGGTGGAGGATGCAATTCAGTGCATGTTTGGGTGAGAGGATGGGGTGGGGATAAGAAAATAGTCTCTACTCTCGTATCAGCTCACTAAGTGGGGCAATATTTTTGGAAGTTTTGTGTAGTCAGAATTGGTAGGAGGAAAACACTTGCCCCAGGTGGGAAGAGGAAGGGTCAGGAAGGATGTAATTGACTGCCTGTATGCATGTATAAAATTTTTCACAGCTCAAGACATGCTATTATGAACAACATCACAGGCACTTTACAGAAAATAATGAAGCCTTGGTGCCTGACTCAAGGAGACACACTGTATGATTAAAAAGTAGTTTTTCATTATTATCTAACAACCATATGTGTGCTTGTAAAATTCAACTGGAAGAATATCATAATAAACTAGAGATCAGTATCAGGCTGGTAAAGGTAGAGAGAACAGTGTGACAATAGCTATCTAAGAGCAGAATGTGGGAGAAATAGTAATTAAAATAGTCCACTAACACGAATCTGCCCAGGATAAAATAGAAGTTCTGAGAACATGTAATTGTTTCCATAACAATTTTTTCATTTTTAGTAATAAAGAGGATCCTCATCAAAATAGGCAAAGCAACAGCCATCAAAACAGATACAAAGCATGCAAAATGTATATGTTGTGTACATGCATATCAGTTAACACAATTTAGCATACTCTATGTCTTACAAATAATAACTGTAGTTATAAATATTCAATGAAGTAATAATGTCTGTAATAGAAATGTGACCAGAAAAATAACTCTTCTTTGCTCACATCTCAATGATATTTCATGCTTAATAATGATACATACACATAGTCACGGCTGTATGATGTGTGTGTGTATATATATACATATATATCTTTTGTCTTTTATGAGGTATAATTATATTCTGCATGTAAGGATTTTTAAGAGCAAACATGCTGAACAAGCTAATGGGTATCATTCATTTCTCACCCAAGTAAATATCATTGTAAGATGGTTCATTTATGAAAATGATGCTATCAGTGCTCAAAACTGTTCTTTGACTTTTATTTATAATACATGTATATGATATAAATTGAATTTAAACTATTGAAATATATATTTATTTTTTTCCTATCTTCAATGGCAGTGAGATTTTGAGAGGGAGTGAGATTTTGAGAGGGATTTTGAGGCAGTGAGATTTTGTTTACTTTTCAGAAACAGCTAAGAGAAACTTTTAGCCAAATCTGTTGGGTGAAGTAGAAGATTAATTGCCAAAATGGTGTTAAGAAAATGGTGTGTGATTATAAGTTAATATGAGGTGAAATACTTTTCATGAGTCACATGAAATGAAGACTTTTTTGGTTTTGAAATATTTTGATACTGCATGTAATAGCAAGATTCCTGTGAATAAATATACTGACATTCAAGTTGTTAATTTTCACTAGGATACTTATGTTCTGTTATTTGTTTAAATATAGATGTATCATATTCTTGTGTTAAATTCATAAACATTACCTGTTCTTCATGAATAAAATTCCAAAGGGCATTGTTAATACCTCTAGTTCTAAAAGTAACAAAGATAAGCCTAATACATTGATGAACTAGATTGTGTTTCACCTTCTTTAACAATGTTTTCACTCATACAAATATTTTATAAAATAAACATTACATGGTAGGACAAAATGTCATAAAATATGTCAGTGCAATTTGAGGGGGAACAGAGCAAGCATTTTCATATATGATAAAGCATCATCATTACCTTTAAAATGACTGAGAAAAAAGTAAAATGATTTACTCATTCCAGCAATTAGAATATTCATTTTGCCCCTGTCATTTTTGAAACCTGTTATAGTTTTGAAAGTTTAAAATTTGGTACTCTTAATAATTTAATATACCAACATTTTATTTCGGTTACCAAAAAAGATGGTCCATTAGTTTAGTTTTGCCATGATCAGACAAATTAAATAGTCTGGCTACCCTAAGTGAGTATTTATTAAGTCGGTTTGGAACAAAAACAAAGAAAGTTAATCTTTAAAATATACCCATATTTGCCTTCTGTGGAGTTACAAACCCAGAACATACAGTGGATCAAACTGCCTGGATCAGTTTCCACTAGAGAAGTGATTTTTCACAGCAGATTCTAAATCTTGTCTTTTTTTGTCATAAGGCTGCAAATGGGTATCTTTTGAATATTTGATTTTCATTTCTCATCTGGCATAATCAGCACTTCCGGTAACTTACCTGCAACTTTTCTTATCTTTTTATATTTATTACTTGTAGCTCAGTCAGTAAAAAATCTGCCTGCAATGCAGATGACCCATGTTCAAGTCCTGGGTCGGGAAGATTCCCTGGAGATGGAAATGGCAGGCTCCAGTCCATGGGATCACAAGGGCCAGACATGACTTAGCAACTAAACCACCACCACCACTACCTTTTGTGATATTAGAGCTTAGGAGTAGAGAATTTAGTAGCAGCCAGTGCCAGCATTTTCTTTCATTTCTTCCTTTCTCTTTCTCTTTTTCCCCCCTTTTTGTCCCCCTTCTCTACCTTCCTCTCTTTCCTTTTCTCCAGTCCTTGGAAGGAGGTGCCTTATGATTTGCCATTGTTCAGTCACCCGATCATGTCCAAGTCTTTGTGATCCCATGGACTGGAACACGCCAGGCCTCCCTGTCCCTCACCATTTCCCAAAGTTTGCACAAGGTCATGTCTATTGCTTCGGTGAGGCCATGTCATCCTTTGATGCCCTCTTCTCCTATTACCCTAAATCTTTCCCAGCATCAGGAACTTTTCTAATGAGTCAGCTGTTAGTATCAGATGACCAAAATACTGGAGTTTCAGCTTTAGATCAGTCATTCCACTGAGTATTCAGGGTTGATCTCCCTTAAGATTGACTGGTTTAATCTCCTTGCTGTCCAACGGACTCTCAGGAGTCTTCTCTGGCACCACAGTTCAAAGACATCAATTCTTAGTGCTCCACCTTCTTTACGGTCCAGTTCTCACAACTGTACGTGACCACTAGAAAGCCTATAACCTTGACTATACAGACCTTTGTCAGCAGAGGAATGTCTCTGGTTTTCAACACACTGTCTAGGTTTGTGATTGATTTCCAGACAAGAAGCAAACGTCTTATTTCATGGCTGCAGTCACCATCTGCAATGTTTTTAGAGCCCAAAGAAGAGGAAATCTGTTACTGCTTCCACCTTTGCCCCTTCTGTTTCCCATGCATTGACAGAGCTGGGTGCCATGATCTTCGTTTTTTAATATTCACTTTTAAGCCAGCTCTTTCACTGTCCTCTTTTACACTCATCAAGAGGCTCTTTAGTTCCTCTGCTTTCTGCCATGAGAGTGGTATCATCTGCATATCTGAGGCCGTTGATGTTTCTCCCACCTATCTTGATTCCAACCTGTAACTCATCCAGTGTGGCATCTCTCATGATGCGCTCAGTGTTTAGATTAAACAAACAGGGTGACAGCAGACAGCCCTGGAGTATTCCTTTCCTGATCTTGAACCAGTCATTTGTTCCATACAGAGTTCCAACTGTTGCTTCTTGACCTGCATACAGGTTTCTCAGAAGAAAGGTAAGATGGTCTGATATTCCCATCTCTTTAAGAGCATTCCACAGTTTATTATGATCCACACAGTCAGAGGCTTTGGCATAGTCGATGAATTAGGGGTAGATGTTTTTCTGGAATTCGCTAGCTTTCTATGATCCAATAAATGTTGGCAGTTTGATCTCTGGTATGGTTTTTAAGTGATATTTAAAGAATATTTGAAGATTTAGAGATCTATGTCTCAATAACATTACAACCATGTTTTCTTTCATATGTGAAATATTACTAAAAATTTTTGAGGAAGTAAATTTTTTGTAAAACAAATGTATTTTTATACATTCCAGAGGAATTTCTTAGAAAATGAATAATAATACAAAATTGAAAATGTATGAACTCTACTGTGCTTTTAGATAGCTGTGTATCAAGTTTTTTTAAAGTGAGGTACCTATTTCCTTGTGAATTCTTGTACTAAATGGAAAAGTAAACTATTAAAAAATGATAGTCTAAATTAACCCAAGGCTTACATTCCAGGATGCATGCTTTCTGTGAACTTCATCCAAATAAATAAAACACCTTTGCCAATTTCAGAAATTCTTTTCCTTGTAACTAGAAGTATGACCTCTTTCATCTGTTGTCAAGGAAGGTTACACAATAGAGAAAACAAACTCAAGCACAATAATTAAGTAGAATGTCCCCAAAACATCCACTCTATAAGAGTACAAATTCTTTTGCTATATAAAAAGGGGAAAATAAAGGAATAAACTATTATAATAACTTTAAGCTAATATTTCATTTTTAAAAAGAGAAGGAAAAACAGTGTCATTTTTCAGGAATCATTTTTATAAGTCATCCAATTTCATGTTTATCTCATAGGACAATTATGAGAATGAATGATATACAAACTTAAAAGTAATCTGAGACCTTAAAGAAGAGTTTAACATGGATATATGATTTTGGATTTTCCTAGCCAATTTATAATGAAATATGAAAATGTTATTTTATGTAGAAGTCTCATTTGTTTTTAATTACTTTTTAATCAGTATTAGGTAGATGGATGCATTGCATATTTGGAATCAGAAAAGTAACATCAGATAACTAATGGCACAGAGAATTAAATAGAAATAGTAAACATCAACACAGCACTTCTGAGTTCTAATATCAATAATCAAAAAGACTTACTCAAATTTCTATGTTAAATCAATCCTAGATAAGACTTACTGAGTTAACATTATCAAAGTATTGACTTTTTTTTCCAAGTGAATACTATCATTTTCTTTTTTCTTACTGCAGGTTAAACAGTTGATTCTTCATATATATTATAAACATATATGTTCAGTTCGATGGCTCAGTCATGTCCGACTCTTTGTGACCCCATGAACCACAGCACACCAGGCCTCCCTGTCCATCACCAACTCCCAGAGTTTACCCATATCATGTCCATTGAGTCAGTGATGCCATCCAACCATCTCATCCTCTGTTGTCCCCTTCTTCTCCTGCCCTCAATCTTTCCCAGCATCAGGGTCTTTTCAGATGAGTCAGTTCTTCGCATCAGGTGGCCAGAGTACTGGAGTTTCAGCTTCAACATCAGTCCTTCCAGTGAACACCCAGGACTGATCTCCTTTAGGATGGACTGGTTGGATTTCCTTGCACTCCAACGGACTCTCAAGAGTCTTCTCCAACACCATAGTTCAAAAGTATCAATTCTTTGGTGCTCAGCTTTCTTTATAATCCCACTCTCACATCTATACATGACTACTGGAAAAACCATAGCCTTGACTAGATGGGCCTTTGTTGGCAAAGTAATATCTCTGCTTTTTAATATGCTGTCTAGTTTGGTCACAACTCTCCTTCCAAGGAGTGTCTTTTAATTTCATGACTGCAATCCCTATCTGCAGTCATTTTGGAGCCCAAAAAAATAGTCTGCTACTGTTTCCCCATCTATTTGCCATGAAGTGATGGGACTGGATGCCATGATCTTAGTTTTCTGAATGGTGAGCTTTAAGCCAACTTTTTCACTCTCCTCTTTCACTTTCATCAAGAGGCTCTTTAGTTCTTCTTCACTTTCACCACTATAAGTGTGGTGTCATATGCATATCTGAATTTATTGATATCTCTCTCGGCAATTTTGATTCCAGCTTGTGCTTCTTCCAGCCCAGAGTTTCTCATGATGTACTCTGCGTATAAGTTAAATAATCAGGGTAGTTACCTGTGAAATAATTCTTTCTTAGTGTAGTCGTGGCCTAATGGTTAAGGAGATGGACTAGAAATCCATTGGGTTCGCACGGGTTCTAATCCTGCCAACTATGTGGTTGTTACCTGACTTACTGACTTCCTAGGTGGCTCAGCCATAATGTGTCTGCCTTCCAATTCAGGAGACACAGGAAACTGAGTTCAGTCCCTGGGTTGAGAAGATCCTCCGGAGGAGTAAATGGCAATCCACTCCAGTATTCTTGCCTTGAGAATCCCATGGACAGAGGAGCATGGCAGGCTACATTTCATAGGGTCACAAAGAGTCAGACACTCAGTGGGCAACTGAGCATGCATGCACATGCACGCGTGCACACACACACACACACACACACACACACACACACACATACACACGCTCTTATGTGCTACTGATGATAAAGCATCAACAGCAATAAAATTAGATACCATTTTTCTAGAATTAGTTTTCATTTTTTTGCATACTAAGTAAACAAGGCAATTCTGCCATCTTATATCTTATATCTTTAGGAAATTTAAGGTGGCTCAGACAATGAAGAATCCACATGCAATGCAAGAGACCTGGGTTTGATCCCTGGGTTGAGAAGAGATCTTTGAGAAGGACATGGCAACCCACTCCAGTATTCTTGCCTCCATGGACAGTGGAGCCTGATGGGCCATAGTCCATGGAGTCACAAAGAGTTGGACACATCTGAGTGACTAAGCATGGCAGAGGAAATTTAAAGGGCTTTGCAGGTGGTGCTAATGGTAAAGAAACTGTCTGCCAATGCAGGAGACAGAAGGGATAAGAGTTTGATCCCTGGGTTGGGAAGATCCCCTGGAGGGGGGAACAGCAGCCCACTCCAGTATTCTTGCCTGGAGAATCTCATGGACAGAGGAGCCTGGCGGGCTACTGTCCATAGGGTCACAAAATGCTGGACATGATTGGAGCGACTTAGCACAAACACACACAGGAAATTTAAATTAAGTGAAAATTGTTTTCTAGATGTGGTATTTTCATATATTTTAAACCTCTTTTGCTTTTCAAGAAAATATCAGTATAAAGAGCAAAGAAATTTGGAGTTAGCACCTTTAACATCACAAAGTGACTCAATGAGTCTCAATTTTTCTGTTTTGTCTATAATAGTTCCCTATTTGTCAAGTATTTTAAAATTGCTAATTTCATTTTGCAAAATTTATATTTCTTTTGTTCTTGGAATGTCAATTTTCTACAGTCCCAGTTTTAATAAGGTACCAGCATACGTTATAGCCAAATCCCAGTCATTTGGAAACAAATTAACCAGATTATCAATTTTCCCATTATTTCTCTTCTTCCTTATTTGGTCTCTTTAGTGCTTAAATAAGTAACTTCAGATTTACAACTTATTCACAAAAAGAGGAATAATACTGATGTTAATTTGAGTGCTTTCTCTGAGCTACCTTCTATTCTAAGCACTTCACATGAATTCATACATTTAATCTTCATAACAACTCTGAAATAAAAGCTCATATTATCCTCAATTTATAGATTAAGTAATTTTCCCAGAGGAAACGCATTTAAACAGTCACCTCGTATGATCCTCAAACTACTATGTGAGGTAAATCTGCAAATAATGAAATTGAATCTCATTAATAAAAAAATGATTTATTGTGGCCCTTCCCCTCCCACCTTGATTATGCTTTTTTTCCCACTACATTATCAAAACAATTGACAAAAAGAAAAAAAAATGTGTGGCATATGCATTTATGACACTTCAGGAATAAGTTCAGGGAAGTTAAAACTATTTACAAGCTTTAATATTTTGATGAAATTCATAGGTCAGAAACAGTTATTTTACTCCTGTTTATCTATGTCTTTAAAGCCCAGTGAATTGACAATAAAATCAGTGACATCAGAGAGGATTGATGAGAAATGTACAGATTAAAAGCAAACTTCTTAAAGCAGAATCTTGTTCTGCAAGTGGGATAGTTCAGTGTACCCAGAGCAGGCTTCAGTGAAAATGATGTCTTTTCCCTATGGTGGTCATATTCTTTCTCTTGCCCAGAAACAGAGTAGAAACTTAAGTGATTGATTGACATTATTTTCCCAAGGCTATGCAGATTGGTCTGTTTCTCACTGGTGTATTACTTCCAAAGGAAGCAAAAAAAACTACTCTCAAAGAAAACTTTGTCATCTGCCTGCCATTACTGAAGGTGAAAATTAATGCCGTCTTTCTGCCCATTCCCCACCTATGCTAATTGGAATAATACTGGAAACTTACTATGGCACACCCACATATACAGGAAACTCAGAACTCTTGTGCTAAAGAATTTGTAATTGTCTGGCAGACAAAATGTAGGCCAAAATACCTGTGGTAATCAACATTGTTCTTTAGTTATAAACATGACGGTCATTTAAGGATAACCGAACATTGGAGAAAAGACAAAAATGCAAACACAAAGATGAATAAAAAGAACAACTGGCCTAAAAAAAGGTACTTTTTAAGGAGAGGAATGAGGTTGAAGGAAAAATTCCAGTTGATACCGTCAAAGAGATTGTCAGAAAGTTTGCATCCAAACAAACAAAACATGCTTCTTTGTATGAAAAAACTATCATACCACAAAGCATACTTTCTTCTTTAGTGTATTCTACAGCCTTTGTGCTACTCATTTCCTTGTGCTTTGTTTTTCCTTTTATTCATCTCCTTTTGTAGCAATCCCTCAAGACAATAAGCTGGTAAAATTGTTAGTAATGCAAGCAATTCTTAAAAACAGAAGGTTGAGACCAAAGTCTCTATTCTTGAGTTTTCTCTTCTATAGAAATGATCACAGATAGAACAGGGAAGCTGCAAATTTCAACTTTGCTTACACATCAGTGGAGGATACCTGTGGGCTGTGTAAGTCAAAATATTCCTAAATCCATGATCTCAATACAATCTGCCTTTTTATAATAACCCACTTTCATCCCCTTGCTACATCTCTCCCAAATCCCTTCCCTACTTTATCTTAAAGCTGAAACAGGGTAGTCAGTATGTTTTCTGACCCTAATTCCATGACCTACTGGCAAATTTTCACACTGTGATATCACTAGTGTTGGGATAGAACCCATACTTGGTACCTAAGAATAGTACTGCTAAGTCGCTTCAGTCGTGTCCGACTCTGTGCGACCCCATAGATGGCAGCCAACTAGGCCCCTCTGTCCCTGGGATTCTCCTGGCAAGAACACTGGAGTGGGGTGCCATTTCCTTCTCCAAGCATTGTTTTTGGAAAGCCTCTGCTCCATTTAATTGAACTCAAGATTTATTTTTGATTCACTTGTAACTTCTGTGGTTATAATACTGCAATTATCTGCAGTTTCCAGCCTATGTTGTTTGTTTTCCCTGAGTGATTTCCTGAATTCACTGGCTAATAAACTTGATAGTTACTACCAAAAAATCGATTTCTCTGCTCCAGTGAAGTGTATTTATCTTCTGATCTATATTATTCCCAGATTAAGGCAATAATATACAATAAAAGAGGAGAAAAAGAATACTCAGTCAGTTCAGTTCAGTCGCTCAGTCATGTCCAACTTTTTGTGACCCCATGAATCGCAGCACGCCAGGCCTCCCTGTCCATCACAAACTCCCGGAGTCTACCCAAACCTATGTCCATCGAGTCAGTGAAATAATACTCAGAGACTGCAAAACTAAAAGGCAAAGATGGAAACTATAAGAACAAAACTGAGAAACCAAACACAGAGAACCTAACACCCATCCACTCAAAGTCTTATTGAAGAGGGGTCAGGAAAGATTTAGCAAAAGAAATAACAAAAGATAAAAGACAGTTTCCCAAAGCTTAAGAAACACAGGAGTCTTCATTTCAAGGAATCCTCCAATATTCACCTGTCTTTTGAATAATATGTTTGTGCCTTACATTTCAGCTTTTGTTTAAGGAATACCTCTATTGATGTCTTACTATAAAAGAGGAGTATAGTTTACTTTACGATCTGTCATTTTTATTTATACATTCAAGGTGTTTATTACCTTTACGCACCTAAATAGTAGAATATGTGGGCTCCTTCATTCATTTAGCATAGTTGAAAACCTACTCAAATTATAGTGACAAAAGTGCTTTTCAAAAAGACATTTGAATGACTCTTACCATCGGGAGGCCAATCGGCCAAGATTCTTCCATGACCACTACAAGAAGATTTTCTGTCAGTCCTTTAGGCCTCCATTTCTATATTCATCTACTTTCATTTAACTTCTACTTCATTCATCTACTTTTGTGATACTAATTATAGCTTAAGAGAGGGAGGGTATGTTTTAGAAATCCTGCAATATTACCTTGTCATCTTAAAAATAAAATAATTACTACTCCAAAGTTTTCTCTTCCAGGTTTCCATTATTCAGTTCAGTTCAGTCACTCAATGGTATCCAACTCTTTGTAACCCCATGAACTGCAGCACGCCAGACCTCCCTGTCCATCACCAAGTCCTGGAGTTTACTCAAACTCATATCCACTGAGTCAGTGATGCTATCCAGCCATCTCATCCTCTGGCATCCCCTTCTCCTCCTGCCTTCAATCTTTCCTAGCATCAGGGTCTTTTCAAATGAGATAGCTCTTCATATCACGTAGCCAAAGTATTCCATTATTAGATCGCTTTTTATATCCTTATTACTAAGTAAGACCCAGCCCTGTAACTTGACCCCTCCTAGTATGTCATTCCCTAGTAACTAGATTCATTGATAATATATTCTCATATAACTATGCCAAGATCTCTCTTGTTATTTATATAGACTAGTATATAGAATCTGCCTGCAGTGTGGGAGACCTGGATTCTATCCCTGGGTTGGGAAGATCCTCTGGAGAAGGGGAATGGTCACCCACTCCAGTATTCTTGCCTGGAGAATTTCATGGACAGAGGAGCCTGGCGGGCTACAGTCCATGGAGTCGCAAAGAGACGGACATGACTGAGCAACTTTCATGTCACACATTCACGTGTGCACACACACACACTAGTCCTGTTCAACTGAGACTCATGATAATGGTTGTTAATGTCTGTCTCAGCTTTAAAATTCTGACTCTTTTATTGGGAGACTTTTCTTCGAACGTTAGTCAATTTAAAGCACATCTTTTTTAGTAATTAATGGATTTTCAACTCAGTTTGGAACATGAAAGCAAAGCAGATATGGATTTTTGTCTCTTGTCTCTAAACCCAGTGCTCTTTCCACTGTACCACACTGCTTTTTACCCTGATCTCTGGAGCTGGCATGAGCAGTGCAGGCTTTCACCTCCTGCTTGTGCTCACCTCTCCCTACTCATGGCCATAACACCATGATATATATATATATATATATATATACTGGCCTACTGAACCAAGATGTGACCTCAAAGTTCTTCAAACATATATTACAAATCCATAGAGGTCAGCGCATAAATAAAACTTATTTTCCATTATTTCTAGCATGAAAACCTATTTACTCAGTGACTTTCTCTTGTGGAAAAAAAAAATTCTGGGCAAATCTTCAGTGAACCCCCTGTATTACAATGCTAAAAAGAAAGGTATTAATTATATAATATGATCAGCAAGAGAAGTGCTGTATCAGAGTCTCTTGAATCATTCAGAAGAAACAAGAAGGCTATAAACCTTGATTTTATATTTGCTGCCTTCTGGGAAAGGTTTAGTCACTATTGTATGTGGTTGAGAGTACCCCTTTTGAATAAAATAGTACACGTATTCATTTTGTGGAGAGGAGGATTATGATTCATATGATTTTATAAGTACCATTTAGCTGCAAAATGGAACTTGTCCTTGGGTTGCAACTTCAAAGGAACATTGATGATCGTTTATTTATAAGTGTAATGAAATAGGGAGTTTGAGAGTGGACTTGATCAGAGGGACAGTCTTCTCAATTGGAAACCTGTATCTAATTTTCTCCATTCTGAGGATTTCATGTATTCCCAGGCATCAAAATACTTTGTGTCAGACAGTAAATGGGACGGGATAATCAATTGTGTGTGTACTCAGGAGAGAAATCAGGCACTTTAAATGTTGGGAATAAATACTATAAGCTTTGACTTAATGTCTAAGACTCAATACATACATCACTTTGCAAGGCCTTTCTCATTCCTGTATGTTCAGAACGATTGTTTGCTTTTTCATCTTCTCATAATTCCTTTTTATTTTTGCATTAATTCATTAATATTGGAATAAGTGTTGATGGAGTCTGCCTGCTTTTTAATGGTGCTTGGGGAATCCCAACAGTGACTGCTGTTTGAAGACAGTGACTAATTCTTATTCTTGACTGCATCCTTGGAAACTATCAAAATGCCTTGCATACAGTCTTTAAAATACATGGGTTGCTTTTTGAGTGGGTATTCTGATTGATTGGTGCCCCATTCTTACTATTCCCTGTCTGTGCTGAATTTACTAAGATATTGTATATCATATTCCTGCTTGCGTGGATCAGCACTCAGGTTTGCCTGAATTCTGTACATTGTAACAAGACCCATACAGCAAGATTACCTCTGTATAATCCCATCCCAAGTATTTTGCTGTAAATAAAGATTATCCATTATAACCAGATGGACAATGTGTTAAACGAACAGTTCGCTTAATAAACTTTGCATTGGTTTTCTCCAAATTGCCTTTCCCTGTTTCATTTTGAGTGGTCAACTATGCAAAACTGAATTTCCATTAACTCACCTATTGCTCTTTTGAACATTTTCATGAATTAAGAAGCAGTATGTCCTAAGGCAGTCTTTTCCCATATTGGCACTAACGCCTTGTGATGACCTTCTGTTTTTGAAGCACTCTGACCCTAATCTTCAGAGTCCCAGTTGTCATGTTAACTGTGGTATTTTTTTCTGCATCTTATGTGTAAAATATGCTGTTTTCATAGAAATCCTAGGAATTGTGAAATTATTGCCACTTAGAAAAACTATATTTTCACTTCTAATCATAATAATTGTTCTTTAATTTCAGAAAATAATTGTGTTATTGAAAATACCTGTCTCACATTTATCACTTTTTACAATGAACTAATATTTTTAAGTACAGTTACACAAAGCTGTATTTATTCTTCAGTTACCTGCTTAGGGTGAACTTTTGTCTTTTTTGCATTAATATGTACAAAGTAAGATTGTTATTAAAATAAATGTTACTTTGTTTTTTATCAAGCTCTAAATTTGATTAAAACTGAATAGAAAACATGAATGAAGTTGGAAGAAATAAAAATATTGTCTTCATCTACAAAAATGTTGTGTTTAATTTTTGTAAATGTGTTTTAACCCTTTCTCAGAGTTATTCACCTTCTTGCTTTAGAAAACATTCTTGTGATTCTGTCTAGCAGTGCTAAAATCAACTAAAAGAGTATATGTTTAGGAGTGTGTGGAAAAAATGCTTTGAAAAGCTCTAATGTATTGTCTCAGATAATTTTTTTCCTGTCTCCTTGAGATATGATTTTTATCCCATATTTTATCAACCATCAAACTGGTCTCAAGAATCTGAATTTACAATAAATAAATTTTTATAATTTGTTAGTGGCTGTATAAGATAATACCACTAGGTAGTGTACATAATACAGCATTTGTATAAAGGTATTATGCATTTTGGATGTTAAAAAACAGAACAAATAATATTTGTCTCCCATGAAAATTGTTATTTTATGAATATTAAAACATTAAAACAATATTATTGATATATTTCAGCTCCTTTAACTGTTTTGGTCCATTGCCATTAAGAGAAAATGTACAAGGACTTACATTGCTGTCATCTCATGTGGAGTTGTGAGTGGGGTGAGAATCAGTTAGGAGAAAAAACATTTTGTTTAAAGAAATTAGAATATAAAGAACTCCAGCACCTGAACATAATACATGATGGTATTTTATATTCAAGTCAATGAATTTTCATTAAAAATGTGATTATCTTGAGTGTCATTGGTCTGAAAAGTTCAATTCCTGCTAAGTCCTTTTACATGGAATTTACTGTGTGGTAATGCTATTTTCCATATTAACATGATTTTTCCTGCATTTTATGTTCAGATAATTTATATTACCAAGAAATCCAGATTAGTATACAGTTTCAGAGATTCTCTTTATAATTGTATAAACATTCCCAAACAAATTGCTAGAAGATAGAATCCCAGATGTGTTCAAACCTTGTACTTAGTTTAAGGAGGAAATTAACACTTTGGTCCTTTATTTGCCATGGAAAAAGATAATGACATTCTCAAGAAGATTAGAATCTAACCAAACATTGTAGGCTATATATAGCATTCAAAGCCTTGTGCCATTTGTGGAAACGTTATCAGGAAGAAAACCCAATGACTGATTTTTTGTACTGTATTTTTTAGGGACACAGATTTAATTTAGAGATTATGGTTTGAAAATAAAATTTACTGTATGAGTGTTTTTAGCTGATAAGAAATTGATTTTGTCACCTTGCTACACATTAATTGAAACATCTGCCAACGTATCTTGATGTGGTTTAAGGAACTGTAGACACTTGGAATCATATCATTTCTTCATGTTAAACTTACTAGTTAATCACTTTGTTACAATTATAAAGAAAGAAACTAATTTTCATGTGAGGTCTGAATAATCTCCCTCTCCGGCATAACAAGTGGGATTTATGTAATTGACATTATATTTAGTTGTTTCACTAGATTGAAGGTGGAGTCTTTTAATAGTGTTATTCTTACTGAGCAGTATGGTATTTTGTATTTTCTATTATCTTAAAGGTTATATTTATAAAATAAAAAAATATTAAAGTATGCACACATAGGCCCACTTAGACATAAAGATTATTATTTAAATTATTCAGTAAATTTTAAAATGTAGTTTTTAATAAGTTACAGTAGAATGAAAGTAGTTATCAGTGTTCTGCATGTCTTAAATCTTAGCTTATTTAGCAGATGTTAGGATGTGTTTACAGAGGAAAACTTGAATTGCAGAGGAGAGTTAAAACAAAGTGTGAAATTTGTATTCTTTCCAAAGAACACCAAAATGTTTTGAGATTATTTGGGTTGACTAATCAAATCAGTTATATATGCAATAATTATCTTTTCCAGTGAGCATCTCCACTTTATTTCTCTTTTGTGGATAAAACCTCACAACTAAAATTTAGGTCATGGTTCTTTAGTGACATCATGCTGAGATGGTCCTCTGCTGATGAAAAACACATTCTGAGTATTAAAGAATTTATTATTAAAAATGTCATTGGAATTACAGTTAACATTTAGAACTCAAGAAAGGAATCTGCTGTTTATTTGTGTATATTTGATAATTAAAGTCGACAAGTGCAAATGACTAAATCAGTTTGAACAAGGTTGAGCAGAAGTTGAGATGGTTCTAACACTTACTTGGTAGCTTTGTGTTTCTAGAAAAATGTTGATATTTTGAAATGAGACAATTCTATATCTTTTGCATAGGAAAGGTTCTTATGCTAGGTTTCCTGGTGCCATATGGGAGATATGTTCTAAAGATCATTTCTTGACCTTTATAAACACAGAAGCCTATTGAGAATGCTAAAAAAGTGCAGCAAATCTCCGTTGTATATACAATGAGGGAAAGCAAGCAGATGCTCAATTATAGTGTTATGTTTGTTCAACAAATGTAGTATTCACTGAAGCAGTTTCATAATGGAATACCATGTGGAGAAGAATGTTTTCAAATACGTTTTTGACTTTGATTTCAGTTTATTAGTAAATAAATATATCAGAAAATTTTAAATAGAAGCATTTATTGTTTTATAGTCAATAATCTCTTTATACTTATTGTTTTAAACAATCTGATGGCCAATTTAAGAATAAGGAAGTGTGAAGTTAATCTGAATTTAAGCAAGGTTTTGGATTATAACTCATGATATACTTTACTCTGTTGAGAAAACAAGGTTTATCAATTATCAGAGATACAATTTTTAAAAAAGAATCCATCAATTCATAAATTGTGATTGAAGGACTTTCTACTAAATGATACCTTAATATTTGGAGATCAGTTCCTTTATAATTGAAAAGAAATTGCCCTTATGACAGTATTAAAACTGAATGACCCATGTAGAAATAGGAAATGCTTAGAGAATAGAATTTAAATGAAATTTTGATATATGATTAGTTTTCAAATCTAGAATACTGAGTACAAATAATAAATATAGAAGGAAAAAAATGGATATTGTTTGTTTCAAAGTAGATTTCAGCACAGGAAGCATTTTAATGGAGACCCACTTTGAAAATCTGTACCTCAACGTTTTAGAGTCAGATACTAAATACTAATAGTAAACTGTTAGTATTAACAGTTTCGACCAAGATTGATCAAGTATGAATTACAGCTTATTTGGGGAAGCAGGGCTATAGAAGAAGCAGAGACACTGAGGAAGCCTCACCTGGAGTCAAATCCTGGTTCTGTCATTTACTAGCTGTCATATCTGGACCAGTTTCTATGTCTTTAGTTTATAAATAGTCTTATCAACTTCAAAATATCTTATGCAGATACAAGAAGATAATAAAAGTATTGCACTTAATTACGATACTGGCCATATAGAAAGGCCTTGGTAACTATTGCTATTGAACTATTACAAATGTAAATCTGCCAGTCACTTTCTGCCAAATTTTTTTGGTAGATTCATTCTTTGCCTACTTTCCCAACCATCCAGAAAATCAGATTAAGATCATTTAGGCAGCTAGGTTGTAACAATGAAGTGCTCTTCTGCTTTTACCAAATTCCATGAACAGCAACACATATGAGCACTTAGTCATAAACCTAGAGTAACGATATATTATTACTCCTCACTCGTTAATAGTTTATTAATCCTTAACTGACATTTTAGGCTTCCTGTGTCTGAAGGAAAAAAGTATTAATCACTCACTTACTACTAATCTTTCTTTGAAGACTGATTCTCATTTAATTACCTCTGTACCCATCACCTGGTTAGCCTGGTGGAAGCTGAATTTAAAGAAGCATGTTTAAAAAGAGTATTTAGGAACTAACTTCTTCCAGATTTTATACACACTCACACACACATGTATATATATATGCCAATGAGTTATTTTTTTTGTGAATCTTTAGCATTAAAGATGTGGTACCTAGTGGAGGATGTAGAGTACAGTAGGAAACATTTAAAAAATATAAATTATCAGAAAATAGTTTATTCCACTTACTGTGAATATTTATCATAATTGATTAACAAATACATTAATATTGCTTGAAAACACACAAGAAACCTTGGAAAAACTCTACATATTGTGTAACTCTAATAATTTTCTTTGGCATAGCAAATCTCCTATTGAAATTAGCTATTTAAAAGTATGCAAAGATTATAAATCAACTATATCTCAATAAAAATTAAAAAACAAAGCGAAATGAAGATTGATAGATACACAAAAATCAGATATATATTTCTATATATGAGGTTTTTAAAATTATGCAATTTTTTAAAAAAGACTTGCAAGATACTTTGGCATAAACTTAGAAGAGAGACATGTGTGTATATATATATATGTATATACATATATATGCATTTATGTATATACAAATAATAAAATCATTATATATAATAAGAAGATCACCATATAAATGCTTTTATGTGTGTGTGTGCTATCGCTCAGTCAAGGCCGACTCTTTGCAGCCCTGTGGATTGTAGCCCACCTGGCTCCTCTGTCCATTGAATTTTTCAGACAAGAATGCTGGAATGGGTTGCCATTTTCTTCTCCAGGGGATCTTCCCCACCCAGGGATTGAAGCTGCATCTCTTTTGTCTCTTGGCAGGTCGATTCTTTACCACTGTAGCACCTGGGAAACCCATATATGCTTATATATGATAATACAATTCATTTGCCATTGAATGAGACCATTCTGAGAAAAATATAAATACAATAATTTTGCAGAGTGAAAAGATTGAGTATTTGGTACAACTTTGTTTCAAGGATGAGAATTTCAAGATAGAGTCTTAAACTGTGAGAGAAATCACAGGTCCATAGAATAACCTCCTGGAAAGCAGCTATCAGGATTTTCAGTGCCTTGGAGAAACAACATATGTTCATTGACAAGAACTGATTGAGAGTAATGATTGGAATTACTTTGTCGTGATTCTGCTCTTCTGTGGCTGTTCAAACATTCATCAATGTAATAGTACATTCTGAATAAGGATAGATTTGAGTGGAAATATGTCAAAACACCTTTATTCAGTTCAGCAACATTTCTGAGTTATGGTTTAACTTATGTAACCCCAAAATGATCAAATATTTATTCACTTCATTTGAACCATCTATACTTATTGGAAACTTTTCTGGTAAATGAAAAGAAAGATAAATATAAATCCATTCAATTAAGAATAAAAAAATCATTGCTTTGAAACTAAATCTCAACTAAACATTTTTTAAAGTCAAAACAAACTTCTCAGCACTAGGCCAGTGGTGAAAATCCTTATCAGACTCTTAACTTATTCCTCTCTGTTTTTTTAAACTTGTCATTTCAAAATTACTATCAATGAAATGATAATCCATTTGACTATTTAAAAATGTGTAATCAAGTATTTAAACCGTTATTATAATAACATTTGTTTCTTAATTTTATTTTGTTACTGGACAAGAAAATACTAGGTTATGTCTTACATTTCTTCAATTTTAGAATTTTATTTATTATTTTTAATTGGAATATAATTGCTCTAAAATATTTTGTTAATTTCTGATGTATGGCAACATGAATCAGCTATATGTAAAGTTTTAACTTTTAATTCTAACATATTTTGCAACTTTCATTCTAATTTTTCAATATTCCTTAATTACAGAGACACAAAAATACAGCTGCTATTGAAAATATTTTAAATAATACAAAGAAATAATAGCTTATAATACACTTAAAAATCCATTCTGTAATTAGTATAGATTATTTTAACAATAGAGCAATAATGTTGAATAAACTCGTGTGCTATTTTGCATAATTTACCATTCATTTTAATTCATGTATTCATTCACTCAAAAAAATACTTGTTGAGCACCTATGTTGTGATAAGGTACTACTTTTAGGGTTAAATATAAAGCAGTGGATAAGTATATGTGGCTGTTATGGATTCTAGGAGGATAAAGAAACATTTAAATCACAATTACACAAGTGATTAATTATTTGAGCAGCCCAAGTAATCATGGAAACTTCATAAGGAGACAATGTTTAAAATGATGGTTGAGTGGAAATTAGCTTACTGAAGCATATGCTTGAGGATAGATATGGCAGGTAGCAATGATCATCACATGAACTTATGAAAGCACTAATGAATAAGAAAGAAATACAAATTCTAAGAACCAAAATAAGTTGCTGAAGTGAAATGTTGCAACTGTAGAACATGTATCTAAAACATAGGTCAATAGCCATACTATGTAAAGTCCTGATGTTATCCAGAGGAAAAAAAAATGGATTCTGCTTTCAGAAATTCACTTTTTCTTCTATACAAAGTAAATAAATTGAAGGCCAACAAAGTACGGATCTAGGTTCATCAGGTGGATGCTATCTCATGAGTCACAGAGAGTGAATATTGGCTTAGTTAAGATTAGTGACCAAAAAGATGGAAGAAAATAGAAGGGAATGGCATATAAAATGTAGAGATCTATAGGTCTTAATGATGCTTGGATGATATTACAAGTATGAGACAGGAAGATGTGAAGGATATCTCTTGGATCTATAGTGTGAACAAATAGGTGGGTACTGGTGCATTTGATGGAAAAAGGGAAATATATATGGGGAAACGTCATTAGCTCTGTTTTGGGTATGGTATCACTGTCATGCCATTCATGTATATAAGTGGAGATAACACTCCACTCTACAGGTCTGGAACCTAGAGAAGTCTTGAATAGAAAGAAAAATTTTTGAGTCATCAGCAGAATATT
Source organism: Antilocapra americana (assembly GCA_007570785.1). Taxonomy (NCBI): domain Eukaryota; kingdom Metazoa; phylum Chordata; class Mammalia; order Artiodactyla; family Antilocapridae; genus Antilocapra; species Antilocapra americana. The sequence goes on along the minus strand of ML661344.1, from coordinate 16,682,953 downwards.
GGTGTTAATCGAAACCATGGAAGCAAACATGTTTACCTAGAGAGGCTACATAAAAGAGATCATAGAATGAAAATGAAGAACTAGGCTTAAATCTTCAGAGAAATGAAAATTGACATAAAGGATTTAGAAATGTGACCTTAAAGGAAGGGAGAACTTGTGTGTTATCACTAGAGCTAAAGGAATGCATTTTTCAAGAAGGAAGAGTTCACAGTTTCAAATGTTACTGAAGGGCCCAGTGAAAATCAAAAAACAGTAACTGCATTGGTGGTGGCATTGGCAAGAACTACTTTGGTGAAATTTTGGTGACTAAATCCAGTCTAGAATGTGTTGAGTAGAGCCTGAAAAGTAAAGAGATTATTTTAAGTAGTAGAGCTATGAAAGTAAACAAAAAAGGTCAGTGTGGAAATTGACCAAATATAAAGGTTGTAGAAAGAATCAAGTAGAAAATGAGAGAAGAGTTTAGAAGAAGACAAACTTCTTCTAATGATAGGATTTTGGATAGGATTTTGAACATAGTAAAAGTGAGGCTAAGTGAGGATTTAGAACAGGGATTCTAGTTGACTTGTTCACCCAGGCACAGGTTTATTATCTTTTATTATCTAGAGCATCCCCACATGCCATTTCATATCCTTGAGTGGTGGGGGACAGAACAGGAAATACATGTGGCTTGTCTAGGAAAATGACAGGAGTCTTGAAATATTGGAAAAGATAGAAACAAATAAATCATCCAGATAAAATGAATAAGCAGTATTGTTTGCCAGACCTGAAGCAAGATACCAGATTACTGTTCCACAATGTCAGGTTTTCTGTCTTCTCCCATATATAAGCATCATGAATTCTGTGTTAATCAATTCTGGTGCTGTAACAAATACCATAGACTGAGTGACTTAAACATCAAACATTTATGTCACACAGTTCTGGAGGCTAGAAAGTTCAACATCAGTGTGCCAGCAGAGTAGATGGCTGAAGAGAACACTCTTCCTGGTTTACTGGTGGCCATTCTCTCTTGGTACACTTACAGGATAGAGAGAGAACACCCTTGTCCTTGCATCCACTTAAAAAGGCACTAATCCCATTCATGAGAGCTCCACCCTCATGACCTAATTATCTCCCCCAAACTTGGGACTGGGGCTTCAATATATGGATTTGGGGGAGATATAAATATTCAATCCATAGCAGTATCCCTTACCAACATTGATTGAATTTGCCTTGGAACTTTCTCAGAACAGTGTACTGATAACTAGTAGATAATTAGAATTGACATAGAAATTGATCTTAGTCTAACTAATGATGGGGATTTTTTGTTGTTGTTCTGTTTTCATGCAGTAGAGTTTTTCAGACTGCACATCCAATATATGTACATGTATCTATAAATTTTATTTATAGCCTTCTGCATGACAGTCAATAACTACTAAAATGCAGAAAGGAAAAAATATAAAGAAAGAAATGTTAACACTTTTTCTGTATATCAGTGGATTATTTTTCACATGCTTTGGGGTACATTTCCCCCACTGTAATTTGGAAACAACTGGTGCTGATGGGTTCCTCTTTGACAGTTATACATGGTCACCTGTTTATATATGCTATGTAACTCTCTGAAGTCAGCCATGGAAATTGTTACTTGTTGTGATTTCTGTTAGATATTGATTTAGATATTGAGATTTGAAGCTACTTTTAACTAATGTTTTAGGCAATAAAAAATTCATCTGAGATTGAAAATTTTCTATTAAAACTAGCACTGACACCTCCTTCCAAAATATCCCTTTTAATGATACCATCATGCCATGATTTATCTACTTTTGTTCCGTGACCCATGCATTGAGATTAAACTGTCTTCAAAGCATCTTATTGCTACAGAACACCTCCCTTATGGTCAAATACATTTTTAGACTTTCTATCCAATCTCTTTTGCAAAATACATTTTTTCTGTTTTGATAATTTTTTGAGGCACTAACTTACATTGTTTACAGTCATTTTGAAAAGTATTCCAGCTGCTTTTAGTTATGATGAGTCAACAACTTGGAAAATATTTGAATTTGAGTAGAAACCTAGTTTGCATTTGGATTTCAATTGTATTTTATTTGTTGCAAATATTGTGTCATATAACATCTTTTCAAAGTTTGAATAATAGAAGGAAAATTATGACTATCACTTTTAAAAACTGATATTTTTGTTGCAGACCTCATTGCCAAAAAAGTCATTTTTAGTCATATTTCTGTTATATAAAAACTTAAATATCTATCATATTTTTCACATAATGCTTAAGCTTTGCCACTCATGTCTTCTGCCATCTAAGAAGATTTTATTATATGTAATTTTTGTTTTTCATCTTTGTTTACATGGGAAATGAAACATTATGTATAATAGCTGTCAACCTTCTGAAATTACCATTGGAGGAAACATATTATGTTAGTTGTGCAAAACAATTTAAAAATCAAAAACAAGATACTGTTGTTAAATTTATCAAATCAGGAACAAGCTCTAATATTTTGTTTATGAATATTATTTTGTTTTATAAAAGTGATATGTATATATACTCATTATAAACATTTCAAGCTGTTTAAAAAGTACAGAGGAGAAAGCAAAACATAAATAAAGTTCCCAGCCTCCCAAGCCAGCTTTTAGATATTTAATGAACACTATTCTGGTGATCTTTCTATAGATGCCTATAAAAGGACATGATAGATAAGGGAAATAATTGACAAGTGATAGATAGATAGACAAATAATGATAGCACATGTGTTATTATTTTACTGAAAGGTGCTCAATCTCATTTTACTAAATTTAATAGAAGAAAAAATATACTGTTATAACTGAAAGTGTATAATATACTATATATGGAAAGATACTTTCATTTTACTATAATTTAACAAGAGAAAATGAAACAAAGAATTGCTGATTGCAGATTTCTTTGTTTAACACAAGGGAAATTTTAAAGTAGCTATAAAGATAAGAAAATTATAAATAGATTCAGAATGCTGAGATAATTTTTTTAACCACTCATTTTCATTTCAAACAGTGCTGGTTTGCCTGTTGCTATAAAAGACTCATTGATTATCATAGTAACACTTCTTCCTTCCTTTCCTTTTTTACCTGGTTTTTGTTGCTTATTCTATTTTTTAATTTATCAAGGCTTATACTATTGATAATCCTGTTCTACTATGATTCCCATAGAAGTTTAGTCTTACATTTATATTTAAAAGCATTTAGTGCTTTTCTTGACTAATTTTCACTACTGATGCTCCATTTCTGGGAAGTAAAAAATGTCTTATCTGATTAGCTGAATTTCATTATTGAATGGCTTTTTCTAGGAGTGTTTCTGACCACTGTACCTGTTATGTTCCACTATACTTAAAAAATGTCTAATAGATTCTTTCATAGTGGAAAATCTTATCTGGACATATTGTCTTTAAGCCAGATTGTCTTTTCTTTAGAACTTTGTATACTGTTTTTTATAGCTTCTGGCATTGACTGCTCTCATGCCAAACATTCAAGCTAGCATAATATTTAGCCTCTCATAGATGACATACCTTTTCTGTTTAGATGCATATATTCAGAATTTGTCCAAATTCTGTGCTGAAAGACATTTTCCTGTTCTCTGTATTTTCCATTAGTAGTATCCTTAATCTTTAGCTTGCATGATTAATGAAACAAGCCAAATATAATCATTAGATCCACATATATTTCAAAATATGACTTTAATATTTCAATAGCTATCACTCATTTTTATCTGAATTATTATTATAGTCTTATGTTTCAGTCTTGCTTTTTGATCTCTTAATTATGCAGTACTATTTTGAAATAATAGAGGCCATAATAATAGAAATAAAAAGAGCTATAAATTGCTTACTTTGTTCCTGGAAGTCTTCTAGGATCTTAGCTTGTATTAACTCATATGATCCTCATAATACCTATCTTTCAGATGTGGAAGCTAAAATGTTTCCAAGGATCACCCAGTTAACTAATGACTGAATGAAATTCAAAACACAGGTAGGGCAGCTTTAGAAATGTTCTGAACCACTGCTCTATTGTTTTGAGTTTATTATTTATACAGTAAACTAGTTTTAGATTTACCTGGTTATCCATTTCTTTCTCACCATTTTGTCATGTTTACCATTCCGTCTTTCTAATGCAATATTATCTGCCCCACAGTTCACCATTGATAGCAAATTTTACAGAGTTTATTTGAAAATGTCTGTATTTTTCTTGTACTTTAATGTAACATTCTGAGTTAACAGGTAATTTTCTCGAAGAACTTTGAAGGTATATGATATGGTATCTGCTTCTTGTCACTGTTTAAAATGTCTGTTGTCATTTATCTTTGTAGATCATCTGTCTTTACTCTCTACTTTTATGTATGAGTCAACTCAGGCTGCCACAACAAATACATAGACTAGGTGGTTTGAACAACAGAAATTTGTTTCCTCACATTTCTGGAGGCTGAAAGTCAGAGATCAGGGTGCCAGCATGGTAAGGTTCTGATGAAAGCTCTGTTCCTGTCTTGCCGATGATCACCTTCTTGCTCTGTCCTCACATTCACATTCTAGAAAGAGAGAGACTGATGCCTCTTCACACGGAAGTCTAATGCCATTGGACCAGGGTCCCGCTGTCATGACCTCATCCAACCCTAATTAGCTTCCAAAGACCTGTCTCCAGATATCATCTCATTAGGGGGCAGGACATCAATATATGAATTTTGGGGGACACAAACATTCAATTTATAATACTGTTAATAAGAGCACCTGTATATAAGATTACCTCTTGTCTTTCACAATGATGTGTCCAGGTTTAGGTTTCTTTCCTTTATCAGGCTTAGAATTTTATTTCCAGTGTTTAAATATTTTCATTTTAAATTCTGTAGCATTTGTTGTTGTTGTTCAGTTGCTAAGTCACCTCTGATTCTTTTCAACCCCATGGACTGTAGTCTACCAGGCTCCTCTGTCCATGGATTTCTCCAGGCAGGAATACTGGAGTGAGTTGCTTTTCCTTTCTCCAGAGGATCTTCCCAACTCAGGCATCGAACTTGGGTCTCCTGCATAGAATGTGAATTCTTTATCATCTAAGCCACCTGGGAAGCCCACCGTCTCCCAGAAAGTGAGAATGAAAGTCTCTCGGTCTTGTCCGACTCTTTGCAACCCCATGGACTGTAGCCTGCCAGGCTCCTCTGTCCTTGGGGATTCTCCAGGCAAAAATGCCAGATTGGGTAACTGTTCCCTTCTCCAGGGGATCTTCCAAGGAGTTGAACTCGGGTCTCCTGTGAATCCACTCAGGTGGATTCTTTACCAGATGAGCTACCAGGGAAGCCCACTATCTCCCAGAGTTTGCTCAAATTCATGTCCACTGAGTTGGTGATGCTACTTAACCATCTTTTCCTCTGCTGCCCCCTTCTCCTTTTGCTTTCAATCTTTTCCAGCATAAGATTCTATTCACTTACAGACAAAGTATTGGAATTTCAGCAACAACCCTTCCAATGAATATTTGAGATTGATTTCCGGATTGACTGGTTTGATCTCCTTGCAATCCAAAGAACTCTCAACAGTCTTCTCCAACACCACTCACTCTTAAAATAATAATGCTTCTTCATTTAACCTCACTGAAATTCCAGTCAAATGTTCTCTTTATAAGCTTTTTTTTTTTATTACTCATCTCTTTGTTTATATATGCTTCTATGCTGGGTGTGCTTTTTTGCTTGGTTGTGTTTGACCCTTTGCGACCCCATGGACTGTAACCCACCAGGCTCCTCTGTCCACAGGGATTCTCCAGGCAAGAATACTGAAGTGAGTTGCCATGCCCTCCTCTAGGGGGTTTTCCCAACGCAGGGATCAAATCCAGGTTTCTGACATTGCAGGTGGATTCTTTAGTATCTGAGCCACCAGGCAACCCTGAGCCATACATGTTAGGTAGTTTCATCAGAACTAGCTGTTTGTCAACAATTTTTACAGCTGTAGTTGGGCTCTTTTGTAACAGTCTGCTAAATTATTAACTCCAACTATTAGTTTTGAATTCTAGAACTTCTACTTGATTCTTTAAAATTCTCCAGTCTGTAATAGAAACATTTTATTTGCGTTCACATACAATAAATTTCTCAACTTAAGTATTTGAAGCATAGTTCTTTTATATAGGTATTCAATAATTTAATTTGTAAAAGATATTAAATTTCTTGTTGTTTCTGCTGACCCTCAAAAATGGTGTGTGTGTGTGTGTGTGTTTAGTTTTAGTTGTAGAATTTATTTTAGCCAGTCATTATATGGGTGATCATGTGATGCCTGTGTCAAAGATCTTTCTAGGGAGGAAGAATATTCATTTGCTTCTTGCCGCTACCATTCCCGTTTAACTACCTCAAAGTCACTTTCCACTAATTTGACAGGTTACCATTACTGTAGCCACAGGCGTCTAGCTACAGATTCTGAAAAGCCTTTTGACCTCCGTATATTGCCTAGGCCGAGATAGATAATTTTTGCGTCACCCGTTTTCCCTGGTGAAGACTTTTCTAAGTCTATCCTATCACTGTGTGTGCAGTCCTTTGATGGTCCTGACTTTAAGCAATGGTTTTAGTCCTTGCTTCACCTTGCTCAGTCCTTTCCTCCAGAGAAGCCATTGAAAATTATCACACCTAAAAAGTGTTTTGAGGCTTATTTTTACACCCTAATTTTATCTTTATTTTTGCCTTTGAAGATTTTTTGTATTTTTTGTTTGCTCAATTTTGTCGTTAAGAGTATATTATTTGTCTTATTTTATCTACTAGTTCTATTGTTGGAGAAAGACATTAAGATTATCTAGCCTTTATGTATTTAGAATAAAAATTCAAAATTCTTTGTAAGTCATCTTATGACTGGGAAGAAAGCTAGCCTGAGGGGGGAAAAGCATTAATATTGTGGATGACAGAGCAGACAGAGGAAATAACCTTGATGGCATGGCTGTGCTGCTAAATTAATCAACCCTGTAGTCATTCTACTGCTGCACTTTTCCTTTTGTGAGATAATTAATTACCTTATGGTTTAAGTCACTTTGAAATGGGTTTTCTGTTACTTACAGTCAGAAACACCTTACGTGATCTATGATCAGTTTGTTTGCTTTGATTTCTCAACCTTCCTCACCTGTGCCTTGACTGTAAAGCGGTATTGGTGTGAGCTGTTGCCTTGCCTTTCACTGAAGAATGTTAAAGCAAAGGGTAGTCTGGCTCTAACAGAAATAGCACACACATTTTGAAAGACACACATATTTTGAAATGGTGCTTGCAAATATGGTAAATATAAGTGAGGCTTTCACAGTAAACCACTCTCAAGCTTATATTTAGGATTGCAAAACAAATCAGAAAAATATTCAAAACATAAAATTTAATTAATATACGTGAATGTAAAATTTATATAAAGCTTAAAGAAGAAAATTATACCATCGTTTTCTTAGAAGATCCAGAACTCAAGAGAAAGCAAAATGGATAGGTGAGGCAGATTGCAAAGAAGATTGAAAACTGGTAAAAGCTGAGATTCCAAACTGAATTATAATATATATGGAGTACAAAATGAAAATAGTGAAATCTTCTGTAATTACATTAAGGACATTAAGGGACATAAAATGTTTATGCAGTGGTTTAAATAATTAAATTTCATTAACTTTTGTTTTACATTTATTATTATATAGACATAATTCATAACACAGGAAAGAGACATTTTAATAATTCTCATGGCCACATTTATAAAACCAAGGAAACCCAGGATATAAAATAGACTTTTATTTGTTTCTCTAACACAATATCCCTAGTCATTTCAGGACGTCTATGAAAATGTTATGGTTCATATGTTTAAGGAGAGTAAAAGATGATTAATAGTACTATGAATATCACTAATAATTACTACTAACGGTTACTGAGCACTTAATGCAATAACTTTCATTTCACTTATATCATCAATATCAGTAGGCGTTCTTATTGTAACAATTTTATGGGTGAAAAAATAGTTACAATTTAACTTTTGTACTTGAATCAGTAGTGGAATTAATTGACACAAAATAATTTGAGACATCGTGAAGTGAATGGGCATGATATCATCGTGTCTTCATTGTAAATTATCTTTATCTGTATTAGTCACTTCATATTCTCCTATTTTGCTTTCAATAGACATTTTTTTTTTATTTTGTCTTCTTAGAAGTTTGCATTATAATCTGATGAGCCTTGGATGAAGAGCTTGTTGAGGGGCAGGAGTGAATATTAGAAGGATGTCATAGACGGGACAACACCTTGCACAAGAATTCTGAGAGGTGTCACAAAGACCAATAGTTTGGGAAAATGACTGTTCAGCCAGAGACAAAAGAAGTCATTGGGACTCCAGTAGTAGGCTGCAGTGTACAAGCTGTTTACGTTGAGGAGTCTGATGGCTATTCTCAGGCTTAAATAGCGATGGTACAATAGGAAAAGGATTTAACCTCTAGCAATAGAAATTTAGGTTACATTTAGGGAGAGATTTTTAAAGTGAGAGGTGTTATGTACTAGAATGAGTACAAAGAGAGGCTGTCATATCTACTTTTCTGGAGGTTTTTACAAATACTATATAGCTCCTCATTTCTCCGAGATGATTTAAACATGAGAGATGAACTAAGCAACCCTTCTGGTTCATTGCAGCCTTGTAAATTCTGTGAAGAAGTGAAATGTTTCTTTGGAACCAGTCATAAATTCTGTTAGGCTGCAGTTAGTACTCTCAGTGGTAAACTACTTACCAAAGATTTTGTCTAAACTTTATGACTTTACTATATAAAGAAAACTTTAACTCCTCTGTGGCTATAAAATTTTCTGTTTCAAGAAACTCTTTTAATTGTAGAAGTAAGAACTTTATTTCAGTGGAACACTCAAATGGACTTGATTTATACGTCTCTACTAGAGTCGGCACTAGATTGGGAGAAGCAGTGTTTTTTAACTAAATATTTATTGTGTCTCTTCTTATCTGATAAAATTGAAAAGAAACAAAGATGTCTGTACTCTTACAGAAGAAAGGCTAAGTGAAAAAGTCTACAGTAAATATAAAAGATTGAAATTCACTATGAATGAGAAGAGAGAGTACATAGTAGAAGGGAATGCCTTCCAGCTGGGGAGTGCATGCACGTATATAGATGAGAAATTAGCAAGGCTGCAGGAAAAAGCAGAATCTGATCTGTGTCCTAAAACTTTAGTACTCTTTGTTAAAGTGAGGTTAATAATGAGTAATACATCAGAAGTAAAATGTTTAAGGGCTCAGAAAATTAGAGACATAAATTGAAGACTTGAAAATCTTCAAGTTTTTTCTGGATCAGAGAGGTTAGCTACAAGGGTAGGATGAAGAGAGATACAGCTAGTGCTGAATTGTGAAGGAACATCAGTAACAAACTTTGGGGACTGGACTTAAATATCAAGATATGGACTGTGAAGTTAATTTTGGAAATGAAAGTTTTTTTAAGTAGTGAAAGGCCATGATGACTCTTAATGTTTGGGTATATAGCTCTCACAACCATGTGAACGATGTTTATTTTTGAGGGTTAGGTTAACCATTTATAAATTATCATAAAAGTTTTGTTTCTCCTTTATTAAGAAGGCCAGCCAGATTTGAGTGATAATTAGAAGAGCTATAGATAAAAATATGGTGTTTCCTTGGCTTAAGTTAGATACATTTGGACATGCATTTTCGTTAAATTTTACCCATAACAGATTCTAAAAATGGCTGCTGCTGCTGTTATTAGTAAATAATAAGTATTGACAGTCCAAAAATTATATTAAAATATTTGAATATTACACATTTTAAAATAAATATTAATTTATTGCTTTAATGATATGAATATTAAAATGTAAAGCATCAACATTAGGTCATTGATCTAAAATATAGAATGGAATAGAAAATGTTAGGATAGAGATGAAAAAAATAATGAAATCTTTGACTTTAGATTAATTTCTGTTTTAGTTTTAACTCCCAAGTTTTTCAGGTTTGTAAACTTTGAAAAGTCAACCTCTTTGACTTGAATTTTCCAGCAGGTAAAATAGAGCTAATAAAATCTAATGCACAGGAGTTTTTGTGAAGATCAATTGAAACAATGCATGTAAAGCACTTGGAGATTCAGCACCTGGAAAGTACTTGATAAATGTTAGTCTTCTCTTGTGCATATTTGTAAAATTATACAGCTTCTTAGGGAATTCTTCTCAAAGTAAAGTATATATTATATGTTGAAGAGTAAGGTTATAAGAAAAAGATGATAATAAAAACAGAAATATCTGGCAAGAGTGGCTTGAAGAACTACTTGGGAAAGGAATTGAAACATTGATTATTGCAGGCAGTTTTCACCTTGGAAGTAGCTTTTTGTCTTCCATGTTCTTATAGCAAAGGTAGTGCCTTTCACTTTTACAGTGTCAGCTGTAGTTAAGGCAATACATTTTTAAAACAAAAATAGTTGTGTAGGTAACAGAATGAGTGATGTCAGAAGATGATCTGCACTGATCCTTTGTAGAAGGCAAGAAAATTCCCCAGAGTACTCCAAGCTCCAGAAATCTAGAACCTGATAATAGGCACAGAGATTAGAATGACAAATATAGATCCCATTGACTACTTTTAAACTTGAAGAGAACTGGAATGCCGATGATTTGATACATGATTTTAGGATCCAAGAGCCAAGTGAAAGTCTTACTACTTTGGATGCCAAAGAAGCTGGTCTCAAACCTTTTTCACATGGCCATTGTAATAGAGAATGTAGAGTGGGGATCTGTTATGGAAATTTATAATGTTGCAAAATTTGGTGAGGTTAATACTATGTGTTATTTGTTAATTTCTGATTTATTAAATGTTTCTGTTCTGATCCAGTGGGTTGTATTTCTTTATTAGTATTTTCTACCACAAATCATGAAAAGGGTGACTGTCCACTATTTTGATTGTGTTACACTTTGCTAATTAATTCCAAGTAAAGATTATACCTGTGTTGTAAAATGTAATCAATAGTGTAAATAGTATATAATTAATTCTATTAGGACCACATGAAAAATGAGACTTCTGTAAATATAGGCTGGATTTTTGTGACTTGAATTATAAAAACTCAAATCACAATAATAATAAGTGAAAAAAAAATATTGCAACTAACATACACTTCAGCAAAAATGGGAATTTCCAAGAAGCATATAAAAAGATGTTCAACATCACTAGTAACCTGGAGGAAGGCAAATTAAAACCACAATGAGCTATCATTACCCACCTAATAGAAAAGTTAAAGTGATGGATGGACCATAGCAAATGTTAATGAAAATGTGAAACAATTGGATCTCTCCCACATTACGTACAGGAAAATAAAATGGTCCAGTTATTTTGCAAAACATCTCATCAGTTTCTTATAAACATATACTTACCAAGTATCTGTTAGTTGTAATATTATTGTTATTTTCACTTATTATTGTATTTTGAGTTTTTAAATATATTATGGATTAATTAATATTAAGTCTTTTCTAAGATATATTCTTTGGAAATATTTTCTCCTATTGTGTACTTTATCTTAACAGTGTATTTCAAAGAGCAGATGTTTAAATTTTTGGTGAACTTTAACAATTTGATCATTTATTGTTTTTGCTCTTTGTGCTGTATCTAAAATTTTTTTTATAATTCAAGCCTCAAAAATTCAGCCTATATTTTACATTGTGGTCTGTTTTGAGATACTTTTTATATGTGGTGTGAGGTAAGGATAAAAGTTCTTTTTTTTTTTTTTAACATATCAATATCCAACTATTCTGTCACATTTGCTAAAAAGACTGTCCTCTTCAAAAAGTTGTTCTGTTCAGTTACCCAGTCATGTGACTCTTGGCAACCACATGGACTGCAGCATGCTAGGCCTCCCTGTCCCTCACCATCTCCCAAAGATTGCCCAAGTTCAAGGCCATTGCATCTGTATCCATTGCATCCAGTCATTAATTCATGTCCAGTACATCCAGCCATCTCATCCTCTACTCCTTCTTTTCCTTCTGTCCTCAGTCTTTCCCAGCATGAGGGACTTGTCCAATGAGTCAACTGTTTGCATCAGTTGACCAAAATACTGGAGCTTCAGCTCCAGCATCAGTTCTTCCAATGAATATTCAGGGTTGATTTTCCTAAGATTGACTGGTTTGATCTTCCTATGCAAGGGACTTACAGGATCCTTTTCCAGCACTACAGTTTGAGGGCATCAGTTCTTTGACATTCTGTCTTCTTTACGGCCCAATTCTCAGCCATACGTGACCACTGGGAAGACTATTGCCTTAAGTAGATGGACCTTTGTCAGTAATGTCTCTGCTTTTCAACAGGCTGTCTAGATTTGTCATCAGTTTCCTGCCAAGAAACAATTGTATTCTGATTTCGTGGCTATAGTCACCATCTACTGTTATTTTAGAGCCCAAGAAGACGAAGTCTGTCACTATTTCCACCTTTTCCCCTTTTATTTGCCTTGAAGTAATGGGAAGCCAGTAGAATTCACCTACAATGCAGGAGACCCTGGTTCGATTCCTGGGTCAGCACAATACCCTAGAGAAAGAACAGGCTACCCATTGCAGTATTCTTGGGCTATCCTGGTGGTTCAGACAGTAAAGAGTCTGCCTGCAATGTGGGAGAGGTGGGTTCTCTCCCTGGGTTGGGAAGATCCCCTGGAGGGGGGCATGACAACCCACCCCAGTATTCTTGCACTCCAGTATTCTTTCCTGGAAAATCCCCATGGACAGAACAGCCAGGCCACTTATGGTCCATGAGGTTGTAAAGAGTCATACATGACTGAGCGACTAAGCACAATGGAGCCAGTTGCCATGATATTAGTTTTTTTTTTTAATATTTAGTTTTAAGCTGGCACTTTCACTCTCCTCCTTGAAAGGGTCTTTAGTTCCACTTTGCTTTCTGCTATTAGAGTGGTATTAGTCTGCATGTCTTAGCTTATTGATGTTTCTCTAGCCTATCTTGATTCCAGTTTGTAACTCATCCAGCCCAGCATTTCTCATGATGTGCTCAGCATACAGGTTAAACAAAGAGGGTGACAGCAAATATCCCTGTCGTAATCCTTTCTCAGCTTGAGAGAGTCATTTCCTAGACAGGTTGATAAGAAGTCTAGGGATCCTCAAGGAGAGAGGGATCTGAAATTCTCAAGGAGGAAGAAAGGACAAACTTTTTTTCCCCTCTACATTCCTTAGGATTATATAACAATAATGTATCCTGCCTGAGGTCAGTCTCTGGAT